>CM061142.1:294319839-294845077 GCA_030789695.1 Scilla litardierei | reverse complement strand
TCTAACTGACAATCAGGGGCCTCTAGCTAGCAAGCACAGACGTCTAGCTAAGTCTTCTTATCACCTAGTGTCCTAAGAAAACGACTAGACTCAAGGCTTAAGACTTGGATGTTGTAATTTATTTAATGGACATTCTGTTATTATCGGTGTTCCGTTAATTCGCAATTGCAAGACTGGACCTGCATGGGCCACCAACAAAACCTGTCACGCCCCGCTTCCCAAAAACGTGGAGGCGAAGCGTGAGAAGGTCCGCTCAGACTTGAAGCTACAAAGCTACAAGTCCGATAAGCGTCAATCACTTTAAACTGCAGGTCCTTGCAACGCGAAACGAAACAAAGATAATAATAACGAAAAGAGACAAAGGAAACATCTCAGAATATCCATATTAATAAATCTCAACATCGCAGAAAAGCCACCAGGCTAAAATAAAAGAGTTTAAAGGCCCAACATGGCCAACAAAAGTACAATGTACAAAGTATAGGTGCCACGCACCAATGACTAACAAAAGGCCTAAAACAAAAGAAAGCTCAACAAGGACTCAAAGAATGGTCACCGGTGTCCACCAAATCCTCCTGTGCAATCATGGACTCAGACTCAGCGTCAGCAAAACGCCACGTACTCAGCAACTGTCTCTGGCTCAGGGTCTAACATGTGACACCCAAAAGAGCAAGGGGCACATGTCAGCAAGTCTGGAAGACTTGTGCAAGGAAACTGAAAGTAGGTAAAAGTAAAACAACCTAGCAGTTCTAGCATGATGCGATGACATGGCAGTTAAAGTAATGAGTGCAACAAGTAAAGTACGAGCATGGCATGGCATGGATGACAAGTATTACATGAATCATTCTCAAGACAAGTACAAGACAAGGAAAGTAAGCACCTCGTGCACAGAGTTCACGCCTTACAGCTGAAGAGGCTGTACGGGCACACTTCTACGCTGATTGGTCGCTCAACCCTACCCCTCCACGTGTATCGAGCCAGGGCCTTACCCCCGAACGGGAATGCTCGCTTCTGGATCACGAACCAGGAAGTGTTTTTAACAAGTATGGCGTAGGGGTGCACCTAGCTGGACCAGGAAACCGGGCATTGGCTTTTGACCAACACATGAGGCCCGTTTTCCCGGAAGTAGTATTCAAGGAGTACAAGTATTGTAGTGTGTGCTACGAATGCAACAATCAACTTGGATGACATGTAGAATGCAATGCATGGCAGTTAAAAGTGCGTACAGATAAGGAAAGTAAACGTGACAGTTTAGTATGCATGAACAACAAGTTTAAAGGGTTGGATCTAGCTTCGTTGTCAAGCTAGATCAATTAGGTGACGGATCTAGTTTCGTTGTCAAACTAGATCAAGTAGGCGTCTAGCCAGCTATCATTTCACTGACTAGTCTCTTTTACGCTGAAAACAAGGAAGTGGCCTAAAAACATGGCCCTACACAAAAGTTGGCAAGTTTCACTTGCCTGCAAGTATCACGTCTGAGCAACACCGTCCAACGAGTCCAAAACACAATAATCCTACGTGCACAAATCCACCGGCCTACATCCGTTTTATTAATCTTGATTAGTGAATTCTAAAACATTTAAAATACTTTAAAAATACTGATTTTAGTCTTGCTTAGCATGCATTGGGTTTGGGGGTCCTAGGGGTGTAAAGCGTTACCTCAACACGACGCGAAAGCTACACCGGCGTCGGGTAGCGACGCCGGGGGTTGGTATAATAATATCGCGCTCCAAGTCCAGATTCCAATTAGATTCCTCGCTGGAAATTTCAGAGCAATCAACCGGAGCAACGATTCCAGATTCCAAAGCTAGCACGTGCGACGACGGGCTACGACGTGTCGCAACGTCGTACGCGGCGAATCCTCAAAGAGAAAGCACCTAGGTGGGGCCCACAGTAGTCCTAGGGACCTATGGGGGACCCACAATACCTCTGGAGAACTTGGGGGCCCACGGTGGCAAGTGGTGCGACGGGTGCGGGGTTGCGACGAATGGCTCTCGGTCGTACAGCCTCGGTGCGGGGAGATCCGTCGGTCGGGCACTAGGGATGCGGGGTTGCAACGCTTGGGGGTGTGCAGCGGTGCGGGGGCGTGCTTGGTGCGGGGCCTCCTCTCGGTCGGTGCGGAGGAGGGGCTCGGTCAGGCGCCTTGGATGCGAGGGTTGCAACGTCGCAACGTCGCAACGTTGCAACGTCGGTCGGTGCGGGCGAGGCCTTCGGTCGGGCACGGTGCGGAGCGGGGCGACAGGGCGGGCGGCTGTGCGGAGCGGGATGCGGGCGTAGCTCTCGGTCTGACCGAGAGCTTCTCTCGGTCGTAGCGGACGAACGGAGTGGGCGGCAGTAGCGGGGTGCGGGCGAGGGCTTGGTGCGGGCGCTGCTTCGGTCGGAGCGGGGAAAATGGCCTGTCTTCCTCGGTCGTGCGGGAGAAGTTCGTCGCAACGTTGCGACGAATCGTCGCAACGTCAAATTTGAGTTTGGAAGAGGCTAGGGTTATTTTCTTGCGAAAATAGGTCTTCCTAGGGGTTGTTTATATAGTGTAGATGGGTTGACTTGGTCTAGGGCTAAATCTAATAGAATTAGAAGTTTAAAATAATTTAAAATTTGAAATTCAACTTCTCCAACTCACCCAAGAATTTGACCTGGTCCAAATGAGCTGTAAATTGGCTCAAAAATTCTTTAAAACGTTTAAAACTCAAATAAATTTTATGTGGCCGAAAATAATTTAAAAATTAATTATTAAAAATATTATAAAACTTGTTAAAAATATAAAAGTGGTCAAATAAACTCCAAAAATTATAAAATAAATATCGTGGTGATCGTGATGACGAAAGTGAGCTAACTAAGAAGACGGATCTCAATTTCGACGTCGGACGACGAAACTAAAAATAGAAACGTCTCCCGTCAAAAGTGAAAATCGCAACGTCTCTTCGAATAAGATCAAATCGTGGGAAAACAACTCGAGAAATGTCGTTCCAAGTTAGTGCCACAATTTACTACTCTCAGAGACGTTCACAACAGCATATCACACTGAAGTGTTCACAAACAAACAAAGTCTAAAATAAACACGTGCACGGCCAAAAGCACGTGCACGAACAACGTACAACGAAAAGTGGTCGTTACATCCTCCCCACCTTAGAATAAAGTCCGTCCTCGGACTTTCTAATATATCTAGTCGTTCTAGTAACTACCCCAATCATGTCACATTATAATTCAAACTAAGTATAGCTATTACAAGTGCTTATATATGCACTAGGTAGTCAAACATTATCACTACCAACACGCATATATATACATTCACATACGTCATATACTTATACCTATTATAGTCAGTCAATTTCATACATGTATTTCAATCATATATATAAGCATACATCCCTTATATAACTACTACTTCCCTAAACACAAAACAATATTTCAGATACTCATATAAGGATCGTCTCACACTTAGCAAATACAATCATTACTCTACATATGGATAGCTACCTATGCACAGACAATATGGGTATACAACTCCCTAATATTTATCCAATACCAAACATCTCAACACATGTAGTCACTCCATACCATTTTAAATCAAGCTTCACTATATTTAATATATATATTCACCTCTACTATTGCTTCATAATATATATAGTCATTCAAATGCATTCAAATATTTCACCATACATTCACATTACGTACGGTCCTATAACTGTATTTACGACACGCCACATATGCCATAGTCACCAATGACTATAACTAAGCACATACTTACCCGTGCATGGTGCACACCCATACACGCTAACATTTCATTCATACCAATCACACCACTATATACTTAGCACAACTACTCATCTAGTTTAGCTAGCACACATATGTTCACACAACGAGTCCTTAATAATTAACTATACCACAAGACCAACACCTATAACTATATACTGGTGTAGCGACCCACAATCATGTGCGTAACACAACCAGGCACAAACAATACTATCACTATACGTACATCAAACATTGCTATATTCAAACTACAAACATACATTCAATATACTTAGAGTATACCCACTCAAGCTTGAGTGAGACTCAATACACTTATCAGATTATTCTACAAACGTAACACTGCATTTATACCTATACCCATACCACTCCAATATATATATAGGTCTACCAATACAACCATATACATTCCATAAGTCAATCACCCTTAATATTTAGTCAGGTAATACTCACATAGTTTAATCACTCTATATACCATAATAATAATAATACAGACATCAGCACACATATAATTATAATACACTCCCTACTACATGCACACGCATTCATCGTATAGTCACACACATGTAACATATATATATTCACACCATAGCCTACTACCTATAATTAGTATACTAACACATCCACGCATACATAATTAAGACGTGCAAAAGTCGTGTATACCTCACGGTATGCACGCAAGCAACATCCCGCAAAAGCAAGCAATACCAATCAAATTTATAATTCTACTATCATATTCATAACACCTATATACTCATGCAACGAAACATAACTACTTACGTCTAAGCACAATACATATCTACCTACGAGCACATACTCATACGTACTAGTGTATAGGTCATATAGTAGGCCTACTCCCTTAACTATACATACACTTATTATCATCACACCTAGCATACACATAGCTTTACCAATCATTTTATTTCAACCATTACAAGTATCTCTTACTACATACACAACTTAGATATTTCAACGCTAACTTTTATATACACAGGCATCCCTAGTATAGTATAGCTATCCACACCAAAATCTATGACTACTAACACATAAATAACTTCATAATATCACGAATAACTTCGAGTATATATATCACACAATAGGCAAACATCAACATACTATGGGGGTATTCTCATTAAAGCTCACGCACGTAACTCAGGTACATGCACAACGACTACCTCACAAGGTCCAAGGGCCTACTAACAACTTAGAGTTGACACAGACATTGACGAGCACTAAAGCCTAAGCAATAGAGGGAGGTCGAGGTCAAAAGCGTGACGAGGGAAGGATCGATAAGCACGAGTTCAGATAGGACGAATACAAGGGGACAGCTTGGTTAAGTGGAACATTGATTCACTGGTGAATGTTTAGGTAGAGGAAAGGGAGATGTAGTGATGCTTAAATAGGATACAGAAAAGAAAATAGGGTGAATAGCATAAGCTAAAATACGTGGATTTTGAAAACTGTCGTTCTTCAAAAGTTGAAATCCCAGTCTGAAAAGAAATATTTGGAGATCGATAAAACAAGTTGTTCAAATTAAGTCTGAGTCGAATATTCAAAATAATAGAAAATGGTCTATTGGTTAAAAATTTTAAAAGGAAGTAAAATCATTTACACGAATACTAAGGACATGGTTTAGAAAATTCTATCCGTCAGTAATTTAATATAATGTTGTCAAAAGTTTTTGAAAGTCAAAGAATGGAATCAAGCAACGGAAGAATTTAAACTCAGGTTAAATGCTTTCAAAACTTTTAGGCTATGGAAAATTTAAAATAATCAATTTTGAAACTACTTTTTAGAGAACCAGGGTTTGCCAAAAATGAAAAACCGATTTACACAAGGTTCTTAATATACGAGCACAACAAGTCTGGTACGGATATAAAAATAATTGAAAGTATGTATGGTGCACGGAAAAATAATATTAACTTAGTAGTAGAATCATCGAAATCGATAGCAAAGCTTTAAAATCAAATCATGGAGGGTCCAAATCAGGAAGTGGTTATGAAATAATAATTTCAAAAATCTGAAACAGGGAAAACGATGAGCAAAACCAACTTGCTGAAAGCTGAAATTCCATGTGTCTTGAAAGTATATTAAAGTAAACACGACGTATCATTCGTATAACACAAATAAGAAGGAAAATTATAAATCGAATTGGGCAAAGCAAAAGTACGGTTCAGAATAAAATTAATATATGAAAGGATGACACATTTACATAAGTACGAAAAACATAGGCTGGGAAAATACTATAAACTAGTATTCAAAAGTTCTGACAAACGTTTTAAAAATTTAAATCAATGAAGGAGTATGAAGTATATTAAAATTTTGAACAAAGTTAAACTTTTAGGAAAAGAGGAAATCGAAAAAAAAAATACTTTCAGAAGATTCAAGGTTTGTAATGGAGAGGTTCGAAAATTGACGACGATCGTCATGAGGCGATCTCGTGAGTCGAGGCAATGAAATTGGTCGGATGATCAAAACATACCTACGCCTAGGATATGAATCGGAAGAGTCTACAGGGAAACTCCTACGGTCGACCAATTAAAGATTAAGATCTAAGCGCTAAGACTTCTAAAGGTTAGACGGTAAAGAAATGCGTTCAGCTTGGTCCGAAATCGATGAACTCAAGCGAACGGCTAAAGGAAATTCTAGGAGTCTAATATGGTCAGAGGTAGTCAAGGACCACTAAGGTAACTCCTACGACGACTAACTCAATTGCTGACAGGGAGTCTAACTGACAATCAGGGGCCTCTAGCTAGCAAGCACCGTCTAGCTAAGTCTTCTTATCACCTAGTGTCCTAAGAAAACGACTAGACTCAAGGCTTAAGACTTGGATGTTGCAATTTATTTAATGGACATTCTGTTATTATCGGTGTTCCGTTAATTCGCAATTGCAAGACTGGACCTGCATGGGCCACCAACAAAACCTGTCACGCCCCGCTTCCCAAAAACGTGGAGGCGAAGCGTGAGAAGGTCCGCTCAGACTTGAAGCTACAAAGCTACAAGTCCGATAAGCGTCAATCACTTTAAACTGCAGGTCCTTGCAACGCGAAACGAAACAAAGATAATAATAACGAAAAGAGACAAAGGAAACATCTCAGAATATCCATATTAATAAATCTCAACATCGCAGAAAAGCCACCAGGCTAAAATAAAAGAGTTTAAAGGCCCAACATGGCCAACAAAAGTACAATGTACAAAGTATAGGTGCCACGCACCAATGACTAACAAAAGGCCTAAAACAAAAGAAAGCTCAACAAGGACTCAAAGAATGGTCACCGGTGTCCACCAAATCCTCCTGTGCAATCATGGACTCAGACTCAGCGTCAGCAAAACGCCACGTACTCAGCAACTGTCTCTGGCTCAGGGTCTAACATGTGACACCCAAAAGAGCAAGGGGCACATGTCAGCAAGTCTGGAAGACTTGTGCAAGGAAACTGAAAGTAGGTAAAAGTAAAACAACCTAGCAGTTTTAGCATGATGCGATGACATGGCAGTTAAAGTAATGAGTGCAACAAGTAAAGTACGAGCATGGCATGGCATAGATGACAAGTATTACATGAATCATTCTCAAGACAAGTACAAGACAAGGAAAGTAAGCACCTCGTGCACAGAGTTCACGCCTTACAGCTGAAGAGGCTGTACGGGCACACTTCTACGCTGATTGGTCGCTCAACCCTACCCCTCCACGTGTATCGAGCCAGGGCCTTACCCCCGAAACGGGAATGCTCGCTTCTGGATCACGAACCAGGAAGTGTTTTTAACAAGTATGGCGTAGGGGTGCACCTAGCTGGACCAGGAAACCGGGCATTGGCTTTTGACCAACACATGAGGCCCGTTTTCCCGGAAGTAGTATTCAAGGAGTACAAGTATTGTAGTGTGTGCTACGAATGCAACAATCAACTTGGATGACATGTAGAATGCAATGCATGGCAGTTAAAAGTGCGTACAGATAAGGAAAGTAAACGTGACAGTTTAGTATGCATGAACAACAAGTTTAAAGGGTTGGATCTAGCTTCGTTGTCAAGCTAGATCAATTAGGTGACGGATCTAGTTTCGTTGTCAAACTAGATCAAGTAGGCGTCTAGCCAGCTATCATTTCACTGACTAGTCTCTTTTACGCTGAAAACAAGGAAGTGGCCTAAAAACATGGCCCTACACAAAAGTTGGCAAGTTTCACTTGCCTGCAAGTATCACGTCTGAGCAACACCGTCCAACGAGTCCAAAACACAATAATCCTACGTGCACAAGTCCACCGGCCTACATCCGTTTTATTAATCTTGATTAGTGAATTCTAAAACATTTAAAATACTTTAAAAATACTGATTTTAGTCTTGCTTAGCATGCATTGGGTTTGGGGGTCCTAGGGGTGTAAAGCGTTACCTCAACACGACGCGAAAGCTACACCGGCGTCGGGTAGCGACGCCGGGGGTTGGTATAATAATATCGCGCTCCAAGTCCAGATTCCAATTAGATTCCTCGCTGGAAATTTCAGAGCAATCAACCGGAGCAACGATTCCAGATTCCAAAGCTAGCACGTGCGACGACGGGCTACGACGTGTCGCAACGTCGTACGCGGCGAATCCTCAAAGAGAAAGCACCTAGGTGGGGCCCACAGTAGTCCTAGGGACCTATGGGGGACCCACAATACCTCTGGAGAACTTGGGGGCCCACGGTGGCAAGTGGTGCGACGGGTGCGGGGTTGCGACGAATGGCTCTCGGTCGTACAGCCTCGGTGCGGGGAGATCCGTCGGTCGGGCACTAGGGATGCGGGGTTGCAACGCTTGGGGGTGTGCAGCGGTGCGGGGGCGTGCTTGGTGCGGGGCCTCCTCTCGGTCGGTGCGGAGGAGGGGCTCGGTCAGGCGCCTTGGATGCGAGGGTTGCAACGTCGCAACGTCGCAACGTTGCAACGTCGGTCGGTGCGGGCGAGGCCTTCGGTCGGGCACGGTGCGGAGCGGGGCGACAGGGCGGGCGGCTGTGCGGAGCGGGATGCGGGCGTAGCTCTCGGTCTGACCGAGAGCTTCTCTCGGTCGTAGCGGACGAACGGAGGGGGCGGCAGTAGCGGGGTGCGGGCGAGGGCTTGGTGCGGGCGCTGCTTCGGTCGGAGCGGGAAAATGGCCTGTCTTCCTCGGTCGTGCGGGAGAAGTTCGTCGCAACGTTGCGACGAATCGTCGCAACGTTGCGACGAATCGTCGCAACGTCAAATTTGAGTTTGGAAGAGGCTAGGGTTATTTTCTTGCGAAAATAGGTCTTCCTAGGGGTTGTTTATATAGTGTAGATGGGTTGACTTGGTCTAGGGCTAAATCTAATAGCATTAGAAGTTTAAAATAATTTGAAATTTGAAATTCAACTTCTCCAACTCACCCAAGAATTTGACCTGGTCCAAATGAGCTGGAAATTGGCTCAAAAATTCTTTAAAACGTTTAAAACTCAAATAAATTTTATTTGGCCGAAAATAATTTAAAAATTAATTATTAAAAATATTATAAAACTTGTTAAAAATATAAAAGTGGTCAAATAAACTCCAAAAATTATAAAATAAATATCGTGGTGATCGTGATGACGAAAGTGAGCTAACTAAGAAGACGGATCTCAATTTCGACGTCGGACGACGAAACTAAAAATAGAAACGTCTCCCGTCAAAAGTGAAAATCGCAACGTCTCTTCGAATAAGATCAAATCGTGGGGAAAAAACTCGAGAAATGTCGTTCCAAGTTAGTGCCACAATTTACTACTCTCAGAGACGTTCACAACAGCATATCACACTGAAGTGTTCACAAACAAACAAAGTCTAAAATAAACACGTGCACGGCCAAAAGCACGTGCACGAACAACGTACAACGAAAAGTGGTCGTTACAGAAATGTCGATCGCCACTGAGCTGGGATGACATCGGAGATCGGGAGCTGTTGGGTCCAGAGATGATAGTGGAAGCTGTGGATGTCGTGAGAGACATCAGGGAGAAGCTTAGAGTTGCACAGGATCGCTTCAAGCATTGGGCAGATGCCAAGAGGAGACCTTTGGAGTTCCAGCCTGGAGATCACGTCTTCCTGAAGATTTCTCCGAACCGCGGAGTTATTCGTTTTGGGAAGAAGGGAAAGCTGAGCCCGAGGTATATTAGGCCATTTGACGTGCTAGAGCGTGTGGGAGCAGTGGCCTACCACCTTGCTCTGCCACCATCTTTGGAGGGCGTTCACGACGTATTCCACGTATCTCAACTACGTCGGGACGTCAGTGATCCGTCACACATGGTTGATTTCTCAGAGATTACTGTTCGCCCGGACCTGACCTATGACCAGCAGCCTGTGCAGATCTTGGACCGTCGACAGAAGCAGTTGAGGAATAAGATAGTCGACCTGGTGAGAGTGATGTGGCGTCACGGATCACCTGGAGAGTCCACCTGGGAGCGTGAGGATGATATGAGAGAGCGCTTCCCGCATCTTTTTCCCAACGATGCTTGATGTTGATTCCGAGGACGGAATCATTTCTAAGTTGGGGAGGATGTAACGGTCGGTTTCCGATCGTGCTTTCTTTGTGCACGTGCTCTTGATCGTGCACGTGTTTATTTTTGACTTTATTTGATTCTGAACATTATTGTGTGATATGTTGTCGTGAGCATCTCTGAAAGTATTAGATTGTGGAACAACTTTGGAACGACATATCTCGAGTCGTTCTTCCGCGATACTAACTTATTTGATGTGACGTCGCGACTTTCTGTTTTGACACGAGACGTTTCTATTTTTAGTTTCGTCTCTCGATATCGAAATTTAGATCCGTCTTCTCCACTCTCTTTCTTTCGTTGTCCCGAACACCCTATAATTATTTTCCAATTTTTGGACTTAATTTGACCTATTTTCCATTTTTTTGAAAGCTTTAAATAATTTTAAAACCTATTTTTATAAGTGTTTTAATTACAATAAAATTCCTATATTACAATAACGTATTAAAGAATTTTTACACCAAATTTCAGAATTTTTGGCCGCACCCATCTTGCGTGAGGGAGAGGAGAGTAAATTTGATTTAAATTAATTATTTTAATTATTTTAAATACGTTTTTCTTAAACCCTAACCCTAACCCTAGCTCTAACCTATTTATATTAGCCCTAGGCTAAGTTATTTCGGCATTACACAAAATCCTAGCCGCCGTTTCCTCTCCCAAAGCTTCGTCGCAACGTTACGACGATCGCCCCAGTGCACGACCGACGGCCGCCCCCACAAATCCTAGTGCACGACCGGAGCCGCTCCCCGCATCACCGCTTGCAGCGCACCGCTGTAACGCCCCCTTCGTTTTGCCCGCTCTGACCGAGGCCGTCTTTCGGTCTGACCGAGAGACTTTCCCCGCACAGCCGCTTCGCCCGCATCGCCCTAGCACCCGACCGACCCGCCTCGTCGGTCTGACCGAGAGGCCGCCCCGCTTTCCCCCAAGCGCCGCTTCGCCCGCACCCGCAGCGCCCGACCGACGGGATCCATCGGTCTGACCGAAGGATCCCCTCGCACCGCACGAGCCCCGCTTCTGCTGCGCTGCACAGCGTCCGACCAAGAGCCCCTCTCGGTCTGACCGAGAGGAACCCCCGCACCGACGGTGTCCGACCGACCGAACTTCGTCGCAACATTGTTCTCCCACACCAACTCCTGTGGTGGGCCCCCCAAGTTCTCCAGAGGTGTTGTGGGTCCCCTTGGACCCCTAGCACTGCTGTGGGCCCCACTTGGATGTGCTACTTCGCGGATTTGCCGTCTACGACGTTGCGACACGTCGTAGGCCTTCGTCGCAAGTTCAAACTGTTGGGGAATCGTGCGAGGACCAGATCTGAAGCTGAGGAGTTCTCCGATCAGACCCGACATCCAATCTACAACAAACTCCGGTTCAGGTTGGTTCCCCGAAACTCGTAGAAACCCCCACAATAGCTGACTGAACCCTAAACTAAAAATCGTCAACTTGAACTAAAATTTACTTTCCAGCACCAGTAAAACGGTGTACGAACATAGAAAATCGACGAACGGACTTTGTTGACTGTGCACATAGGATAGATCGTCGATTAGGCTGAAACATCAAAAAGTGACTTTTAACGAATAGGATAGTCCCGAAAACCTAGAAACGAAACCTAATAGGATTTGATGAATTTGAGACCTGACATCATCGCCGTGGCGAAATTTCAGACGGACTTCCGCGGACGAGACGCTTGGACGAGACGCTTCGAGAGGACGACGCACTCGCCGTTTCAGGCAAGTGTATCCACTTGCACCTTTGGCCGTGCTTAGGCCCTAGTTGGTTAGAATTGTTAACTGTGAACAAATAGAACCGGATGTGAAATGATAGCGTCCGGGACGACTCCTGACGGCTCAGACTTGACGACGAAGTCTGAGCCTGACAACAACAACTTTTGATGCTGTAGGGCTATCATGTGTGTGTGTGTGTGTGGACACCCTAGAATAACCTTCCTGTCTTGTCACGTCCCGTCCCGTCTTGCACAGCCCACTGGGCAATAGGGCACTCTTCGAGTGATCCCTTGTACAGATTCACAGCCTGCGGGCAATATGGCACTCTCCAAGCTAGAGAGAGTGATCCCTTGTACGGATACACGGCCTGCGGACAATAGGGCACTCGCCAAGCTAGAGCGAGTGATCCCTTGTACTGGTGTCATGTCTTGTCTTGTCTTGGGGTTTGGGGTTGGGTTGAGCGTGCGCACGGCAAGAGGGTCTGATCCCCCTCGAACCGTAAGGCGTGAACCCTTTCGTGTCTCACTTGTCTTGTCCTGCCTTGTTTCCGTCACGTCCCGACTTGTCTTGACACCTGTAGGTTAGTCCCGTAGTTGGTAGCACACTCTACGACTACTACTTGTTGCGCTTTACTTTCCTGCTACGTTACTTCTGTTTGTTACTCAGTTATAACCCCAGCATGCTAATCAACCAGTAAAACGTTGTCTAAAAGTTGATACACTTGTAGTTTGGTCTAACCCTTTTTGTAGACCTGAACTGACGTACAGTTCCCTCTTTTGGTGTTGTACGTCAGGTGTTGAGCCAGAGTACGTCGACGAGGCGGACTTGCCAGCTGACGGGGAGCCAGAGGACGTTGATCCGGAGTACGACCCCGAGGAGGACCAGAGTTAGAGGCCTCTAGTTGCTGATCCAGATTTCTATTCCTGTTTAGATTGGGTGGGTAGCACCTGTTGTTTTCTTGTCTAGGTTGGGTGCTTGCACCAGTAGTTTCTTTTTCTGCAGTTGTAGCCCTTCGGGCGTTTTAGACTCTCAGTACTTTTTTGGATGTTATTTTTGGAATAAAATGAAATGCTATCTCTTTCAGTACTTTCATTGTTTCGTACTAACTTGCAGGGACCTGTTTCCTTCGTTTTGGAATACCACAGACGCTTATTGGGTCTGGGATCTCTGCCCCGGCCTAAGCGGGCCTTAGTCACGCTTCACCTCCATCCTTTTTGGGAAGCGGGGCGTGACAGAGAGGCTCGTCTTCCAAAAAGCATATCTAAAATACGCTCATCCAGGTTCAGCAGTACCTTGCAGACACAGTGAAGACTGAGTGAAGGAATACATACGTGGAGCCATCTACCAAACTTCGTAGAGCGTATCACTCCTGAGCGCCACTGTTTTCCAGTAGCCGCTAGATATGCGTGAAACTTGTATAGATGAGTGATGATTGTATTCAGAACATGATGGATGTATAGACGAATATGAAATGATTGTATAGATACATAGGAGATCTGCAAGCCTGAAGCTTGTACAGATCATGGGGAGTTGATAGTAGAGTTGTACTCTCTTTCCCTTAGCTATGGATTTTCCCATTGGGTTTTCCATACACAAAGGTTTTAATGAGGCAACCTCATTTAACTCTAGACCCTGAAGTGTCCGCCTCTAATAAAAGCTGAAAGACCTACAAGCATAAGGCTTGTATGGATCAGGGGAGTAACCTGTGGGTTGCACTCATTTTCCTTAAGCTGTTGGTTTTTCCCACCGGGTTTTCCACAGCTAAGGTTTTAACGAGGCAAACACGATTACTCCGGATCCAGAAGTATCCACCCCCTTAGCATTTACACTAAGACCAAAGTAATGAGTGGATAAGAGGGAGTGTTATGAATGAGGGAGGCCTTTGGCCTCCCCTCATCTTTATCCCCACCATTACTCCCCATCATTCCTACTAATGGGGACCTTTGGTTATCCTATGGCCTTTGGGCTTCCATTGATTTAATAAATATAGAACCATGGCTTTGTGTCATGGTTACTCATTCTTCTCATTATCGAACAATATATAATTAATTCATGCTTATTTCATGCTTAGATAAATGGTAAAGATTGCGAGTGTTGATTTTGATGTTCTCGATGCGGCTGTAAAAAATTACTTGAGCTGGCAGCTGGACCCAAAGTTCCACCAGCGCTCACAGGGCCTAAGTTACATAATTCGAGTTCCAGCTACGACTGTGACAACAGATGAAGGGACTTCTACTATTAGAGTATCCGATATAGAGAATGCAAAAACCATTATCTATATCAGGAAACATATTGATCGGACCCTGAAGGCCGAATATCTAACATTGGAAGACCCTCATGAATTGTGGACAACACTTGAGGACAGATACAAATCTCTCCCTCGTGCACGTTATGGTGGAAAAATCTCTGACTTCAGGACTTCAAGTCCGTAGCTGAGTATAACTCAGCTCTCCATAACATCACCGCACGCCTGAAGTTGTGTGGTGAACAAGTCTCGGAAACCCGCATGCTTGAGAAAACATATACATCCTTCCATGAGAAGGATGTTATCCTTATGCAAAAGTATCGTGAACGCAAGTTCACAAGGTACTCTGATTTACTCTCCTGCCTTCTTATGGCAGAACAGAACAGAGACCTCATACTGGCCACTCATAACCTACGCCCTGCTAGCTTTGCTCCTCTCCCTGAATCTCACACAGTTTCTTCCCAGAAGATGAAGAACAAGCACAGTGGAAGATTCAACAAGGGGAAAGTTGCGAAGAATCAGACCAGAGCTTCACCCCAGAACAACAATAATGAGGGGCAGAAAAAGAATACGTGGAAGAGGAATACCTCTGGCCAGATGTCTACTCCCAAGAAAAACTGGGAAGACAAATGCCACAGATGTGGCATGACTAGACATTGGTCCAGGGTCTGTCGTACTCCACGCCACCTACAAGATTTGTATATGGCAAGCCTGAAGCCTTCCGCTGAAACAAATTTGGTGGATATACAGCCTCCTACTCGGTTCACCACCGAGGATTTCGAGAATAACGACCTCCTTGACTTAGATTGATTTAGTTATCTTTGATGTCTTTTTCATTACTACGTGATGTATCTTAAATTATGTCTTTCTCGTAATGAATCAAATGTAGTTTTTCCATCTCATAAAATTTTTACATTCTTTTATAGAGATAGAGATGAAGTGTGAATGCCTAGTGGACAGTGCCACATGCACACGATCCTACGAGACAGATGCTATTTTAATAGCATCATTAATTATCATGGTCCCGTCACTACAATTTCGGGACTATATAATATAATAGAAGGATCATGTGAAGCAATTTTATTGCTCCCTAACCAAACACAAGTTATAATAAAAGATGCTTTTTTTCTCTAAAATCAAAAAGAAATCTACTAAGTTTCAAGGACATCTGTTTAAATGGATATCACTTGGAAACTGATGATTTTAATAATATTGAATATTTGTATGTTACGCGTCATAAGGACGGTATTAAAATCATCCTAGAATGTTTTAAAGGATTCTCATCAGGCCTTTATCAAACATACATCCAACCTATAGAAGCTAATCTGATATAGCACAAGCAGTGTTCTACATCACCAGAATTCAGTTTCTGGCATTATAGACTAGGTCACCCAGGATCAGTAATGATGCACAGCATCATTACCCAATCCCGTGGACATAATTTGAAGAACCTGAAGATTCTTCAAAAGGGTGATTTTCCTTGTCCCCCGTATTATAAGGGTAAACTAATCACGAGACCATCCCACTTGAAAGTGGGTTTTGAGTCTCCTAGCTTCTTGGAGAGAATACATGGGGACATTTGTGGGCCAATTCACCCATCAAGTGGTCCTTTTATGTACTTTTTGGTACTTATAGGTGCATCTTCAAAATGGTCGTTTGTGTACCTTTTGTCCACCCGCAACCTGGCTTTTCCAAAGCTATTGGTACAAATAATTAAGTTGCGAGCACATTTTCCAGATAATCATATTAAAAAAATACGTCTGGACAATACTGGAGAATTCACTTCACAAGTCTTTCAAGACTATTGCCAAGCAACTAGCATTGAAATTGAACATCCCGTAGCTCATGTTCACACCCAGAATGGGTTGGCTGAGTCTCTTATAAAGAGGCTGCAATGGATTGTTCGTCCATTGCTAATGCAATCACAGTTGCCTGTGGATGCATGTGGACATGCCATTTTGCATGCCGCTTCGCTTATCAGAATACGACCCTCTGATGGTCATATTTTATCGCCGATGCAGCTTCCATATGGTGTACTGATCACTCCTTATTTTACACTTTTTTCCCGCATGTTTGCATGCCATTTAGATCGCCCAAATCATGTTTTTCACGATATATCGACGATATTGCGATGCTTTTCACGATTTGTTGTTTTTGTCGCATTTCAGGTGATTTGGCGCGATTTGGAGTGATCTCGAGATGCGCTCACCCCGGAGGGTCACCGACGACCTCCCCGAGGGGTATTTTGCTGTTGGAGAGGAGCGGAAGAAGAACGGACGTCGCAGGAGCGAAGAGGAGGCCAAAACAAGCTGTTTGGGCATGTTTTGTGTCCCACTCGGCCGAGTGGAGGAGTCACTCGGCCGACCAGCGAGACACCGCTCGGCCGACCAGAGCAGACACGATTCATACGTGCACTCGGCCGAGCGACGGAGACCACATCGGCCGAGTGACGAGACCCCGTCCGCCCGAGTGGCGCCCAGACGAAGCCCTTCAAAAATCTCCAAGTTACTGTTTTTCGGCTGCCTGAGCTTCAGAAGACCCACTCGGCCGAGTGGATAATCCCGTCCGCCCGAGTACCATGAAGCCATCGGCCGAGTGACGACAACTCACTCGGCCGACCAGCCCCCGAAGTGAAGACCCCTGAAGATCGAGACTTACTGGAAAATTACAGGGTTTTCACTTGGCCGAGCGACTTTTGTCACTCGGCCGAGTGCGATGCGCTGCCTGTAGCGAAAATTGCGGAAAACAGGCTGTGCAGGGGTATTTTGGTCACAGTTTTTGGACGATTTTGGGGGCTATTTAACCCCTGTTTTTACCCTAGTTTGGGGAGCTTTTCTCTTAGATTTTTTGCAGCTTTTTAGATTAGTTTTTTGAGTTTTTCTTGTGATTGGAGAGGAGACAAAAGGTGATTTTTGTTGGATTAATTGAAGAACTCCATTGGTTTGCTTTTCTCTTCTCTAAAAATTCTATTTTTAT
This sequence comes from Scilla litardierei, assembly GCA_030789695.1. Lineage (NCBI taxonomy): Eukaryota > Viridiplantae > Streptophyta > Magnoliopsida > Asparagales > Asparagaceae > Scilla > Scilla litardierei. The sequence goes on along the minus strand of CM061142.1, from coordinate 294,827,896 downwards.
TGCATATCTCAATATTGTGATGAATTCTATTGCTTATTTCATTGATTATTTCTGCGATCTTGCTATGATTTGTGAGTAGTCGCCACGTCTTGGGGCGTGGGGATGAACCCTACAAGCCCTATTTCATATTTGTGATGAATTGGTAGAAATTGTGCTAGAATTGCTTTTAGGGATTAGATTGGGAATAATTTACTACGGATGGCTAGGAATTCACATCGATTGGGATTTGCAAGAGATTGGATCCCAATTCGATAGGAAACCCTAGAAATCCGAATTGGGTTGGAATCGAATTTCCGAAGTATCGGTTTGCAAGAGATTGGACCGATACTAGGGTTTTCGGTTCCAATTCCGTGCCAATACCCGTTTACAAGAGATTGGACGGGTAGGAACTACCCCAATCTAGGTCACGGGCCGAGTTAGCAAGAGATTGGGCTCGGTGCGTGATTGGACGATGATGTTGATCCTAATGCTAGCTTCCCTAGGCTAGGGTTTGCAAGAGATTGGACCCAAACATAGGATAGCTATAGACCGGCAACAGCGCGAGAGCATGAGCTTGGTTCTACATTCAGTTGCAACTAGTTCATCCAAAATCTTATTCTAGCAATTTTGATGCCGATGAAACACATTGACGAGATACGGTGAGTAGCGGGGATTCCCCATTCCCTAGACGTCTTTTATTTGATTTGATATTTCCATACTTTGTCTGACGATTGTGACAGGATCGCCAAAGGCAAATTTCTCTCTTAAATAGCCAGGTTGATTAGAACAAGCACGGTCATTCGTCCTCCCTGTGTTCGATAACCCACTCGCTGCTACACCGTGCGCTTGCGGTAAAACTACAACCGTCGCTCCGGGACGTGTATCCGGGGCGCGATCAAGTTTTTGGCGCCGTTGCCGGGGAGGCGATTGCGTTTGATTTTACCACCTTAGCTATTTCTTTTTTATTTATTATTATTATTATTTCCATTCCTTTATCTTTACCTAACCCTTCCACGATACTAATCATTTCTTTGAAACTCTGTTTTCCCTGTGCATGTACACGAGATCTACGGCGGACCCTGAAGCTATATTATTTAATCCCGAGATCGAACGTACCGCACGGAGACTTAGAGCGGAAAGGAGACAAAATCCGGAAGGGCGGTTTATGACCAACCCGGAAACTGCGGACCAATTAGCGGCAAGAATGGCAAGGATAATTTCTATTCGAGATAGGCTTCGGCCTAAGACCTCTTCTACGACCTCATCCATTGCCATGCCGGAGTTGGCGGCTGACAAGAACTTCGAGCTAAAGACTAGACTAGTGGTTCTGATGCAGCAGGATCCATTTCATGGGAATGCCCATGAAAATCCTCACTACCACATCCAATTATTCTTGTCAAAGTGCGCCACATTTCAGATGCCGGTGGTCTCCATCGATGCCATCAGACTGCGTCTCTTCCCCTTCACGCTAAAGGACAAGGCACTCTATTGGCTGAGGACGCAGGCTGAGGGAATCTTCACCTCTTGGGACGAGTTGGCGGGTGCATTCATTGACAAGTTCTATCCGCCATCCAAGACAGTGAAGATCCGGAGCGCTCTCATGTCCTTCAAGCAAGGACCCCAAGAGACGCTCTATGAGGCTTGGGAGCGTTTTAAGGATCTGCAGCATCAATGCCCGCACCATAGCATTGAAGATTGGGAGCTAGTTCATAGCTTCTACAACGGTCTCCAACCAGGGACCAAACAAATTATTGATGCCACGGCGAATGGTGCTATCTTGTCAAAGACTCCCGAGGAAGCTACGGCCCTAATTGAGGAGATGGCCTCAAACAACCAACAATGGGGCGATGAGCGAGGACACTCCACATCCTCCTTGAAGCTGACTAGTATCTATGAGGCGAAGGCCGTAGCGGAGCTCACAAGCAAGTTTGATTCTCTCCACAAGGTAGTGGAGAGACTGGAGAAGTTTATCACGGAGCCCCTAGGAAGCCCTTCCACCTCCGCTCCAACGAACCAAATGAGCGATTGGCAAGACCAATCTCAAGCCATGTATGTGGGTGGAGAGCAAGGAGAAGGATCCTTGGAGCAAGTACAATATGTTGCGGGGAACCAAGGATATTGGGCCAATCCGGCCACAAGAAATCATCCCGGATTCTCTTACGCCAACAATGAAGGAGCTTTGAACCCGCCACAACAACCACCTCAACAAGCTCGACAGCCACCACCACCCCAATAACAATACTATCCGCCGAGGGGGCCTCCACAACAAAATTTCCAACCGAAGCAACAAGTTCCACCATATAGGCCGCTCGGATACAACCAAGGGTGGAGGAATCAAAATCAAAACCCTCCACAAGCTCAACAACGATCCGACTTCGAATCTAGAGTGGAGGCGTTTATGGTCGAGCAAAATAAGGTCAATGCTACCTTGAAGGCGGGGCAAGACTCCCTTAATACCGTTGTGGCTCAAATATCGGAGCAATTGGCGTTGCTCAATCGGAACACTCAACGATTGCCGGCGCAACCCGAGCAAAACCCACGGGACAACACCGGCCACATCAATGCTGTAGTTGCCGTTACTACTAGAGGCGGGAAGGATACCACCCCCGCCATGATTCCTACCGAGGAGCCCGTGGAGGAAAGCTTGGAGCCAATTGAGCTGGTAGTTGAAGTTGATAAGGAGAAAGAGCCACAAGAAAAGGAGAAATCTAGAGCGGAGCAATTGATTGAGGAAAGGCGCTTCATGCCACCGGTCCCATTTCCCCAAAGGCTTGCTAGGGCGAAAATGGAGAAAAGGCTAGCAAAGTTTCTCGAGTATCTGAGAGGAGTTAGCCTCAACATTCCCTTCCTCGATGCCATCGTGGAGATCCCCACATATGCTAAATTCTTAAAGGACTTGATTTCGGGGAGAAAGAGGAAGGAGAAGATTATGCTAGCCGAGGAGGGCTCTTGGTTCACCAAGAGAGAGAAGGAGCCGGCCAAATTTAAAGACCCGTGGAGTTTTCAGATTCCTTGCACCTTGGGCGGCGTCCCTCTTCAAAAAGCGTTGGTAGATCTAGGGGCTAGTGTGAGCCTCATGCCTCTCTCCATGTTCTTAAGGCTAAACACCGGGACGAAGTTGAAACCTACCGACATGCGGATACAATTGGCCGATGGGCGAATAACAAGGCCGGTAGGGATCGCCGAAGACATCCCGCTTCAAGTCCCGGGGGGAATATGTTTGCCATGTGACTTCGTGATCATGGACGTTAAGGAGGAGGGAGATACTTCATTGATACTAGGACGCCCGTTCCTCGCCACCGCCGGAGTGATCGTCGACGTGCGAGAAGGTACACTAACTTTGAACGTCGGCAACATCGAGGTGGAGCTTCACATTCCTAAGGCTATGAAACACATGCCTTACCACGAGGAGCTTGACTACATGGACCTCCTTGATGAGGTGATAGAGGAGGCGATCCCCCACTCAATCGGCGCTCTATTTGATGAAGATTTCGAGGAAGGCCCGGATTTAGGCCAAGATGAGAAGATAGATGATTCCCCCGACTTCTCCGCTGAAAATGATGAAGGCGACGCTGATGTCGCAAGGATTTGAGAGCTCTGCAAGCTCTCGAAATTGAAGTCTCCGAAGAAAGCTCCGCCGGCACGGAGATCGGCATCACCGGTAAAGCCGTCGACCGGAGCAAATGCTAGCTTGGGGGAGCCTCCCCCCAACACTATTCGAGACGAGAGACCACCGCGGGAGAACACGCCGTCGCAACTTTCGAATCCAAGCGTTCTCCCCGGAAAGTTTGATGGGTGCATCTCATATGCACCAAACATCCCGCATTGATTGAAAATTATAGGGGGTCGAGCTCACGACCTTAAAAGAGCGCTTGTCGGGAGGAAACCCGACGGTTATTGCTTTATTTTTACTTTTTTTTTATTTTTGTTTTAGAAATTTTTAGTGTTTTGAGTCGTTCGCCCAAAAATTTTGTGATAACGGGTCCTATTTTTCTTGACAGGAGAGGAGATAGGTAAATCCATCATGAGGAGGATGAACGAGACGACGAGGAGCGCCCCAGGAAGACGCTCGATGCTTAGGAGCAAGATGAAATCGACTGGAGGAAGAAAGACGGAGTTTAGAGCCCAAACGAAGACAAACAGCAGAACACAAGGCTCACTCGGCCGAGTATACTAGTCACTCGGCCGAGTACACAAGTTCGTCCGGCTGAGCCGCTCACGAACGAGGGAAGTCTGCTGTACCCAACTCTCTGTTTATTTCCTTGATTTCAATATAACTGATACTCGGCCGAGTATATATTTCCACTCGGCCGAGTAAAACGGATACGCTCCTAGGGCGAGTCTTGCCGAGTAGCTTGAGCCACTCGGCCGAATGGACTTACTCCACTCGGCCGAGGCTGTCAAAGCCACTCGGCCGAAGCGTAAGCGGGGAGGATTTTCCATTGATCCCACTCGGCCGAGTGACATAGTCACTCGGCCGAGTCGTAACTTTTATTATATAAGGGGCTGCGGGGCGGCACAATTTTCGAAACGAAAAAAAATTCCCAAACCGTGCGACCCCTCAGCTCCCCTCGCCCGCTCGCCTCGCACACAGCCCCCACTCGCCCGACCGGCCACCTTGCGCCGACGCTCGGCCAGCCACCGCCGGCCGACCACCCGCCGTGACTCGCCCGAGTCGCCGCCGGCGGCCGCCGCTCCGATCATCTCCGGTATCGCCTATTTCGCCCTATTTCTCCTCTTTTTGTGTATTTTTAGAGGATCCATGTGTTAAACGACCCCCAAACCCTAATCAATTCCTATATCTATCTATTATACCCCTAATGCCCCATACATTTTGAATATTACCCGCTGATATCGCTATTTCATGCGCAGGTTGTTTTTTTGGAGCTTAGGGGAGCCCCGGGGAGCTTATACGGACTGATTTGGGCTTCGCGGAGGCGCTGACTTCGCACGCTTTCATTATCTTGCACTCGCGGCGTGTTTGGGTATACTCCTTCCATTCTTTTGCACACGCCGCACTTTTTACACTTTTCAGCGCGCGCTCGGTGCCGATATGCCGCCCCGGACACGGCCGCGGTCGAAGAGAGCTTCCGCCAAGCGGAAGCGGTCGGATGATGCCGGCCCCTCCCACGAGTTGGAGGACTCTCCTCCACCGTCCCCCACACACCCCATCCACCCAGCACAGCCTGCAGGCCCCGCACACCCCGCACAGCCTGCAGCGCCCACACAGCCCGCACAGCCCGCACAGCCACTCCCTGCCGCTCCACAGCCACCACCTCTGGCTCCACTGGTCGGGCCGCTCGGGATTACGTTCCGAGACGACGCACACCGCGCCGTCTTTGAGCGTATCTCCCAGCGCTCGATCGTACCCTCCAGGTTTGCACACCTCGCTGACCTAGGACGCCTGGGGGTACTAGAGGGGATGCTCACGTTGTACGACAACGTGGGCTGGCGAGATTTCTTCCAGGTGTCGGCGGACACGTTTACCCGCCCGACACTTGAGATACTGAGTTCGATCGCCCAGACCGATGAGGGATGCTCGTTTCGGTTCATGGACCGAGAGTGCCAGGTCACTCTCGATATGATGAGAGCATTTTTCTCGTGGCCCGCTGTCCCCGGAGCCGATCGCGGTTACGGCCCCACCCATATCCCCCCACCTTCCTTCGACGCCGGTGCCTTCTGGGCCCGGATTACGGGTCTCCACGCTGCCTTTGACCCTAGTAGGGCCAAGGCCTCGGCCATTGTCCACCCTTGCCTCCGTATAGCTCAGCGCCTTATGGCGACGACCTTTTTGGCCAGATATGAGCCGGGCACGATGTCTACGCCAGAGCTCTACATGCTCTACGCGATGACACGTCCCAGAGCTCTATCTAGGGATGGCGATGAGCTGGTCCCCGCCGTCGTGATTGATGTCGCGGCTTGGTTTTTGGACCGCATCATTGTATCGGTGGGCGCACGCTCACCGATATGCTGCGGCGGCCTGATCACCTTGCTCGCCCTTATGACCGGCGAGGACTTCCCTGACGACCTGCGACGAGTCCCGGGCCCCACTTCTTTGTCGATCGATGTTATGGCCCGGATGAAGATGATTCGTCCGCACGGTGAGCGTCACTGGGTCTGGTTGCACGGCCCTTACGGTGCCGATTACATGATTCTTCCGAGCCCGGCTCGGACTCAGATTGCACCAGCCCACGTTGACTGGCTCCCTGCGATGGATGTTCTGATCCCAGCTGCTTACGTGCTCGAGGCCGAGGAGGCCGAGCAGGCCCACGCTGCCCACGCTGCCCCCGCAGACCCTGTTGCACCTGCCGAGCCTGCTGCCCGTGTTGACCCTGTGGCCCCTCAGCCTACACCTGATGTTTCCGCTGCTCCTGACACCTCTGTCCACACCTCTGTCGGTGTCGAGAGTACCTTAGCTGAGCCCACCCCCACCACTTCCGAGGCTGAGCCCACCCCCACCACTTCCGAGGCTGTCACCACCACCACCGGCCCTCTGTCTGCTGAGCATGTTTCTTCTGCCCCACCCGAGCGCCCACCGACCGTAGTCGAGTGCGGAGAGCCCTCTGTCTCCACTGCTGCTATATTTTCCGAGAGTGTCGTGGCGTCTGTCCACACTTCTGTGCCACTGACCTCTCTGGCCGCCTCGCTGCCTCTTTTGTATTCTTCTTTCGCTGCTGCTGCCTCCACTTCTCACCAGCCGGTGCCCCGGCCTCACACTTAGGGCAGGCCCACATTTGCGAGCACAGCACCTTTCGTTCCCTTCCCCGTTGAGCCCGTCACATACGCGACCCGAGTACGCCAGCCACGCCCTGCACAGCCCCGACCGGTGCGCCCCTCTGCACCACCTCCCCCCGACACTGTACTTCAGAGCATTCGTGCTCTAGAGGGGGCGGTGAGTGGCCTCAGAGGTGACCTTAGGACCCTGTCCTCCACCGTCTCTGCGATGGCTGGCCGCTTTGACCTGATCCCCCAGATTCACTACTGTCTTACCCAGGTCCTGGAGCGTCTCCCGCGCGTACCACCACCCACCCAGCAGGTTCCCACCCACACTTCCGCACACACTCGACCTGCTTCCACTTCCACACCCACACCCGCTCAGTGGCCTGTCCAGCCACCACCACCACCTCTGCCTCAGGACGGAGACGGCGCAGCACCACCTTCTTAGGCACCCTTGATGCCATCGATTATCCCTGCCGTTGTGCTGCCCATTTCTGCTGGATCCTGTTGCACTTTTGTCCACCCCCCCTCCCCTCACTTATTTTGGGTTTCTCATTCATACCATATCTTTATATGTCCTTTTTGGGAGAGAGGGTGAGTCTTTGGTGACACACTTATATATCTGTATCACTCATATCTGTGCATGCATCATGTCCGCATCATATTTTCATTTCTTCATTTTTTTCTTTTTATTTTCATTTTTCCCATCATGCATGCATCCTCACTTGCCCCTCACATTACTTGTCTCTCGGTGTGCCCCACTTTGCACATTGAGGACACTGTGCCATTTAGCTTGGGGGAGTGAGTTCTCACGATCTTTTTCGATTTGCCACCTTTATTTTTAGTTTTTCACGCCATTTTTCGCTTTTGCACTTATTTTCATCATTTTTTCTCATTTTACCATGCATCACGTTTTTCTTATTTTTTTGCGTGTCGCATTGTAGATAGTTTTATTTTTTCCCTTTATTTTATTTCTTTCTTTTTCATCTCATGCTAGAGATGACTTTTCTGTGATGATGATGACGTGGAGTTAGCTTATTCTATTTGCATGCTTTATTTGTCATGTCTTAGACTTTATTTCTGATATCATATGCTATGACTTGCCTTGCATCTAGAGATAGTAACCCACACTTTTTTCATATGAAAATGGATGAAATTTTATTATTAGCTGAGTCTGAATATTCATATGTATGCTATCACAGAAAACACACTAAGATTCACGCATTGAATGCCTATATCTGGAGTACTGATTTCTTTTCCTATATCACTTCTATATGCATGAATTGTACATTTCACTTCAGGATGATTGAATGATGTTAGCTATGATAAATCTGGATTAGTTAGCTTTTTTGTGATCGAAACTGAGTAGATTAGATTACCCTGCTGAAGTTGTCGTGCATGTCTTATAGAGTGAACCGAGTGATATATTTATTTCTTTCTCCACAAATCTTGAACATCATTTCTCTACTTTTAAAATCATTGGTGAATCTCCCCTTAGCGATTCTATTATATGGCATTTCCCCCGCTATTAATTCCTAGCTCCAAATTTCTTATTCAAAAAAAAGAGAAAATATTCTTGTATATCATTATCTCTCTTTGAGTTGGGATCGTTGTGTATATATGCTATAGGAAAAAAAAAGAAAAAAAAAGAAAAGAGGAAAAATCCTCAATAAAAGATCCCATCTCACTTTCTTTCTTTCTCTTCTCTTCTTATTGCTTTTGGAGCTTTCTGAAAATGGGGATGTAAATGTTTTTTTTATGCCACCACGCTTATAGATAAGCTTGGGGGAGGGGATCCATTGATGTGTGAGAGAGTGACTACTTGACGTTGCACGACAACCTAGGCTAAGTAATATTCTATACTCAATGAGATTGTTTTTAGCTTTACGACATCCAGAAATCTAAGCCTAGCATTCATATCATGAAATCCATGTTTTTCTATTCTCTCTATTCTATTGTGTGATACTCTTATACTCCTGATAGAAAGCGTTCAATTGAAAAGTGTGTGATCTGTGATTTGTATACCGCTTTAAATGATTCAGACGATGTTAATTATAAGATTATTCTGTTTTTCATGATTATATTGTTGTTCGTGGGTTTTCTATTTCTATTTGCACTATTATACTATGATATCAAAATAAAACTCTTTGACATGTGTTTTTCATTCGGTGCATGCTATATGAGTAAGTGAAACACACGTCCTGAGAAAATGATCTAGCAGCTTACCTCTTCGCTTCTTTCTTTCTTCTTTATTTTTATTTCGTTTTTCGTTCTTCTCCGTTTTTCATTTTTCATTTTTTCGCCGTTTTCGTTTTTCCAAATCCACCGGGTTCGCCTTTTACTTATCTTCCTCGAGGACGAGTAAGAGGCAAGCTTGGGGGATTTTGATCACTCCTTATTTTACACTTTTTTCCCGCATGTTTGCATGCCATTTAGATCGCCCAAATCATGTTTTTCACGATATATCGACGATATTGCGATGCTTTTCACGATTTGTTGTTTTTGTCGCATTTCAGGTGATTTGGCGCGATTTGGAGTGATCTCGAGATGCGCTCACCCCGGAGGGTCACCGACGACCTCCCCGAGGGGTATTTTGCTGTTGGAGAGGAGCGGAAGAAGAACGGACGTCGCAGGAGCGAAGAGGAGGCCAAAACAAGCTGTTTGGGCATGTTTTGTGTCCCACTCGGCCGAGTGGAGGAGTCACTCGGCCGACCAGCGAGACACCGCTCGGCCGACCAGAGCAGACACGATTCATACGTGCACTCGGCCGAGCGACGGAGACCACATCGGCCGAGTGACGAGACCCCGTCCGCCCGAGTGGCGCCCAGACGAAGCCCTTCAAAAATCTCCAAGTTACTGTTTTTCGGCTGCCTGAGCTTCAGAAGACCCACTCGGCCGAGTGGATAATCCCGTCCGCCCGAGTACCATGAAGCCATCGGCCGAGTGACGACAACTCACTCGGCCAACCAGCCCCCGAAGTGAAGACCCCTGAAGATCGAGACTTACTGGAAAATTACAGGGTTTTCACTCGGCCGAGCGACTTTTGTCACTCGGCCGAGTGCGATGCGCTGCCTGTAGCGAAAATTGCGGAAAACGGGCTGTGCAGGGGTATTTTGGTCACAGTTTTTGGACGATTTTGGGGGCTATTTAACCCCTGTTTTTACCCTAGTTTGGGGAGCTTTTCTCTTAGATTTTTTGCAGCTTTTTAGATTAGTTTTTTGAGTTTTTCTTGTGATTGGAGAGGAGACAAAAGGTGATTTTTGTTGGATTAATTGAAGAACTCCATTGGTTTGCTTTTCTCTTCTCTAAAAATTCTATTTTTATTGCATATCTCAATATTGTGATGAATTCTATTGCTTATTTCATTGATTATTTCTGCGATCTTGCTATGATTTGTGAGTAGTCGCCACGTCTTGGGGCGTGGGGATGAACCCTACAAGCCCTATTTCATATTTGTGATGAATTGGTAGAAATTGTGCTAGAATTGCTTTTAGGGATTAGATTGGAAATAATTTACTACGGATGGCTAGGAATTCACATCGATTGGGATTTGCAAGAGATTGGATCCCAATTCGATAGGAAACCCTAGAAATCCGAATTGGGTTGGAATCGAATTTCCGAAGTATCGGTTTGCAAGAGATTGGACCGATACTAGGGTTTCCGGTTCCAATTCCATGCCAATACCCGTTTGCAAGAGATTGGACGGGTAGGAACTACCCCAATCTAGGTCACGGGCCGAGTTAGCAAGAGATTGGGCTCGGTGCGTGATTGGACGATGATGTTGATCCTAATGCTAGCTTCCCTAGGCTAGGGTTTGCAAGAGATTGGACCCAAACCTAGGATAGCTATAGACCGGCAACAGCGCGAGAGCGTGAGCTTGGTTATACATTCAGTTGCAACTAGTTCATCCAAAATCTTATTCTAGCAATTTTGATGCCGATGAAACGCATTGACGAGATACGGTGAGTAGCGGGGATTCCCCATTCCCTAGACGTCTTTTATTTGATTTGATATTTCCATACTTTGTCTGACGATTGTGACAGGATCGCCAAAGGCAAATTTCTCTCTTAAATAGCCAGGTTGATTAGAACAAGCACTGTCATTCGTCCTCCCTGTGTTCGATAACCCGCTCGCTGCTACACCGTGCGCTTGCGGTAAAACTACAACCGTCGCTCCGGGACGTGTATCCGGGGCGCGATCATGTACCTCCCGATATTTCTCACTTGAGAGTATTCGGTTGTGCAATCTATGTTCCCATAACACCTCCACAGAGGACTAAAATGGGTCCTCAACATCGTCTTGGTATCTACGTAGGGTGTGATTCACCCTCCATTATTAGATACCTTGAGCCCCTGACGGGTGACACGTTTAAGGCTCGTCTTGAAGATTGTGAGTTTGACAAAAATTATTTTCCCAAACTAGGCTCACAAACGAAGAAGCCTGCAGCTTCAGAGACCATTTCTTGGGACACTAAGTCTCTGTCTCATTATGATCTGCGTATTAATCTGTGTAAAGATGAGATCCTGAAGATCCTTCACATTCAGAATACAGTACATCTACTACCGGACAAATTCACCGATAGCCAGAAGATTATCAGATCACACGTCCCTGCGCCAATACGCCATCTAGAATTGACATCCCCAAAGATGGGTGCAATCCACCGGCAGCAGAATCGGCCGTACCTCAAATAAAAAGAGGACGACCGCCTGGCTCCAAGGATAAATTCCCTCGCAAGAGGAAACTACCTAGAGAAATAAAGAATATCACACCATAGGATGTTGAGCTCAGACCAGTAACCTCTCCCACCTTCTGTCCCCTGAAGAGGAAAATACAGGAGACATATCATTAAATTTCGTACGTACTGGGGAGGTACTGGGCAGAAAAAGCAATGTCGTCGACGACGAATTAGCGTTCGATATTGCTGTTCATGTCACACAATGCAACAATGATATCGATCCACGATCTCTAGCTGAATGTAAATGCTGAGATGATTGGCCAAAGTGGAACGAAATAATAGGAGTAGAGCTGGACTCACTCTTGAAACGCAGAGTCTTTGGACCAGTAGTCCAGACACCAAGAGGTGTAAAACCTGTGGGATACAAGTGGGTATTCGTAAGGAAAATAAATGAGAATAATCAGATCGTACGCTACAAATCACGGCTTGTAGCTCAGGGATTTTCCCAATGACCGGTGATAGATTATGAAGATATATATTCCCCGGTTATGGATGCGATTACATTCCGATTCATAATAAGCTTAACATCAATGGAAGGCCTAGAAATGCAGCTCATGGACGTTGTGACTGCATATCTTTATGGCAAAATAGATAAAGATATCCATATGAAACTTCCAGATGGTTTCAAAATACCAACAGAAATAAAAGATAGACCTCTGGACATCTATTCTGTTAAGCTTCAAAGATCATTATATTGTCTTAAGCAATCAGAAAAAATATAGTATAACAGGCTTAGTGAATTTCTTGTTCAACATGATTTCACCAAACATGATTCGTATTTATAGACGTCTATGTAGATGACTTAAACCTCATTGGATCTCATGCAGAGATTGATGATATATCCGCAAGCCTCAAACTAACGTTTGAAATGAAAGACCTATGCAAGACTAAATATTATCTTGGCCTACAGATAGAACACCTTAGCAGAGGAATCGTGTTACACCAATCTACATACACAAGGAAATTACTTAAAAATTTCCATATGGATAAGAGTCATCCTTTAAGTACACCAATGGTTGTTAGATCTTTGGATGTACATAAGGACCCTTTCCGACCGCTGGAATAGGGAGAGGAAACATTAGATCCTGAAGTATTTTACCTTAGTGCCATTGGAGCACTACTATATCTGGCAAAATGCACACGTCCGGACATAGCATTCGCAGTCAACTTACTAGTCAGATACAGTTCAGCGCCTACAAAGCGCCACTGAAACGGAGTAAAGCAGCTTCTGTGCTACCTCCAACGGTCGATTGACCTGGGATTATACTTCACAAAAGGTGGATCTTCCACTTTGATTGGTTATATAGATGCATGATACCGGTTTGATCCACACACCAAGAAATCACAGACTGGTTTTACCTTCGGTGGTACGGCCATCTCCTGGAAATTTGTGAAACAGACCATCACAGCAGTTTCATCCAACCATTCAGAGCGCCTGGCAATCCATGAAGCTAGCAGAGAATATGTCTGGCTTCGTTCAGTCATTCATCACATTCTGGTGACGACCGGCCTGAAGACGGAGACCTTGAGCCAACCATATTATTTGAAGATAATGCAGCTTGTATAGCTCAATTACAAGCTGGTTACATCAAGGGCGATAGGACGAAGCACATCTCTCACAAGTTCTTCTGGACACATGAGATACAAGAGCAGAATCAGATTGAAGTACATCAGATTCAGTCTTGTAATAATTTTGCTGATCTGTTTACTAAGGCATTGCCTAGATGTACTTTTAGAAAACTTGTAGAAGATATCGGGATGCGATAGCTGAAAGCCTTACACGCCTGAAGATTGTACGGATCATGGGGAGTCACTTGAGTATTGTACTCTTTTTCCTTAAGCTGTTGGTTTTTCCCACTGGGTTTTCCACAGTTAAGGTTTTAACGAGGCAAAACACGGTAACTCTGGATCCAGCAGTATCCACCCCATATTAGCGTATTAGATCATGAAGAATTCATATGCTAAGAATGGATGGATGAGTGGGAGTGTTTTGAATAGGGGAGACCTTTGGTCTCCACCCACTAACATCCACCATTACACCCACTACTAAGTGGGTATCCCTTGAGTTCCAATACTTGTAACTCTCATATGATCAATATATATATATGGCTATGGTATCCACCATAAGTCTACTACTTTATACAATTCTAACAAAAGCCATATTTTAGCAAATTATTCATCTTGAAAACAATAAAAGAAATCATAAAATGATATTAACTAAAGTTAAAAATTACTCACATAGCCATAAATAATAATGTGTGTCCACACTAGGAAGCTCAGGATCATATGATAATGATGCACCTGTATGGTAGAAACCAATTGATAAAAAATTTTCTTAAAAAATTTTGAGATATGAACCCATCCAACACATTGTAATCATAAACATAAACAAATAACCTTAACCCCTAACTGCTAACCCCCTAACCCCCTAACCTAACCCTACCCCTAAACCTAACCATTAAACCTAACCCCTTATATTAAACCCTAACCCTAACCCTAAACCTAACCCTAATACAATACATACAGACATAAACCCAATCAAATTTTAGTATTGAACAGTGTTAAACTGGTGCTCCACATGAATAATGTTTCTTTGAAATGATCACAAGATTTCAGTGTGTTGAAGTGTGATTAAGTTGTCAATTGTATCCCAAGAATTACAGAAATCACATGTGCGTATTAGAAGCATCCTCTTTAATGTGTTGTGAGCACCCTCGGCCATACATGTGCATGCATGTAAAATGAACTTGTTAAAATATTACAATTTAAATTTGGGTTTAATGTGCGAAAACTTTAAACATACCTGTTTATTGTTATGTTGCCGAGGTGCATCACTCTGTTGATCCATGCAGACACAAATCTCTCCTTATAGGGCAGCCAATACCGATACTGTAATTCAGCACCTTTGGAAACTCGGCATATTTTTCTACAAATATGCTCCAACAGCTTTCAAATTATTCCTAAGTTGAAGAGTTCAACACTGTGTCCCATGAATCAGTCATCGAATCCTACAAACTTTTGGGTATCACAAATTTCTTGATTCTTGCTTGGACGTTTCTGCAAATATGCCACCGGCATAGTAAGTATGTTGCTGGTGGAAAAACTATTTGCACCACAGTCAATACAGCCAGATCTCTATCGGTGACAATCACAAGTTGGAATCGATCGGTATTTTTAATCAAATATTTTAACATCTCTAGCGCCCAAAACAAAGTTCTCAGCCCGCTATTCCTGCATGTATGCATGTGCCACGGAGAATGTATACTATGTTGATGTCACTCCAAGAATCTCAAAGAGTGTGGAGTTATATTGGTTTGTTTTGTACGTACTGTCCATAATCAGTACATAAGGAAATGTGTTAAGTAGATGAATGGCATCTGGATGTGCCTAAAAATGTCTTTTACAACCTCCGTTTCTGCATCCTTTCTGTGCCGTTCAATATAGTTGCTATCGGCTATAAGTTTCAACAGGTACTGCATTTCAGATCCGCCTTCTTGGATTTTACGACGATATTTTTGCCAAGCATTGTATATTTGTTTTTAAAGGGGTCACATTTTCATTGTCATTTCTCTTCAATGTCAGTAAAATATTTGTCGGTGGGGGGCTGCATTCCTTGTCATATCAATCATCATGTTTTTCTCCTCAGTACTCAAAATACCAACAAGAGAGTGGCCAACTAACCTCTCCGTCGAGGGGTGATTGTGCATTCCAGTGTTTACAACAACCACCCATTCACCCCATAATTGCCAATTGATACCATTTCACTTTAAATGGGCAATCACATTTTTTTGTTCCAGTCCCTTTCCTTCTTAATTCCTCAGGAATATTCTTGGAGTTATTATACTCTCTATACTTCCCACTCCTCACACACAACACTGTCACATTACCTTTCTTCACCGGTTGTGGCGTATCTGACCTCTTTATAACATTGACATATCCATTCTGTTTTTCAGTATCTTTCAACCAATTTATGAGATCATCACGGGTACCAAACACCTAAGATTGTGTTAAATCAAATGTATTATATTGCGAATGAATCTTCTTAATGTTTTTTGGCAATTAGAATGAGACAAAATAATTACCATGTTAGTGTTGAAATTATATGTACAGTCTACGATGTGATCACATGATTCATGCTCGTAATTCATTTCAGGTATATCATCCTACGATTTTTCGTTAAATATGCATAAGTTTCATTAACACAATTATAAATATAATAAATGCAAAATTATACTTAGCGAAATGTGATAATAAGGAGGCTCATTCAAATTAATTTCAGTATACTGTTCATAATAATTGCCGTCAACCCAATTTTTGTATTTCATATTCCTCAACAAACCCTGCAACAACACCTAAAAGCATTACCTAATCAGGCATCGTTACCTTATCTAATGTGCTCATAACACTGCAATATTTAAATTTCCTACCCTAGAATTAAAGTAACTTACTTGAATCGATATCGTTGCAAGAAAGCTGGGCTAGAGCTAGTCTATCGGACGTCCTCGTGCACGTATTTTGTTCATGTGAATATAAAATATAAGCGTTAATAATGATTTCATTTCATAGTTATTTTTCTTTATGTTTTTATTTTTATTATACCTTTTAAGTGAAAAAATGTTAAGATTAATTTAGAAATGTTAAAAATTTAGAATATAAATTTATTTATGCAGGAAAAAATTTCATCTTGCTATTGGGCAAGTTTATTTGCTATTGAGGAGTGCAGAATAAAAAGAATGCTATATGTACACATGAAAATATTGGGACATGAATTTAAATTCATAATTTAAAGATAGCCAAAATGCCAACATGCATACATACATCTGTTTATGAGTCTGAATAGAGAATTGACCTCAAATTCTTTTTTCAACTGTTAAACTAGTTGGTATAAATAATAGATACTGATAGGATAACTATATATCTCAAGTCTGAATAAAGAATTTTCCCATTGTTATAAACGGGCTTTTTGAGGCCCAACCGTTAGTGGGTATCCACCCATTATGTAACCCTATTGCTATAAATACAGGGCTATGGATTCCATAGCCACCATGTTTACAACACGTTATCAGCACGCTCAAGGCTGAGCCGAACCTCTGCCGACGGACGAACGCGACGCGAACGGGCTTCCTTCACAGAACGTCGCTAGATCCGGCGGGTAGGATCTAGAGGTAACTTTTTCCCCTAGATCTAAATTTCATGTGCGCATATGTTTAAGATCCAATCACTTGGATAGATTGTTTGATGTATTATTATCGTTTTTATTGTTAAAAATCTCTTTTTTTAATAATAAAAAACGCCTTTTGGAGATTAATAATAAATTTTTTTCCATCAAAAATTTGATTTTTATCTTTTTTTTCTCCACAAAACCATTAAATCCTAGGGGGATTCTTCTTCGCCGCACGGCCGGAAGCCGTCACGCGACCCCCCTAACCCGCGCAATTTTCGCCGCCGCTCAAAGCGGTGAGCGGAAATCGCCGCCGCCCGCTGCGGCGGCAACCCCCGCCGCTCGCAGCGGCGGGCGATCCCGCCACTGGAAGCGGCGGCGACACCCGCATCTCGCAGCGACGGGCCGATCCCGCCGCTGGCAGCGACAGGCGGAACACCCGCCGCTGGCTGCGGCGGGCGACCCCCCGCCGCCTGCAGCGGCGGGCAGAAAACCCGCCGCTGCGACGGCGGGCAGAACCCGCCGCCTGCTGCGACGGGCCTCCCCCCCCGCCGCCTGCAGCGACGGGCTGACCCCGCCGCTGCGATGGCGGGCCGTTTCCGCCGCCCGTAGCGGCAGACCCACCGCCGCCAGTAGCGACAGACGGGCCTTACCGCCTGCAGCGGTCCCCCCCTTGCGCGCACGTGTCCAAAAACCCTAACTAGGGGTTGACCACAAAATTTTCTATTTTTCAAAATTATTTTCAGATTTAATTACGATCTTTTTCTCGTTAAAATCTGGACAAATTACATGTTTCTTATTCGTCGCATTTTATTCGGATTATGTGATTTTTATACTTTTAAAAATTAGGAAGATCCTGCGACCGCTCTGCCGTTAGTCAACTAACCTAACGGTGTATGACGTTGCCCAGTGGTCCGATAATTTTTAAACGAATTTTTTTTCATTTCCATTATAAACTGCCTGCGATGATTAATTACATGTAATGTATAAACTGCCTGTGATGATTAAATGCATGTTGCATTTTTTCTGCCTGCGACGAATATTTATATTTGCTGTAGTTTTGGATTGGCTAACTATCACCATTTTTTCCCTTGCATTATTTTCCTTTTTGAGAGAGAAAAATGTAGTGAGGATATTTTTGTAAAATTACAAGACCGACGGACGCCTCATGAAGATGATGGACCATTCCAGAAGAATAAGGGCCCCACGGGGGTTCCCGATTCATGCTTTTTGGGAATGTATGGACTGTAATTAATATGGTGATTAGCCGATCCACGCAGTAAATATCTGTGTCTGAAATGCTTAATTATTTATTTTTCTTTAAAATATCTAATTATTACTTATTTTTAAACATGCTAGAGAGATAATGGCTAAAATTGCGAGCGTCGACTTTGACGTATTGGATGCTACAGGCAGAAATTATTTAAGCTGGCAGTTGGATATAAAATTCCATCTGCGAGCACAGGGACTGAGCCATGCCATCGTTGTAGGCGATAAGGTTTCTGATATAGATAAAGCGAAAGCAATTATCTATATCAGACGCCATATCGATCGGACCCTGAAGGCCGAGTACCTCACGGTGGAAGACTTTTATGAGTTATGGACAGCCCTCGAGGACAGATATAAACATCAGAGAGATGTTATACTTCCTCGAGCACGATATGAATGGGAGAACCTTCGTCTCCAAGACTTTAAGTCTATCACCGAGTACAACTCGGCACTCTTTAGCATCACCTCACGCCTAAAGTTGTGCGGTGAGAAAGTGACGGAGGAGCGCATGTTAGAGAAGATGTATACATCCTTCCACGAGAAGGATGTTATACTAATGCAACAGTATCGTTAACAAAAGTTCACGAAATACTCAGAGCTTCTCTCATGCCTTTTGATGGCAGAGCAGAATCGAGACCTCCTTCTGGCCACCCATAACTCACGCCCTACCGGCACTGCTCCTGCGCCTAAAGCACATCACAGCTCCTCCCATAAGAAGAGGAGCAACTTCAAAGGCAAACCCCAGAAGGGTAAGGTGATGAAGAAGCAGGCTAGAGGACCCCCTCCTAGAACCAACAACGAGGGGAAGAAGAAAAATGTGTGGAAGAGAAAGGACGACGGCCAGACATCTGCCCCCAGAAAGGACTGGGAAGATAAGTGCCACAGGTGTGGTGCAACTGGATACTTGTCTAGGAATTGTCGGACTCCACGCCACCTACAGGACTTGTACAAAGCGAGCCAGAAGGAAGCTGAGACAAACCTAGTGGATCATGAAGACCTGGCACTAATCATGTTCATCGCTGAGGACTTCTCAAACGATGACCTGTTCGATTGAAGCATTATCTACTTTCTATGCATTGTACTTTCTTTTTGAAAAACAATTTATCTGCTTGTTTCTAGCATGTTGAAGTACTTTTTCAGACATTAATTGATTATCAGTAGTATATTATTCTTGTGCCTTATACTGCGATATTTTCTCTTAAAAATAGATGGACTATAAATGCCTAGTGGACAGTGCCTCTACGCACACGATCCTCCAAGACATCTGCTTTTTCCAAAGCATAGATAAATACGATGGAACCGTGAATACAATCTCTGGTCCATCAGGAATCATTGAAGGATCAGGGGAAGCACATTTTATGCTGCCCAACAAAACACTGGGTCCTGAAGTACCCTACCTAAGTGCAATTAGAGCACTCCTATACCTGGTAAACTACACGCGTCCCGATATAGCGTTCGCAATTAACCTACTAGCCAGATACAGTTCAGCGCCCTCAAAGCGCCACTGGAACGGAATGAAGCAACTTCTGCGCTACCCTCAAGGGTCTATGGACATGGGACTATACTTCAAGAAAGGTGTATCCTCCGACTTAGTCGGTTATGCAGATGCAGGATACAGGTCCGACCCAAACACCACAAAGTCCTAGATCGGTTTCATGTTCACGTACGGTGGGACGGCCATCTCATGGAGATCCGTGAAGCAGACATCGACAGCCACTCATCTAACCATTCCGAGCTCATAGCGATCCACGAAGCTAGCAGAGAATGCTTTTGGCTTCGATCAATCATCCACCATATCCTCAAGACCACCGGCCTGAAGACGGGAGATCTTGGACCCACCACCATGTATGAAGACAATGCTGCCTGCATTGCTCAACTACGAGGTGGCTACATCAAAGGTGACAGGACGAAGCACATTTCCCCCAAGCTCTTCTGGACGCATGAATAGCAAGTTGACAACCAGATCGACATCCAGCAGATCCAGTCTTGCAACAACCTGGCAAATCTATTTACTAAAGCTTTACCTCGCAGTACCTTTAGAAAACTTGTACTAGGAATTGGGATGAGACAGTTGAGAGATTTACAAGCCTGAAGCTTGTAATTTTCAGGGGGAGTTAATGTAGTGTTGTACTCTTTTTCCTTGGCTATTGGTTTTTCCTATTGGGTTTTTCATAGCTAAAGGTTTTAACAAGGCAGCCACATCAACTCTGGATCCAGAAGTATCCACCTCTGATGTTATCCATCGATCAGGGGAAGTTACAGAGACGTGTACTCTTTTCCATTAGCCACTGGTTTTTCCCACTGGGTTTTCCTTGGCAAAGGTTTTAACGAGGCAAGTACTCTTAAACTTAGGATCCAGAAGTATCCATAGACCCATGATCAGATAAGCTCTATGAACCCTGAAGCATTCATCACGGATTACAATAATGGATGGATAAGGGGAAGTGTTATAAACGGGCTTTTGGAGGCCCAACCCGTTAGTGTGTATCCACCCATTATATAACCCTATTGCTATAAATACAGGGCTATGGATTTCATAGCCACCATATTTACAATACCCATGCATTTATTAAACACAAAATAGTTCACATATTAACGAAGATATGAACGATAAACTGAGGCTGAATACATCGTTAATTTGCAAAAAAAACAAAAAATTAAAAATATAATCATTGGAACATGTGAAGAATTAATTAAGCTTAAAAATTTAAGGAAATGGGAAAAGTATGGTTAGTAACTAAACATTTTAGGTTGATTAAGTTAACCATGATAATTTAAAAGCACTAATTAGAAATCACAACAACTACTTGTGTGATCAAACAATTTTCTATTTTACAATGATTTGTGTAAGAATTTAAGCTTAAACTAAGATGTATTTGTTCAGACGTTTTTTTTCTCAATTAGATGCTAACTTCGTTATATTATAGTTAAAAACATGAAAAAGGGCATAGCTCCAATAGAAAATCTAAAAATGTTTAGCTCATTGGTAATATTGAACCCGTGACCATTGGCTTGGGAAGGGAACAACCAATCACCAAACCAACAAAAAAATGTGAAGTTGCAGATGACCTCATTATATTATAGTTAAACGCATGAAAAAAAGTGCATAGCTTAAAAAGAAAATCTTGTTATGAGTTGAGGGAGGCTTTTGGCCCCCCTCCCCTCATCATCTCACCATTACTCCCCACTAAGTTAGTGGGAAGTCCCTTGGACTCCAAATCCTATTATGAGTTAATATATTGAGAGCCATGGCTTATGCCATGGCTACTCCGAGAGGAGATTGTTTACACTTCTTTCAATCTATCTCAACACGTTATCAGCACGTCGGCTCCTCTTTTGAGCTTTTCTTCCCGTTGCCTTCCAAAAATCAAACCTCTATGCGCGAAGGAATCTATTGTTGCGGTAGTCCATTGCGGCGAAGCTTTGCGGAGATTTCTATTTGGAGCGTAACGGGAACGGCACTATCTACGGATCTTAATTTTCTCGATCGTCCCTAGATTTTTAATCTAGAGGTAATATCCATCGATCCCGTAGATAGTTATCAACAAAATTGTTTTTAGCTATGATATTATATTCCTTAATCTATAGGCATGTTTACATCTGTTGCAATTGGATTATTCTCTTTATTTGATGATCAACTTGTATCAAGGCATTCACGGTTGCTTTTAGTTATCCTAGTAACATATTGAAAGATCCTTTAATAGGTGTCCAGTAAATGCATACTGTAACAATTGGCCTATTTCATCCCAACACAATCTGCAAGTTCTGAACAAATTATAGCAACTCGGTGTTAATATGGGATGCCAAAGTTTGTACCAATTTTCACTTCATCCGAAATTACGATTGCAATCTTACTGCTATTTTCTTAATTTACATCATGCTATATAATTTCTACGACGATGAAGTCTGGGCTGGGGGCTATGGGCGATCAAATCCCCGCCCGTTGGGGGTCTCCGGTCGATCCCCCCCAGGCGAGGGGCTTTGTCCCGCGCCGCCGCCCCTCTCGACGGCGGGGGCCTCGGCCGTTCGTCGCCCCTCCCGAAGAGGGGCCGTTCATCTCCCCCCCAATGGGGGTTTCGCAGTGCCTCCCCCCCGAAGGGGGTTCCCAGCGCCGACCAGTACTCTTTGCCGACCGGCCACCCCCGACGGGGGTTTTCGGCAATCCGCGCACTAAGAAAGGGATTTGAGGGGTCAGACTTGGGTTGGGGGCTTTAGGCATTCCACAGCCCAAAAAATGGGCTTAAGGGCTATATTCTGTCTAATTTCAATAATTCACATGGCCTGTTTGTTGGGCCTGCAGCCCATTCCTAATAATGAAATTAAGTCTTATGGGCCAGCAGCCCCATTTAGCTTAATCATTATTTTTGACTACCAAAATTGGGACTGAAGCCCAGTAATTCCAATTGCACACTACAAAAAAAGATGTTAATTAAAATTTTGCTAATGGGCCTGAAGCCCACATATTAATTTTTGGGTTATTGGTCTAGAAGCTAATTTAATACAATTGCTTAATATTTTATTTATGGGCCAGCAGCCCTATTTTGGCTTTATACTAGATTTTTGTCTACCAAAATTGGGCCTGAAGCCCACTAATCCCAATTGCAATATTCATTGTGTTAATTAAAATTTTGATTATTACATTAGTTTAGCTGTTTAATTGGGCCTGAAGCCCAGATTATACATGAAAATAAGTTTTATGGGCCTGCATCCCCATTAAGCTTAATTATTATTTTGGTTTTCCCAATTAAGCCAGAAGCCCAGTAAATCCAATTGCAAACTTATTTTGTAAATTAAAATTTTGTCAAAGGGCCTGAAGCCCAAGTATTAATAATATTTTAATTTGACTTATTGGGCCTGAAGCCAAGTTAATTCAATTGCAATAATTTATTTGTTAGTTTTTGGAAATGGGCCTGCAGCCCAAATGATAATAATATATTAAAATGATTAATATTTATGGGCCTGCAGCCCCATTCAAAATATTAATTTATTTTAATTCTTTGTTATAAGCATGTCGCGTCATATTGCTAAAATTATAACACTCTTGCATTATTATCAATTTATGGAATATTAGGATTTTTCAAAAATATAATTATCTTAAGGATCCTGCGACCGCTCTGCCGTTAGTCAACTAACCTAACGGTGTATGACGTCTCCCCGTGGTCCGAGAGATTATTATATTTTATAGTCTATTTTTCCATATTATATATGCCTGTGTTATATACATGCGTGGTTGTTTCTTTTGTGCCTGTAGCATATTATAAACTGTGTGGATGTTTATATAAGCTAAAATGTGATTTTTGGGATCAGCCAGTTTGATACCCTTTAAATTCCTTGCAACTTTATTTCTTTTTGAGAGAATTTGTAAGTGAGGATTAAATGTATTAATGCCAAAGACAGTTGTGCCGACAAATGAAGATGGAGGCGAAAGTTGGAAAATATAGGGACTCATTCTGGGGTTTCCAAATTGTATTTTTCTTTTATTTATGGACTGTATATACGGACTTTGAACTTTGTACATTTTTGGGTATCTGGCCGATCCCCACATTTTACTTATTTTATTTTTTATGCGTGAATTTCAATTTTTATTAATTCATGCTTGTTTTAAATTGCATAGATAAATGGAAAAATTGGCAAGCGTCGATTTCGAGGTCCTTGATTTTGCGAAAAAAAAATTCCCTGAGTTGGCGAGTGGACCTGAAGTTCCATTTGCGTTCGATGGCCCTCCTTGGCTCAATTTTGGCTCCTTCATCGGCCCCAGCAGCGGCCGATGCTTCTGCTAGTAAGGCCCCAGACGCGGCCCAATCGTCTAGCAGCACTCCTACCACTGTCTCCGATGTGGATAAGGCGAAAGCCATTATCTACATTAGGAAACATATAGATCGGACCTTAAAGGCCAAATACCTAACGGTAGAGGAACCAATGGAGCTGTGGACAACGCTGGAGACACGGTATAAACATCAAATTGATGTAATATTACAGCGTGCCAGTTATAAGTGGGAAAACCTCAGACTTCAGGACTATAAGTTCGTCGC
The DNA here is from genome assembly GCA_030789695.1 of Scilla litardierei. Lineage (NCBI taxonomy): Eukaryota > Viridiplantae > Streptophyta > Magnoliopsida > Asparagales > Asparagaceae > Scilla > Scilla litardierei. Next base: position 294,804,003 of record CM061142.1, on the reverse strand, counting down.
TGAGTATAATTCTGCACTTCATAATATCACCTCACGCCTGAAGTTGTGCGGTGAAGAAGTGACAGAACAGCGCATGTTGGAAAAGACATTTACCTCGTTTCACGAGAAAGATGCAATCCTCATGCAGCAGTATCGTGAACGCAACTTCACGAAATTCTCTGATCTGATCTCATGCCTACTTAGGGCAGAGCAGAATCGAGATTTACTGCTAGCCACTCATAATTTACGTCCAGCTGGCACTGCACCTATCCCTTAAGCCCACCACGTTTCTCCACAGAAGTGGAAAAATAAGAAGAAGGCTAATAATAACCAAGGGAAAGCTGTGATGAATTATGGACTAGGATCAATACCCCCGTCCAATAACAACAATACAAAAAAGAGTAACTTCACATGGAAACAAAAGAGCACTGACCAAGTGTCACTTCCTAAGAAGAACTGGGAGGATAAATGCCATAGATGTGGCATGACTGGCCATTGGTCCAAAATCTGCCGCACTCCTCGCCACCTCTAGGAACTATATCAGGCGAGCCAGAAGTCTCTGCCTGAAACAAACTTGGCGGCTGTTCAGCCACCAACGATGTTCACTGCAAAAGACTTCGAGAACGATGACCTGCTCGATTAAGCTCCATCTTTTAGCTATGCATTTAAAATTCAATGTTGCTTCATCTTTAATTTCCTTAAGTACGAACTTTTATTTTAAATGTCTTTTTCATTGACTTAAATAAAATTTCGTTTTACTTATAGATGAAGTATGTAATATTGTGGACAGTGCCTCGTTGCACTGGTGTATAATTAATATTGCTCCCACATACAACGAGACAATAAGATGCAATTTTCTCCACTTAAACATATAGGAATTTTCCAAGTTTCAAGGATATTTCGTTTAACGAACATAACTTGAAAACTGTGGATAATAAATATTGAATATCAATATGTAACTCGTCAAGAGGATGGCCAGAAGCCCATCTACTTACGATTTCATTGGACCCCCCGTCGGGCCCCTATAATTACTGATATTCATCCTATAGAAAGCCAACTTGACTTAGCACCAGAAGTGCCTTTCATTGTCATAGTTTTTAACTCTGGCACATTGGACTTGGTCATCCTGGATCATCGATGATGGACGCGTCATTAAATGAATCCATTGGAGAACCTGAAGATTCTTCAAAAGATTGATTTTCCTTGTCCCCCTTTGTCGTAAGGGAAAACTTATAGTGAGACCTTCCCTCCTGAAAGTGGGATTAGAGTCTCCTGGCTTGATTGAGAAAATATATGGTGACCTTTGCGGGCCTATTCACCCCGCAAGTGACCCATTTTCGGTACTTCATTGTACTGATAGATGCATCTACTATATGGTCTTATGTGTGCCTTTATATTCACTCGCAACTTCGCTTTCTCAAAAGCTTATTATGTGGGTGAATTCACTACACATATCTTTGAAGACTTGGCATTGATATTGAACATCCTGTAGCATGTTCATACTCATAATGGGTTATTAGCGTCTCTGGTAAAGAGACTCCAATGGATTTCACATCCATTGTAAAATCGCAGTTGTCGGTTGATGTTTGGGGACCATCACACTCCGCATCGCTTATCACGATATGGCCTGCTTGTTGCCATATCTTATTGCTGATGCTGCTTGCTTATAGTTTACCACCAAATCTTGATAAATGTGAATTTGATGAGCAAAATCTCATTGAAATAGGCACGCAGTCTAAAGAAGTCTGAAGCTTCTGAGACCATATCAAGGGACAGAAAAGTCCTAATCTCGTTATGATCCGCATACTTTTTCTGTGTGAAGATGAGATCCAGAAGATCCTTCACATTCAGACTAAAGTACATCAATTGCCGGATAAATTTACGGACAACCAGAAGATTGTTCGTTCACACGTCCCTGCTGCCAACACGCCAGCTAGGATTGACATTCCCAAAAGATGGATGCAATCCACCGGCAGCAGAATTGGCTGTACCTCAATTGAAATGAGGATGCCTGCCAGGTTCAAAATATAAAGTTCCTCAAAAGAGGAAGATCCTTGGATATATTAAACTGATCCATCCACAGGGTGCTGAGCTCAGTCCACCAACCTCTCCTCTCCTAATTTCCCCTGCAGAGGAAACAACAGGAGAAAAATCATTATATTACGTACGTACTGGAGAGGTCCTGGACAAATATAGCACAGTCGTCGACGACGGTTTTGCTTTCGCTATTGCCGTTCACGTCGCTGAATACGACGATGACGTCAACCCACTTTTCTATAGCGTAAACGCATAGATTGGCCAAAGTGGGACGAGGCAATAAGAGTAGAGCTGGACTCACTCTTGAAAAGCAAAGTCTTGGGACCAGGAGTCCATACACCTAAATGTGTAAAACCTGTGGAATATAAGTTGGATTTCATAACAAATTTAAATGTAGGAAATGTGATCATTTTCCTACTAAAGCCTAAACTTCTCTGAACAAGCCAATAAATGCAGCTCATGGACGTTGTGCTTGCATACATATACGGCAATATAGATATAGAGATCTATATCCAACTACCAGAAGGGTATACTCTACTCCCAGAGATGATAGAAAGACTTAGAAACGTCTTTTCCATAAAGGCTACAAAGATCATTAGTTGATCTTAAGCAATATTCTGTCCGTATATCTTTTTCGAAAAATCGATTACATGATTTGTGATATTCGGCGTTCATGTGGTCGACTTAAAGCAAATATGATCTCCTGCAGAGACCATTGAGATATCAGATAGCTTTAAGCATACCTTGGAAATGAACATATTTAACACCTTCGTGGTGTAACACCTTAATATCCTTCATACACATGGAGTTTATGAAGAATGATGTCCATTTAAAACCTATTAAAAATGGATGTTTATTTATGACACCTTCCAGTCGCTGGAAGAGGGGGAGGACATCCTAGGTCCCGAAGAGCCTAGCTCTAGTGTACTTGCTACTCTTCTTTATCTGGCCTACTGCATGTGTCTTTGATAGAACGTCTGCAGTAAAGTTGTTAACCAGATACAGTGTTGTCCTGGAGAGCACCACTAGACCAAGGATAAGCTACTTCTGCGCAACTTCCAAAAGTCAAGGAATATATATCGCATATGCAGGTTTAAAGATCATCGCGATGACTAAAACACAAAAGGTCGGCCACCTCCTAAATATCTACACATCATCCTCTAATGTCTACATCGTCTGAGAAGCTCATCATCCAAGAAGCAAGTATTAAAAACGCTCAGCCAGGTCCAGCAGTACCTTGCAGACACACTGAAGACTGATTCAAAGAATACTTTAGTGGAGTCGTCTACCAACTTCGAAGAGCATTCCACTCCAGAGCGCCACTACTTTCCAATAGCTGCTAGATGAGTGAAACTTGTATAGATGAGTGATGATTGTATTTTCTTTCAGAACATGATGGATGTATAGACGAATAGGAGATTATTGTATAGATACATAGGAGATCTGCAAGCCTGAAGCTTGTACAGATCAGGGAGAGTCTCTCGATAGTTGTACTCTTTTCACTTAAGCTGCTGGTTTTTCCCACTGGGTTTTCCACAGCTAAGGTTTTAACGAGGCAACCACGGTGGCTCTAGATCCTGAAGTATCCACCCTATTAGCATATTGAATCCAGAAGTATTCATATGCTTAACCCAAGGCAATGGAGAGATGAGGGGGAGTGTTATGAGTTGAGGGAGGCTTTTGGCCCCCCTCCCCTCATCATCTCACCATTACTCCCCACTAAGTTAGTGGGAAGTCCCTTGGACTCCAAATCATATTATGAGTTAATATATTGAGAGCCATGGTTTATGCCATGGCTACTCCGAGAGGAGATTGTTTACACTTCTTTCAATCTATCTCAACAAATCTAAAATTTTTAGCTCCGAGGAAGAATTGAACCCGTGACCTTTAGCATGGGAAGGGAACGACCCACCACCAAAGCAACAAATAATTAAGAGGTGGAGGATTACATTATTTAACTTAACGTTGCTGATGTGCTTGCGCACGCGCGCGCACACACGAATTCGAGAAACCCAAGACACGCCGCCAATTATAAAGATAACAACAAATTTGAAAGCTCGATGACGTTGGCTTAAATTTGCGTTGGCTTAAATTATAAACTTGCGTTGGCTTAAATTTGAAAGAGAGAGAGATCAAACAGTGGTCGACGGCGGCTCTTCGGGTGGAGGAGCAGAGGCCGTGGTGGCGAGCTCGACGACAGCTCACGACGTCAGAGTGTCTTGGGTCGCTGTGTGTGCTCGGGCTTTGGGGGAGTCGACGTCGTTCAAGGGGCGAGTCGACGACGTTCAAGCGGAGGCGGTGCACGTCGGCGTTGAAGCGGAGGGTGCTCGTCTGCACTGAGGTTGCTCGGGGATGCAACGGTGGATCGTGGCTTCTCGGGGATGCAACGGTGGCTCGTGGCTTCTCGAGATGCATCGGTGGCTCGTGTATGCACCGGTGGTTGCTCGGGAATGCACCAGTGTATTCGGGTTGCACCGGCTCCGACGACGCCTGCACCACGTCTGTGGTGGCGTCGGAGCTCTCGGTGAAGTGTTGTGGTCGTTGTTCTCCTCAGTGTCGGAGCTCTCGGTGTAGGTTGTGGGGTGTGAAAGAGATCGCTAGGGGAAAGGGGGCAGGGGTATATAGGCACGATCGATGGCCATGAGCCTGTGAGCATGCAACGTCTGCGCATGCAACAGACGCTGTCACAGTTTTTTGACCAAAAATTGCGATGAAAGTGTATGCGAATCAAATGCTGGGTGCTCCTATGCGTTGGTTTTAATGTAAGGAACAACTTTTTGTCTGAGAATTCAACACTGATTTTTGATTCTCTGCCTTTTTATTTGATATTGATTTTTGATTCTATACTTTTTGATGAGACGTGAGCGTGCTCTCATGCGTCGGTGGGCCCGTGACACTGATTTTTGATTATCTGATAATTCAATCTCAGAGACACTGTGCTTTTTTGATTCTCACGCTGTCATTGTTGGCCCACCGTTGCAAGCCCACGTCTCATTGTTCGTTTTCACGGGCCCAGTAATGACAGAAATCAATGTACCGTTGCATCGCCTGCATGATATCTCGTGCATACCGAGTTATAATAGGTGTATATAGCACGCCTCTAAAGGTTATTATTACCTCGATTTTATCACCGTTCAACTGTTCCGCATGGGGATTTTCGTAAACTGACCCGACATCATCACGGCATGAGGTGGGGCGCAGCGGTACGTCTCTTGCCCTCCGCTTTTGCTGCTTGCTCCTCTGCACTCGTCTTTTTTAGTTCAATTATGTCCGCTTAAACATCGCAACTTTTAACCTAACTCTGTATCAAAAGGGAAAGGCGTCTCTTTTGTATCCCCAATCCGAACACATGTGAGACAATATTCGTGTAAGATTGAACACTTCTTCGAATTATTTTTTGATTTGATTTGTTTGTAGCAGAGAGATGAGTCACGGGACAAAGTGGATCCACTCGCTGAAGAAGCTGAGCACTGCCGCTAACGTCCCGTCGGCGATCCTCGAGAAGGGGCAGAATCGGGTGATTGATGCTTCCCTCACTCTCATCCGCGAAAGGGCCAAGCTCAAGGCATAAACTTCGTCTTTTCTTGTCTTTTCTGTTTTTCTCTAATTTTTGGTAATTTTTGGATGTTCATCTGTGTGGCGGACGTCTGAATTTGCAAAAATTGTATCTTTTATTTTTGAAAGTTTTGGAATATTAGGCAGTTATCTTAATTTTGAAGTCCACGACATTATGCAGTGTAATGGAATGATGCTCCAAGATCTCTGTATATATGTGAACATTTTAATCAATTCAGATTAGAAATAACCTTATTTTCGTGTTTGGGATCATCCACTGATAGAGCTTCCTTTATACTTAATCGTGCTATTAGAAACCACATGCAAGCAGTTGATATCGAGTTTAAGGTTTAGATTATTAAACTTATCTGGAAATAGAAAAGAAAGATGTTTAGGTTACCATAAGTTACTCATTGTCACGGTCTAAACATTTTCTTTTAAATGTTAACTCAATGTGTATCACAATACTAGAAGTAACCCGTGCGCAAAGTGCACGGGCACCTTGAAAAAACTCAACGCAATCAGGACGCGGGGCCCAAAACGGTTCAAATAGGAAGAATTGGTGTGAGTGGGGGTTTTTGATTGGGGGTGTGAAGTTGGGTTTGTTTTTGAGTGATAATAGAGCTTGTGGTGTGTTTATTGGGTTTGTTTTGGATGTTTTTTGAATGAGGCGGTGTATGTAGGGTTTTTGGGTGGCTTTTGGGTCCTTGGGGGTGATGTGGTTGTTCCTTGTGACGATGTGACATTACCACATGTGACAAAGGTGGTGCGAGACACAACGAATGCTGATTCAGGTTCAAGAACCATTGCAATGATTGTTATAATATTTATAAAGAGTTTCGAGTAACATCATATATGCTTTGTTTATCTTTTTACGGGCTCCAACTAATACATTGGCTAGAGTTTGCGGTTCAAAGTTTAGTTCTTTTTTCAGAAATATTAACCATTGGTGTGAGTTGCCAACTATTTAAATTTGGAATTAGAATCTTATGCCATCTATTATGGTGGCATATGCAAACATGTGTATTCTGTTTGTTCTGTTTTCAGCTTATAGCAAGATATCTTGTACTCCTTTGATTTTTGGTCTCACATGATATTTTTTCCCTAGGAAGAATCTTGACACGTACTTTACTGCCTTGTTGCTCAGCATACTAGATTTGAGATATTTTAATCCTAAGATATAAAAAATATGAACTTAAAATATCTGTAACGGTTGCTTTATTTTATGCATAATGAGCATTTTACAAAATTCATCAACTTTATGTTTGTTGGCATCATTTAATCACCTTTTGCTTTGTTATTCATTTGCATTGATAGTTCGATCATATATAACAACATACATTTATGTGTTATGATAAGATTCCATAACAAGTGAATATCTGTTAAGCATGAGTTTTTTGATATTTTTGCCAACAACAATTTACCACATAACTTCTGTTGTTTCTTCTGTATTTCTAGTTCATGCATTTAAGTTGATTTTCCAGAGGTTTTTTGATTAGCTACATCAATTTTGTTGACAGTTTCTTGAATCCGATACTCTGTGCAGACTATAGATTATGCTATCCCCTGAGTTAAAATACTTATTCAAAGTTATAATTGCTCTCAAGCCTAATCGATTGTTAGTTTTATTTATTGCCTTTAACGGCAGCTTTTCTATAGTGATCTACATGACCATTCTATTGATAAGAAGCACTAGCACAACTGTGAGACAGTGATCCCGATAGTTCAACTCTAAAGTCGTGTGCTCACAAAGCAAGGACAAAACTGTATGCTTGGGCATTTGTTTCATCTAGAGTTTGGATATTGACGAGGCCGCACTCTATAAAATGACAGATTTGCCATTTTGGGAAAGTTCAGGGGGCAGGGGCGGTTTTGTAATTTTAAGGTCTGAGGGTAATTCTGCAATTTACTGAAAATCTGATTAGTATTTATATGGGGCTTAGGGGGATAGGGTTTTGATGTTGAATCTTGAGAGAAAATTTGTTAGAGGTTGATAGATTCTCTCTTTATTGGAGAGCACGGCAATCCTCTCGAATTGGCGGCTTGTGGGAGCGGTTTCCTCTAAAAAAGTCATTTTATCTTATATTCCTTTCTATTTCAGTTCTAGTATCAATCAAAATATTATTTTCCCTCAAAACTCACTTTCTAAACCTAAAAATCCCATATTTACCCTAAAATTCCACTTTCCCACCAAAAATTCTATTTTATCCATCAAAATTCTAGAAAAACCTATCAAATTAGTATCAGAGCACTATAAACCATGGCGGTGGCGACAATGAAAAAGGTGAAACTTTTGAAGGAGAAACTCGATGTCAAGGTGGCGGATCTGAAGAAATATGTGGAAGAAAGCGTAACGTCATTCAGATTTAAGTTTAGGGCATCGATCAAAGAAGGATTGAGGGCGTCGGAGGCAAGGATGGGGGCAAAATTGGATGTGAAGTTGGAGGCTCTCATGCAAACCCTAAGCAACAACTTTCGGACCTAAAAGCGACATAGACTTCAGAGTTGGACGACCATCTTGATCTAGGATAAAAATCAAAAACTTTGAAGAAAGGGAAGAAAAGAAGGAGAATGCGTCGAAGGATTGTTCTTTTGACGTAGACCAAGTATCTGAGGAAGCAGCGTACGACAAGGAGAAAGGCAACGGGCCTGTTTACCAGCCTTAGGGGCTCGACGAGCCCCGACAGGGCCGCCAGGGCCTCGCGGCCCCTTGGTACCCCCCGCAAGGCCCTGCCGGGCCGCTCGGGCATTGTCGACCTCTGGCAGTGCCGCCAGGGTACTCGCGGCCTCCTGGTAACCCGACAGGGGCCCACAGGGTCTTGATTGACCCGCCAAGGGCCTTGCAGCTTCCTAGCTACCTGTCGAGACACCGATGATAATTTTGGGATGCTTTAGGATTTTGAGGAAGGTTTGGAAGATATACATGTGCTTTGTGGACCTCGGTTTGTAGCAGAAAGGCGAAGATGTCGAGTACTTTCGGCCTACGGAGATGAATTTCGTGATGGTTATGACGAGGAGCCGTGCCTTGAGGAGGATGTTGACGACCACGTTTGGGATGACGACTGGGGCAACAATGGAAACAAAGGTGTTGATCTATTGAGGGGCTATGGTCGACGCAGGGAGGTAAGTTCCGACAATTATCATCTACTTATTATGGACATGTAGGATGGAGAGCGGGCCAAGAGAGACTTGAGATTGATGATAAGTTGAGAAAGCTGAATATGCCACTATTCGAGGGAGATGATCCTTACGGTTCGATCTCCGAGCTGAGAGGGTTTTTGCGGTGATAAGCCTGACAGAGAGGCAAAAATTGGAGGCGGCTGGCATTTGTTTCATACAGAATGCACATTCTTGGTTCCAATAGGAGAAACTGTTGAGTATTGGATCTCCCAATTTGGTTTTAACGATGAGCAAATATAATTAATTGTGACTAATCCTCTTGTATTGTAGTTAATTAAAGCATCGTCAATGTAGTTCAAAGAATATCAAATGAGACAATGATTCGAGCCAATGATTCGAGAAAATCAAGCGATGAACTCATGGAAATCAAATAGAAGTATTAAAGAATTTCAATAGAAAGTGAAGCTGATTAACTTGTAATATTTTTTATTCTTTACTTCTTTATTGAATTAGATTGTTGAGTCTTGAATAGACTTGTTAGAAGCACATTCATGTCACACACAACACCTTAGCTCATTCATAAATCAACCACTTAGGGTTAGAATTCATTAAAACTCAAAATTGAGTTTGTCAGCCTCAACCAGGCGCCTGGTGCAAGGCCGTCAGACGCCTGGCGTGCACGTTTTAGAATTCATTCTAAACCCTAATCCAGACATACGCCTAAAGTTGTCTTCCCAAGCGTCTGCACGGTGCGTCAGTCGTCTGGGTGATGACCTTCAGGCGTCTGGCCATTTATAATAGGACCAAAATTTCCAGCAGCACATTTCTCAGTGACATACTGATCAGGCATATGTAGCCTTAGTCCATGACGTCTGCATAGTTGACCAGACGTCTGGGTAGTCTTCTTCAGGCGTCTGGTATTAGCCGTTAGACTCATTTTAACATCCCGTCAGCACATGGCCCCAGGCGTCTGGTAGACCTCCTCCAGGCGTCTGGTGACTCGGATTTCTGCCCGTTAAGAGTCGTTTCTAGCATTAAATGCTTAGGATTTTATTCAGATCTTCATGGGTTTTTCTCGGTTTATAAATAGGGTATTGATGCATTCATTTAAGACTATTAGAACCATTTAATAATCCTCTTCAAGTGCATTCAAAGCTTATCAAGCATTCAAACCCTCATTCATTACACTTGTCCATCAAGCATTATCAATCTTCAAGCAAGCTTTGCTTCTCTTCTTAGACAAGTAGTAAGTGCTCACATCCCATTTATTTAAGCACTACACACATACCTCATTGCCTCATTTCTAGTAAGTTCATATTCAAGGTATTGGGTTGTGTAAATCTATTTCAAATTGTGTATTTCATACTCCTCTTCCTTTGTTGAGATTACTCTCTGTTTGTGAGAGGACCATTTCCGGTTTGTGGGAAGTGGTGGTTTAATTGTATTGGATTTACACCTGCTAGTTTTTGACAAGTGCGTTATTAGTGGATACTAATCACTAGTAGGTTTACTAGTTGGTTGCTAGAGTAGGATTCCAGGGAGTCGGGATTTGACTCGGGGGAATCTGAACTAGGGTTACCAGGGTACATCATATTATTTGCAATTGCATTTTCCGGGTTGTTGTCTCCATTATTTCTATTCCACACATTTGGTTGCATTAGAGATTTTAATTAGGCATAGATTCCTTTTTATTTAATAAAACATCATCTAGTGTTTTCTCCTGTAGTTTCAGGTCCTACAATTGGTATCAGAGCGAGGTATTAGCTATGACAACCAACAACTACTCCCGAAAGCTAACCTCGCCACATCTTAATGGGTCCAACTATCAACATTGGAAGGAAAAAGATGATGGCGTATATTCGATCCATTAATGTTGATTATTGGAAGCTCGTCGAGAAGCCATATTGTGCACCGACCACTCCCGAACATAAATGGACCGAGAAGCAAAAAGAATTAGTGAACAAAATGATGAGGTAATGGACATTATAATTAATTATTTGAATTATGACGTTCTTATGCTTGTGTCTAAGGTTACGACAATACCTCAACTATGGCATATGCTAGCGGAACAAGATGAGTCCACCTCCGCGTGTTCATCTTCCTACGATGAAGGAGAGGTTGAGCACATATGCTTCATGGCACGAGATGCCACTAAGGACACTCCGAGCGATAGCGAGAGTGACTTGGATGAGGTAACTATGGACGACCTTAGACTTGCAAATGAACAACTTTTTGATAGGTATTAAAAATTGTTTAAATTATATATGCTTGCTAACGATAAGTTGGCTAGTATTGCCAACTCATCCACATCCATCACACTTAGTGATTAACTCCACAATTAACACACTTGTCAAGGAGAAAGCTACATTGCGTTCTAAAAATGACATGTTGAGAAATGCGGTTGTATCCCTCAAATCTCAATTGGATGGAATCCATGTCATTGATTATGATAGTAATGAGATTGAATCTCTTTGTTCACAAAACACACTTTTGGAAAATGAGAACCTAACACTCAGATCCCAAATGCACGAGCTCACGTCACGTGTATCCTCCTTGGATACTAATATTTTTTTACTCACAAGGAAATATGAGCTCATGTCCGCTAATGTTGAGAGATTCAATAAAGGCAAGGACACGTTGAACACATTGCTAGAAAACCAACTATCACACATCCTATAGTGGAGCCACAATAGAATTTGTGAGGCCATCATCCGGTGCATCCACGAGTGGAGCCTATAACCTCTTCGATAGTTCTACTACCAAGAAAAGCTCTATTTCGACCCCATCATCTTTTGGAAAGAAACACACCAAGGGTTGAGCTCCAAAGAAGGGTTATGTTTTTATGTACACTAGCACACAATCACGTAAGAGAGCACCTACACACCATGCTCCTACATTTGATGCCTTTTATGCACCACATCCTCATGCACGTGCAAACACACATGCGAGACACCCACATGTTCGCATTCACACACATGCACATGCTTATGCACAACCACCACATACATATGCATACTCACTCACTTGGTCATCCACATGTTTCATATGTTTCACATGTTCCTTTTGCATCACATTCTTATGCACCCCATGCATACACCTAGAATGTGAGACCACATGCACACACTCACCATGGTAGAACATATGCAAACCATCATGCACACCCACATCACTATTACTCTCCTCATGTATCACACAATGTTTATGCACAAATACATTCACCGCATACACTTCCACATGCTTATGTTCACCCGCATGCTTACTTGACACACCCTCCTCGTATGCATGCACCTCAAGGCATAGGACACCCAAAACCCACACAATTTGGGGTCCTAAGAACACTAGCACTTATGCTAAGGGTTTATATATGTAATCAACTTTTGGGATGTAATAAATCATGGGAACTATATTGGGAAATCTAAGTCCAATTGGACTTGGTTTCTAAAGGGCTAATCCCTTTAGACCCAACATGCTTGGGTACCACGTGCTTATGGTTTTCTTCATGAGGAAAACGAGTAATAAAGATAAAGATTGCTCCAATTGCAAAAGGAAAGGATGCATACTCGATATCGGGTGCTCCAAACATATGACCGAAAACCCAAGCTTCCTCTCCGAGATCATCCGTATCAAGCATCGCGGAACAGTCACATTCGGAGGCAATGAAAAGGGTTCCATCATAGGTATTGGTGAAGTGGGTAATCCATCTAACCCCTTATTGATAACATGTATTTAGTATATAGGTTAAATCCCAACTTAATCTGCATTAGTCAACTTTATGACAAGGGTTACAAAGTTAACTTTGAGGATGCGTTGTGTAGTAAATTTGATAGTTCTAATAAAAATATTTTGTTTAGTGGCACACACAAAAAAGATATTTATATTTTGAACATGCCACATTCACAAGACCAATGCTTGGTTGCCCATACTAATGAGCAACTTCTTTGGCACAGACCCTCATGCCTCACCATAAAATGGTGTTATGGAAAGGAAAAGTAGAACTCCAATCGAGTGTGCACGCACTATGTTTAGCGCTAGCCGTCTTAGACCACAATTTTGGACGGAAGCCATCTATACCGCATGCTATGTGCTAAATAGAATTCTAGCGAGACCCTGTACAATCAAAACTTGTTATGAACTATTTTATAATAAAATGCCTCAAGTAAAGTATTTCAGTGTTTTTGGTTCATAATATTTTATTAAGAACACACACATCAATTTAGATAAATTTGATTCTCGTTCTGATGAAGGAATTTTTATTGGATATTTCGATCGTAGCAAGGCTTACCGGTTATACAATAAAAGAACTTCAACGGTTGAGGAATCCTTGCACGTTTCATTTTATGGGGATTTTGATGCACCCATATCTCATATTGATGATATCCTAGAATTTCTTGTAGATTCCAGCATAATGTTAAATTAGATGATTCTATTGAGACTAACCCTACTAACGATATTATTGAGAATGTTCCTAGTGATCCAGGTGTACCCAAGACATTTGCTATGGTCCGCATCAACCGCATGACCAAGTGATATGTAATATCGGTGATGAAGTCCGTACAAGGTCAAGGGTGGAGCACTTCATACATTGTGCCTTCGTCTCAATGACAGAGCTAAAGAATATGGACGAAGCGTGTGAAGATAGCTCATAGATCATGGCGATGGAGGAAGAACTCATCCAATTCAAAAGGAACGAACTTTGGAAACTTGTTCCTCCTCCGAAAGGCCACTATGTTATTGGAACACAGTGGATCTTCAAGAACAAGACGGATGAGAACGAAGTCGTCACCCGGAACAAGGCGAGGTTAGTGGCTCAAGGTTACCGGTAAGAGGAATGTATTGATTTCGAAGAATCCTTTACTCCGGTAGTGGATTAGAATCTATTAGGTTATTATTATCATTTGCATCATTTAAAAATTTCAAACCTTTTCAAATGGAGGTTAAAAGTGCATTTTAATTGGTTATCTCAACCACCCGGTTTCATTAATGAAAAATTTCTAAATCATGTTTTTAAACTTAGGAAGCGCTTTATGGTTTGAGACAATCTCTTATTGCTTGGTATGATCTCCTAAAGACTTTTCTTTTGGATTTGGGTTTCAAAATGAGTGAAGTTGATTCAACACTTTTTACCAAGTATTTTGACCATGACATTCTCATTATACAAGTGTATGTAGATGCTATTATATTTTGTTCTACTAACACTTCACTTTATTAAGATTTTGCTAAGTCCATGCATGATGGATTTGGGATGAGCCACATGTGAGAGCTCGCCTATTTCCCAGGTCTTCAAATTCGCCAATTGGAACAAGGGATATCCTTCCACCAAACGAAGTACATGGTGAAGTTGATTAAGCTCTTTGGGATGGGAAGTTCTTCCTCTAAGCATACTCTAATGAGCACGATGATGCATCTTGATAAAGATGAGCATGGCACGAATGTAGATATTCGTCAATATCGAGGTATGATATGTAGTTTACTTTATCTTACCGCGAGTAGACCCGATATCATGTTTGCCGTATGTGCATGATATCAAACACGACGAAAACAATCATATTTGATTGCGGTCAAACAGATTTTCCGTTATCTTAACCAAACACTTGACTACGGATTATTTTATTCAAAGTCATGCACAAATGAGCTAGTCTTATATAGTGGTACCGATTTTGCCGAATGCAAATTTGATAGGAAAATACTAGTATCACTTGACATTTTCTAAGAAATTCCATTGTCTTGGTTTTCCCAGAAACAAAATTCGGTATCTCTTTCTACGACCGAAGTCGAATATATTGCCGCGGGTGTAGCTTGTGCACAAGTATTACGGATGAGACAACCACTTAAGAACTATGGTATCGATTGTGGTACATGTGCTATCATGGTCAATAACCAAAGTGTTATATGTCTTTCTAAGAACCATGTACAACACTCGCACCAAACATATAGATATTAGACATCACTTTATTAATGACCATGTCCTCAAAAAGAATGTAAAGCTAGAGTACATCGACACCTAAAACAAATCGTCGACATTTTCACTAAACCACCCAAAGAGGATTCCTTTGTGAGCCTTACGAGAGAATTAAGGATTATGGGTGAATCTGAACTCTATGAGATCATTTTTTCATGTGTCACACCATGTTTCATCTTCATTTCATATACTATGCCATGTTTCATGCTATATTGAATTATTTGGAGTCATATATCTTAATTTTTCTTGCTTTATGTGGTTTATGAGTTATATGTGTATTTTTATGGTATGGTTGTGCATTTTGTAGTTGATTTGATTAGTTTTAAATTTTGATGATTGGTTAGGTTTTTGAGATTATTTCTTGCTTAGAGTGATTATATCTTACCTAGCTTGAGATCTCTCTTAGATTTAATCTCATGTTCATTTTAAGCATTCTGGAACATAACAAACGCTTGGTTTAGTCGAACCAGACGTACTCCGTGTCAGAATTTTGTCTCTCAAAAATTTTCATTTGAACAGATGTTGTCTGCAGTTCTTTGACCAGACGCATGCACAGTAGTCCAGGCACATGGCTGTTGAACTTTAGTCGCCTGAATAGTGAAATTTTTGTTGTGTCAAGTTTTTTTGAGAGCAACTATTTTTTTCTTTGTTAACCCAGCCGTCTGATGAAGGTCGAACAGACGTCTGCACAGTTGGTCAGGCGCCTGATTGGTCTTCAACCGACGTCTGGATCCCCTCAATTTTTTCCACCATATTATTTTCTTCTGACCAGATGCTCTCCATATAAACGTTTGGCACATCGAGATCTCATTTTTATTTTTGAATCTCTAGACACCTGGCTGTCCTACACCAGGTGACTGTTGAGGGTTTAAAACTGAGATCTCGTTTGATCCAACGGTCCAAATTATTTCTCTCATCGATTTATCTTTCTTCGTTTTAGGGTTTAAGCTTCTCATTTCGTCCGTCTGCTCGACTGTCTACCACACCTTGTGCTTTTCGATTTCGGTCGAGCTCTCCAATCATTTCTCCGACCCTCGATCTATCTCCAACCACTCTAAGTATATTTCCTCGTTGTTCTTTTCCAGTTTTCGATTAGGTTCCGATTTCCTCGCTTAGAACTTCGTTATTTTTACTTACGACCTGATCCTTGTTGATCAATCTTAGGGTTTTATCAGCCTCCTCGTAAACATGCTAGAAAGTCGACGATTTCACTTGCTGAAGCCAACCGCATTGCTCAATCTTGGGATTAGTGATGATCCTCCTCCACCCCAAGATCTTCCCAAATCATCAACCCGTTCACTTCCCTCGCCACAATTCTTGTCTATTCGACTGCTTCTCCACCTCCTACCGTCTATCCATCGTCCTCTGAGCACCCTCCAGCTCTGAGCACCCTCCAACTAATGATGATATTCCAGCTCCTGATGACCCTATCGATGCCCGTAGAGCTAGGCTTTCTTTTCTTATCAATAGGTATCTTCGCATGGACTCTCGTTAGGTTTCTTTCTGTGACGGCGTGGAGAGACTCGAGTCTCTTGTCCTTGGTCTTGGTCAGGATCATACTCGCATTTTAGCTTCTCTCCGTCAGGTTCATGATAGTCTGCAGCAGCCTCTTGCTGATCCTTCCTCTTCCTCACAGCGTTTTGACGATCTTATGTGTCACGTGACTCAATTTGAATTTAGTCTTTCTACCACCTGGGATGCGGTCTTGTGCCGCGTCAGGATTTAACTTATGTTCGGGGTATGGTGAAATCTGTGTGTTCCAACGTTCATACACAGACTCTGCAGTCACATCAGTTGTTTTCCTTGATTCTGAGGATCAAGTTTCTAAAACTGAACTCGGGTTTACCCTCTTCTAAAGACAATGCCAATCTGGATGTCCAAGATCCAGCTCTTTTCGTTCTCCACCTCTAGCTTGAGGAGCTTAGGATTATTTCAAGAGACTCTCAGTCTTAGGATTTGTATTTTGTCTTCTTTTTGAGAGTTTCGTAAGGCTGGACATTATGTATTTTTTTGTTGTGGACGTTGGTTGGTGTATTTAGTCTGTATGTCTCATTTTGTTGTGTATGAGACTGATGATGTATATGAGACATCGTGCTAGTTGTGTCATTTCTTTTGTCGTTGAGCGATGTATTTTGGATGTTATTGTATCATCGCTCCTTATATATATGTAGCTTATTGTCATTGGAAATGTGTCTTTGTGTATTTTTATACATTCTTTTATGCATATCCAATGTAAATGTTGATATTGTCTCCATATGCTTTCTTTTGATGATTGTTGAGATAAATATTTGGGTGTGATACTCTGTTAGATTTGTTTTTTCTATTAAGTATCACCATAATAATTTATCGTAATCATCCACTCTCATGTTTTATTTTTCTCATAGCACTAGTTGTTTTCTCTTCCTCCCACTCTTTTTATTATGACAAAGGGGGAGCGAAATAAACAAGATAATTCATGTGCTATTATGAGTTTAGAACATTTTCATGAATCATAGCATTCAAAAATTTATTTTTGAACCGTTGCATGATTCATGGGGAGTATGATATATGAATTGTATTTTTATCCCCCATTCCATTTTTATTGACATTATTACATTGATTTATTTGATTCCATTCTCTCATTCCACATTTCCTCCATGTGTATTACCACTATATCATGATCTTGTGTATTCATTTATGCTTTAATGCTTATAATACACATTCCATGTGATTCACACACCATTTCTATGCATTGATGCTTCGCTTTATATTTGATTATTTGGACTAATTTGATTGACATCTGTGCAGGGGGAGTAAGTATTTAATTTTAAGCACAATTATTATAATTGTTTATTTTTGTTTTTCATCATCAAAAAGAGGGAGAATGTTGAGTATTGGGTCCTCCAATTTGGTTTTGATGATGAGCAAACATAATTACTTGTGCCCAACCCCCTTGTTTTGTAGTTAATTAAAATATTGTTGTTCAAGGAATGTCAAATGTGACGATGTTTTGAGCCAATGATGCGAGGAAATCAAGTGATGGACCCATGGAAATCAACTAGAAGAATTCAAGCATTTCAATCGGAAGTGAAGATGATTAACTTGTAATATTTTCTATTCTTTACTTTTTATTAAATTAAATTGTTGAGCCTTGAACAAACTTGCTAGAAACACATTTATGTCACACACAACACCTTTGTTCATTCATAAATCAATCCCTTAGGGTTAGAATTCATTAAAGTTCAAAATTGAGTTTGTCAGCCTCAACCAGGCGTCTGGTGCATGGCCATCAGGCGCCTTCATTCTAAACCCTAATCCAGACAGACGCCTAAAGCCGTCTTCCTAAGCGTCTGCACAGAGCGTCAGTCGCCTGGGTGATGACCTTCAGGCGTCTAGCCATTTATGATCAAAATTTCCAGTAGCACATTTCTCAGTGACAGACTGATTGGGCATCTGTAGCCTTAGTCCAAGACGTCTGCATAGTTGACCAGACGTCTGGGTAGTCTTTTTTTAGGCTTCTGGTATTAACAGTTAGACTCATTTTAACGTCCCGTCAGCACAGGGCCCCAGGCGTCTGGTGCACCTTCTCCAGGCGTCTGATGATTCGGATTTCTATCTGTTAAGAGCCGTTTCTAGCATTAAATGCTTGGCATTTTATTCAGATCTTCATGTGATTTTCTGGGTTTATAAATAGGGTATTGATGCATTCATTTAAGACTCTTAGAACCATTTAATAATCCTCTTCAAGTGCATTCAAAGCTTATCAAGCATTCAAGCCCTCATTCACTTCACTTGCCCATCAAGCATTCAAGATCAATCTTAAAGCAAGCTTTACTTCTCTCCTTAGACAAGTAGTAAGTGCTCGCATCTCATTTATTAGAGCACTACACACATACCTCATTGCCTCATTTCTAGTAAGTTCATATCCAAGGCATTGTGTTGTGTAAATCTAGTTCAAATTGGGTCATACTTCTCTCTTTCTTTGTTGAGATTACTCTCGGCTTGTGAGAGTGGATCATTCCCGGTTTTTGGGAAGTGGTGGTTTAATTGTATTGGATATACACTTACCAGTTTTTGGCAAGTGGGTTATTAGTGGATACGAATCACTAGTGGGTTAGCTAGTGGGCTAGCTAGTGGGCTGCTGGAGTAGGATTCCAGGGAGTCGGGATTTGACTCAGGGGAATCCGGACCAGAGTACATCATATTGTTTGCGATTGTATTTTCTGGGTTCTCCATTATTTCTATTTCATACACTTGGTTGCATTAGAGATTATAATTAGGCCCAAATTTCTTTTTATTTCATAAAACACTTTTCACCCCTCTAGTGTTTTCTCCTATAGTTTTAGGTCCTACAGAAACAACGACGTTGTTTTCGTTCACGAGAGGAGCTCAAGAATTGCTTGGTTGACATGTTTAGAGACATCATTGACGGAAACTTGTAATAGCAGCTGCTAGCACTCGGGTAGGATGAGACCGTCAGTGAGCACATGGAGAAGTTTGAGACGCTTTTCGGCACAGGTGGGATGAATACAGGGAAGCTTCTTGAAAGGGCTCAAGATAAACATCTGTGCATAACTCTGCATACAGAGGCTTATAGGACTGACAGAGACGATGGACTTGGCTCAGAAGGTAGAGGATCGCCGTTTAGAGGAGCAGAGGTCCAAGGGAGCCTGGAGCGGATCTACTTCTCGCAGCCAGGTACATGTAGATGGACAAAAGGCACAGTCAGGGGGACCTGTTTAGCAAGGGATAGAACAACGAGCCATTACTGGTGGGACAACTCAAGAAGATGACAGAGGCCGAGTTACGTGATAAACGTGTTAAGGGATTGTGCTTCCTCAATGATGAGAAATTCACTCCGAGACATCAGTGTCGCGATCACATACTTCAGTTGTTGATGGTGGACGATGAGGATGTTTGATTGAGAAGTCAGGTGAGACGAGCATCCATCTTGTAGTAGCATGTCCATAGTTTTCACGACACCATCTTGAGGACAAGGTTGTTCTTCCGGGGCAGAGTAATAATGAGGCCGCACCCTATAAAAGGGCAGATCTGTAATTTCAGAAAAGTTCAGGGGGCATTTTCGTAATTTTTAAGGTATGAGGATATTTCTGTAATTTAATGAAAATCTGACTAGTATTTATATGGGGATTAGGGGGATTAGGGTTTTGATGTTGAATATTGAGAGAACTTGTAAGATGTTGATAGATTCCCTCTTTGTTGGAGAGCTTGACCACCCTCTCGTATCAGCGACTTGGGAGATCGAGTTCCTCTCGAAAGAACTCAATTTATCTTTGTATTCCTTTTTATTTCAGTTTATTATCAATAAACTTATCAACTTTCTACCCCAAATCCACTTTCTAGCCCTAAAAATCACTCCTTTACTCTAAAAATCTCATCTTTCCCCCAAAAATCCTATTTTTATTCATCAAAATTCTAGAAAAATCCTATCAAGTGGTATCAGATTAACCAAGTACTGTGCAATGCAGCTTGTAAGCCTTTTGCGTTTGTGAACAGAGAGGAAAGGAAAGACAACCCCTTGGTCACAAGAACCTAATTAATGATGAGCAATTATGAAGTGCGCCTCAAGCTTGTAGGCTCCCATCAATCTTAAAAAAACTGTAGCCCTCCTTGTAGTTGTTTTGTAATTTATCGTTTTGGTTTTACAAAGATATTTTCTGATCTGCCTTTGAGATAAACCAATTATCATTATGATTTACATCATCGTCAAGCTTCATTTTCCTTTTCAGGGAGAACTGCTACGAGCCCTTGGAGGTGTTAAAGCTTCCGCGTCACTATTGGGGGTTCCTTTGGGGCACAATTCTTCTTTCCTACAGGGCCCTGCATTTGCTCCTCCTCGTATTAGGGAGGCCATCTGGTGTGGTAGCACGAACTCTAGCACCGAAGAAGGTACTAGAAAATCATGCATAATATGATAGCAGGCTGCTGGTAATTTGTTATTTTGACACTGAACTATAATTCAATGAATATGATTTTGTTTGACTTTTGGCTTGTGCTAATCTCACAGGTGAATGTTATTCACTACAAACCTTAGCCACTTAGTACTATATCTAGATTCTTTCCAAGCTCAAGGGGTAGTGGTTATCTATGCATGTAGACTGTGTGGAATATAACATGTCTATGTAACCATCAATTTGCTGTCAGAGTTTTAGGGAAAAGCCAGGACATGCCTTGGCTAAGAAATTAGTACTACAACATAAATGTTATTTTGACTGGTTCCCATTTGCTTTCAGAAAGTTGATTAGTTCTTTTATAAACCTTTATAGGTGTGTCAGGTTGCAGTAAACAAGTGGTTCTGGCAGTTATAAAATTAGTCCAATGGTGCTTTTTTCTTAACATATTTTTGAAGCACATACAGTTGTCACATTCCATTTCCCAGAATACCAAGGAAAACAGAAAAGTGATAAGCCGGATTTGAATCTAACGAGATTTACTCCCTTGACTTAAATACGTGAAATGTTTGTAATAAAACCACAGTTTCTTTTGCGTATTACTAATAACGAGCAACTATAAATGTCATGTACAATCTATACTTAGCAAGTAGGAATAATAAGTATGATAATAAAGAGACCACGAAATGACTGACAAGATATAAAGATGCGATAGTATGTAATGAAATGGAAATGAGCAAGGGTAGAAAATTTATGTACTGAAATCTGCTCTGTAATGGAGGCTGGTCTTATAAGGAATGTCTCCTGCTAAATCTTCATACCTAACAGATATTCCTTAGAAGAACAATAACAAACAAAAACAGAGAAATGTTTGTTAGCAAGAGAATGCTTGTGTAGGTTTTTCTAACCAGAGAAATGGCATAAAATATGAAATATATGGAAAAATAGCAGTATGTATAGTGTAAGACATGATAATAATATGAAATGTAATATGGCAGCATATATGGTAGCACGAATGGGCATAGATAGAATTACTTAAAGCAGAAACATTGATAAATATTAACGGATAGATATGTAGTGAATAAGCAAGATAAATACTAATAAATATGTATCACTAATTATAATGTTAACATTATAGTGTTCATATTCTAGTGATGAGCTCCTGTTCAAGAGTACAATACGAAACTTAGGTATAATGGAGATCACATACCCTATAGTTCCACACCTGCAAGTGCCAATGGTAAATAATCTCGCCTTCATTATTACAGGATGAAAAAGGACAGAATAGTATTAGACCACCTACATCGATGGAAGATGAAAAGCACAGATACATTAATGACCATTGTCACCCTCGCGCCTTCTGGGATCATGAGTTTCACACCATATGTTTTATGTAATAGTGCAGTGTCTAGCATTTCAAACATATACGTTATTATGTTATGTAACGACCCGGTTACGGGGGCCATCACAAATTTACAATTATTATGCAGATCCTGCTAGTTACCAGTGAAAACAGAATAAATCTAAGTAGAAATTAATACCGAAATTAGAATCATACCTGAACGAACAATATCAGAAATTTTGGTGCACGAACAAAAGCTGTAAAATCTCCTCTCAAACCTGAGGAGAAGATGCGCAACAAAATTAGAAGTAGATTACAACTAAACCAATCTTAACAGTTTATAAATAACGAAAACAGTACAAGTACAATATCTCTGAACAAGAGAAATGATCTACTGAACAGGGAAAGATACAAGTTGTGAATGTCTTAAAAGGGGTTGGTTAAAGCAAACTAATCATTCTAATTTTACTCATGTCCAAGGGAGTGAGATGCATTAACTCTTTCTGTAACTATGCTATTAGTGTGGATGGCGGACAATTGAAATTGAACCCCTTGTTTCAGAAGAAAGAGAAAAATTGCATTTGAACCCTCGTTCCATAAATGGAGGAGGAAAATTGATTGCTTTGTAACGTGCCCCACTTCCATCAGGAGAGTGGTAAATCGAATACTTTATCCATAATCACATTACACTCCTTAGACAATGAGCTAATTGTATGTCATTCTAATTTATTGGGTTGATGTCGTGAATTGTCTATGTGAAGTATTGTGCGAGTTCTTGGTAGGTGTTCGTGCTCTAAAGACAATTATTTGCATCACAGATCAATTAAAGCAAAAACTGAAACGAAAGAGTTTATAAACGAATCAATTAAAATAGATATTTTATAACTGAAAATAAAGACTGAAAAGTAACTCAATTTATTTTTAAGGAGCAGTAGGATCAGATTTGCATCCTTTGGCATGTCAATGATTAATAGTTTACCAGCCTAGGGGGAATGGTTTTGTCATCGAGCAAAGATAGTCAACGCGCACATGCTTAACAAACCAAAACCAAGAGCCAACAAAAAGTGAAACTGAAAGAGAACCAAGAACCCAAATATCGAGAGTCCCAGCTAACATGACTGGCTTAGATAACGACGGCCTCAGCAACGGCCCGCCAAACAACAGTCGCGGCCTACGGCCCCAGAGGAATCTCTCAGAGAGGCGAACCCCACGACAAAGAACGAAGGTGGCCAAACAACTCCAGCGACAATAAAAACTCGAAACACCCCCCGACGACCAACAGCGAAATCAACCGAGACTACATAGCAGAAAAAGGGGCGGCGGTATGGCCATGGGACCTAAGGGTGTCGAGGAATTCATCGGGGAAAACCCCCTTAAAAGAAACAAGCGAATCATCATCTTCAACAAATATAAACTGAAAGTTAGAGTAGAGGCAATCTACTTCAAACTGAGAATCAAAAAGCCCGAAATCCGTCCACGAAATTACTCAGAAATCCCCAAATCAAACTTCAGAAATTTGAGAGGAGAAGAAGATGATTTCATATGAAAACCCTAGAAATTCATTGAGCATAAATAGAGCAGAAAATACGTAAAAAGGGGTTCAGTCCATCCCAATCCCGAAACCTACGGAGCAAATCCCAATCGGATCGAATCGAATCTCATTTCGGAAAAAGAAGGCATCTAGGGTTTTGAAGGGGGACGGCTCGATTGAGAGAGAGAGAGAGAGGCCGTTCGATTCGAAGAGAGGAGAGGCCCTCCGTTCGATCCGCACGCGAGCAAGCGAGAGGGCTTCGCTTCCGTAGAAGAGGGCACGTGCGAAGTTTTTGCACGCGTCGACGAGAGAGGGGCGGCTCCGATTTCTCTCGCACAAGGGAAGAGACTGGGAAACCGAAAGCCTATTGGGTTTTGTTTTGAGCTAAGTCAAGTGGCAAGTGGGCCTGGGCTTGGTTAAAAAGAAATGATGGGCTGATTGCTTTAAAAGAAGGAGAATTATTTAGCTTTGGGGATAAGGAAATGGGTCTTTGGGCTATATCAAAAAGTAAAGAAGAGATGAGTCTAATACATTGGCCAGTCAAAGAGAGAAGGGGAAGTTTAAGAAAAAGAGAATAGTTATGGAACATGTGACACAAAACAATATGTAAAAGCGGAAAGAAAAATGATATGGAAAAATTAATTATGGAAAATGTAATAAATTTTTTATATAAAATTACAGGTCATTACATCCTCCCTACGTATAATAAATCTCGTCCTTGGAATTTCCAAAATGCAAAAATACTAATAAAAAATGTAATAGTAAAACCAATCCTAAGATAACTGATAATGCCTTCTACGAGGAAGGAGCATCCATCTCTGACGCTGATAAGATATACGCCTGGTGCCTCTTAGGTTGGGTTGGTGGACGTTGCTCTTGCTGAGTGACAATAGAAGTTATGTTCTCTTTCTTCTTAGGACAATATGCGATAGAGTGCTCGGATGCGTCGCAAATCAGGCACAACTTGTTGTAGCGACGACAGTCCTTCCTCACGTGCCCAGGTCGTTGACAGTAATGGCATACCATGGATCGTTGAGTATTCGTTGGAGTCCCGCTTTTCTTAAATTGCGTGGTCTGTGACGTCTGTAAAGCAGGCTTCTTCTGTTCATGTTGGCAAGTATTTGTTGGAGGACATCGGTTCTGTTCTACTCTAGTTGCTGATGATTCTTGTTGCGTCGGAGGGGCAGTCATCTGTCGTTCTAGCTCTTCCTTCTGTTGCATGTATTCATAATCTCGAGCTGTGGAGAGTACATCGGTGTGAGTCTTCAGCTTCTATCCCACTAGTTGTTTCTGAATCTTTATATTCAGGCCTTCTTGAAAACGCTGAGCTCTGTCCCATGGATCAGACACCACGTTCTTCACAAACTTGCTGAGTCTAGAAAATTCGGCGTTGTACTGTTTCACATTCATGAAGCCTTACTTCAGATTCATGAATTGGGCCCGCAGTGCCCTCTTCGCTTCTGGGGAGAAAAACAGAGCATTAAATTTCTCCTGAAAGGTGCTCCATGAAACCGGCTGAGTCAAGCGATCTTCCTCTGAATCACACCACGACATGGCGTCTTCAACTAACTGTAGTTTTGTCATGTCCACCCACGAATCTGACACGATCTGTGCCGCTTTTAGTATGGCAGTTATGCGACCTAGCCATTCTGCTGCTGCGAGAGATCTCTCTGTTCCTTTGAAAACTGGTGGACGCAGTGATCTGAATTGTTGTAGTCCACCTTCGTGTCTGTGCTCGGGCTCCAATTGCAACGCTCTGATCATCTTTCGCAAGGTCTGGTCTGATATCTGGATCGTCGGTGCAGGCTGCTCAGTATTGTTGTTGCCATCATTTCCATTGTCAACGTGATGATTACCTCCATTGCCATTGTTGTCGGGACTGTTGGGGTTAGGATTGATGTCGTCGGCATTCTCGTCGTCGACGCAATCGTTAAGCTGGTCATCGATGTCGTGGTTGTCGTCATTGTTGTTGCCGACGTTTTCGTGTAGATTGTCGCTGGCATTAATGTCAGTATTGTCGTTGACGGTGCCAGATCCACTTCCGTCGCCTACATTTATCGTCACGTTTTCGTTAATTGCAATGGAGTCGTTCGCAGTAGAACGTGTGCGAAAATTGTAAGCTTTCGTCATTTTGTTAATCAAATTACCGCAAATAAGTACATGTATGATTTACGGTATATTCTACTTGGCCTATATTGTTCACGAGGTGGTCAGCGCGGACCTGCATGGGCCACCACTTGTAACGATCCAGTTACGGGGCCATCACAAATTTACAATTATTATGGAGATCCTGCTGGTTACCAATGAAAACAGAATAGATCTAAGTAGAAATTAATACCGAAATTAGAATCATGCCTGAACGAACAATATCAGAAACTTTGGTGCACGAACAAAAGCTGTAAAATTTCCTATTAAACCTGAGGAGAAGATAAGCAACAAAATTAGACGTAAATTACAACTAAACCAATCTTAACAGTTTATAAATAACGAAAACAGTACACGTACAATATCTCTGAACAAGAGAAATGATTTACTAAACAAGGAAAGATACAAGTTGTGAATGTCTTAAAAGGGGTTGGTTAAAGCAAACTAACCATTCTAATCTGTGACTTATGTCCAAGGGAGTGAGATGCATTAACTCGTTCTGGAACCATGCTATTAGTGTGGATGGCGGACAATTGAAATTGAACCCATCGTTTCAGAAGAAAGAAGAAAATTGCATTTGAACCCTCGTTGGAGGAGGAAAATTGATTGCTTTGTAACATGTCCCACTTCTATCATGAGAGTGGTAAATCGAATACTTTGTCCATAATCACATTCACACTCCTTAGACATTGAGCTAATTGTATGTCATTCTAATTGGTTGGGTTGATGTCGTGAATTGTCTATGTCAAGTATTGTGCGAGTTCTTGGTAGGTGTTCGTGCTCTAAAGACAATTATTTGCATCACCGATCGATTAAAGCAAAAACTGAAAAAGAGAGTTTATAAACGAATCAATTAGAATAGATATTTTATAACTGAAAATAAAGACTGAAAAGTAACTCAATTTATTTTTAAGGAGCAGTAGGATCAGATTCGCATCCTTCAGCATGTCAATGATTAATAGTTTACTAGCCTAAGGGGGAATGGTTTTGTCATCTAGCAAAAGATAGTTAACGCGCACATGCTTAACAAACCAAAACCAAGAGCCAATAAAAAGTGAAACTGAAAGAGAACCAAGAACCCAAATATCGAGAGTCCCAGCCAACATGACTGGCTTAGATAACAACAGCCTCAGCAACGGTCCGCCAAACAACAGTCGCGGCCTACAGCCCCAGAGGAATCTCTCAGATAGGCGAACCCCACGACGAAGAACGAAGGTGGCCAAACAACTCCAACGACATTAGGCACTCGAAATACCCCCCGGCGACCAACAACGAAATCAACCGAGACTGTATAGCGGAAAAAGGGGCGACGGTATGGCCATGGGACCTAGGGGTGCCGAGGAATTCATAGGGGAAAACCCCCTTAAAAGAAGCACGCGGATCATCATCTCCAACAAATATAAATCGAAAGATAGAGTAGAGGCAATCTACTTCAAACTGAGAATCAAAAAGCCCGAATCCGTCCACGAAATTACTCAGAAATCCCCAAGTCAAACTTCAGAAATTTGAGAGGAGAAGAAGATGATTTCATATGAAAACCCTAGAAATTCATTGAGCATAAATAGAGCAGAAAATGCGTAAAAAGGGGTTCAGTCCATCCCAATCCTGAAACCTACGGAGCAAATCCCGATCAGATCGGATCGAAGCTCATTTCGAAAAAAGAAGGCAGCTAGGGTTTTGAATGGGGGCGGCTCAATTGCGAGAGTGGGGGGGCGTTCGATTCGAAGAGAGGAGAGGCCCTCCGTTCGATCCGCATGCGAGCAGGCGTGAGGGCTTCGCTTCCGCAGAAGAGGGCATGCGCGAAGTTTCCGCACGCGTCAACGAGAGAGGGGCGGCTCCGATTTCTCTCGCACAAGGGAAGAGACTGGTAAACCGAAAGCCTTTTGGGTTTTGTTTTGAGCTGAGTCAAGTGGCAAGTGGGCCTGGGCTTGGTTAAAAAGAAATGATGGGCTGATTGCTTTAAAAGAAGGAGAATTATTTAGCTTTGGGATAAGGAAATGGGCCGTTGGGATAGATCAAAAAGTAAAGAAGAGACGGGTCTAATACATAGGCCAGTCAAAGAGAGAAGGGGAAGTTTAAGGAAAAGAGAATAGTTATGGAACATGTGACACAAAACAATATGTAAAAGCGGAAAGATAAATGATGTGGAAAAATTAATTAGGGAGAATGTAATAAAATTTTTTATATAAAATTACGGGTCATTACATCCTCCCCCATTATAATAAATTTCGTCTTCGGAATTTTCAAAATGCAAAAATACTAATAACAAAATGTAATAGTAAAGCCAATCCTAAGATAACTGATAATGCCTTCTACGAGGAAGGAGCATCTGTCTCTGACACTGATAAGATATACGTCTGGCGCCTCTAAGGTTGGGTTGGTGGACGTTGCTATTGCTGAGTGACACTAGATGTTATGTTCTCTTTCTTCTTAGGACAGTCTGCGATAGAGTGCTCGGATGCGCCGCAAATCAGGCACAACTTGTTGTAGCGACGACAGTCCTTCTTCACGTGCCTAGGTTGTTGACAGTAGTGGCATACCACGGATTGTTGAGTATTCACTGGAGTCCCGCTTTTCTTAAATTGCGTGGTCGCGACGTCTGTAAAGCAGGCTTCTTCTGTTCATGTTGGCGAGTATTTGTTGGAGGGCGTCGGTTCTGTTCTTCTCTAGTTGCTGATGATTCTTGTTGCGTCGGAGGGACAATCATCTGTCATTCTAGCTCTTCCTTCTGTTGCATGTATTCATAATCTCGAGCTGTGGAGAGTACATCGGTGTGAGTCTTCAGCTTCTGTCCCACTAGTTGTTTCTGAATCTTCATATTCAGGCCTTCTTGAAAACACTGAGCTCTGTCCCAAGGATTAGACACCACGTTCTTCGCGAACTTGCCGAGTCTAGAAAATTCGGCATTATACTGTTCCACATTCATGGAGCCTTGCTTCAGATTCATGAATTGGGCCTGCAGTGCCCTCTTCGCTTCTGGAGAGAAAACAGAGCATTAAATTTCTCCTGAAAGGTGCTCCATGAAACCGGCTGAGTCAATCGATATTCCTCTGAATCCCGCCACGACATGTCGTCTTCAACTAATTGTAGCTATGCCATGTCCACCCACGAATCTGACGCGATCTGTGCCGCTTTTAGCATGACAGTTATGCGACATAGCCATTCTTCTACTGCGAGAGGTCACTCTGTTCCTTTGAAAACTGGTGGACGCAATGATCTGAATTGTTGTACTCCACCTTCGTGTCTGTGCTCGGGCTCCCGTTGCAATGCTTTGATCATCTTTCACAAGGTCTGGTCTGATATCTGGATCGTCGGTGCATGCTGCTCAGTATTGTTGTTGTCATCATTTCCATTGTCGACGTGATGATTACCTCCATTGCCATTGTTGTCGGGATCGTTGGGGTTAGGATTGATGTCGTCGGCATTCTCGTCGTCGAAGTAATCGTTAAGCTGGTCATCGATGTCGTGGTTATCGTCATTGCCGTTGCCGACATTTTCGTGTAGATTGTCGCTGGCGTTGATGTCAGTATTGTCGTTGACGGCGCCAGATTCACTTCCGTCGCCTACATTCATCGTCACGTTTTCGTTAATTACAATGGAGTCATTCACAGTAGAACGTGTGCGACGGTTGTAAGCTTTCGTCATTCTGTTAATCAAATTACCGCAAATAAGTACAGGTATGATTTGCAGTATATTATACTTGACATATATTGTTCACGAGGTGGTCAGCGCGGACCTGCATGGGCCACCACTTGTAACGATCTGGTTACGGGGGCCATCACAAATTTACAATTATTATGCAGATCTTGCTGGTTACCAGTGAAAACTGAATAGATCTAAGTAGAAATTAATATCGAAATTAGAATCATGCCTGTGGTGCACAAACAAAAGCTGTAAAATCTCCTACTAAACCCGAGGAGAAGATAAGCAACAAAATTAGAAGTAGATTACAACTAAACCAATCTTAACAGTTTATAAATAACGAAACAGTAAACGTACAATATCTCTAAACAAGAGAAATGATCTACTGAACAGGGAAAGATACAAGTTGTGAATGTCTTAAAAGGGGTTGGTTAAAGCAAACTAATCATTCTAACCGGTGACTCATGTCCAAGTGAGTGAGATGCATTAACTCGTTCTGTAACCCCGCTATTAGTGTGGATGATGGACAATTGAAATTGAACCCCTCCTTTCCGATGAAAGAGGAAAATTGCAATTGAACCATCGTTCAATAAATGGAGGAAAATTGATTGCTTTGTAACGTGTCCTACTTCCATCAGGAGAGTGGTAAATCGAATACTTTGTCCATAATCACATTCACACTTCTTAGACAATGAGCTATTTGTGTGTCATTCTAATTGGTTCGGTTGATGTCATGAATTGTCTATGTCAAGTATTGTGTGAGTTCTTGGTTGGTGTTCGTGCTCTAAAGACAATTATTTGCATCACAGATCAATTAAAGCAAAAACTGAAACGAGAGAGTTTATAAACGAATCATTTAGAATAGATATTTTATAACTTAAAATAAAGACTGAAAAGTAACTCAATTTATTTTTAAGGAGCAGTAGGATCAGATTCGCATCCTTCGGCATGTCAATGATTAATAGTTTACCAGCCTAGGGGGAATGGTTTTGTCATCGAGCAAAAGATAGTCAACCCGCACATGCTTAACAAACCAAAACCAAGAGCCAATAAAAAGTGAAATTGAAAGAGAACCAAGAACCCAAATATCGAGAGAGTCCCAGCCAACATGACTGGCTTAGATAGCAACGGCCTCAGCAATGGCCCGCCAAACGACGGTCGTGGCCTACGGCCCCAGAGGAATCTCTCAGAGAGACGAACCCCACGACGAAGAACAAAGGTGGCCAAACAACTCCAGCGACAATAGGAACTCGAAACACCCCCCGACGACCAACATCGAAATCAACCGAGACTTCATAGCGGAAAAGGGGCGGCGGTATGGCCATGGGACCTATGGGTGCCGAGGAATTCATCGGGGAAAACCCCCTATGAATTTAACACACGAATCATCATCTCCAACAAATATAAACTGAAAGTTAGAGTAGATGTAATCTACCTCAAACTGAGAATCAACAAGCCCGAAATCCGTCCACGAAAGTACTCAGAAATCCCCAAATCAAACTTTAGAAATTGAGAGGAGGAGAAGATGATTTCATATGAAAACCCTAGAAATTCATTGAGCATAAATAGAGCAGAAAATGCGTAAAAAGGGTTTCAATCCATCCCAATCCCGAAACCTACGGAGGAAATCCCGATCGGATCGGATCGAATCTCATTTCGAAAAAAGAAGGCAGCTAGGGTTTGAAAGGGGGCGGCTCGATTGCGAGAGAGAGGGCGAGTTCGTTCGATTCGAAGAGAGGAGATGCCCTCCGTTCGAGAGGGCTTTGCTTACGCTGAAGTGGGCACACACGAAGTTTCTGCACGTCTCGAAGAGAGAGGGACGACTCCGATTTCTCTCGCACAAGGGAAGAGACGGGGAAATCGAAAGCCTATTAGGTTTTGTTTTGAGCTAAGTCAAGTGGCAAGTGGGTCTGGGCTTGGTTAAAAAGAAATGATGGGCTGATTGCTTTAAAAGAAGGAGAATTATTTTGCTTTAGGGATAAGGAAATGGGCCTTTGGGCTAGATCAAAAAGTAAAGAAGAGATGTGTCTAATACATTGGCCAGTCAAAGAGAGAAGGGGAAGTTTAAGGAAAAGAGAATAGTTATGGAACATGTGACACAAAACAATATGTAAAAGCGGAAAGATAAATGATATGGAAAAATTAATTAGGGAAAATGTTAAAAATTTTTTAAGTAAAATTACGGGTCATTACATGTTATCATGTATGGTAATCAGACACAATGATATATACAATATCGTCATACATGTAACATGTAATCGGGTACAATGATTGGTACCATATCATGATCAATGATATCAGTCGTGAGTATTGTATATCAATATATTTGATGTTGGGTTTATTAATCATATGACAGATATGGTGATGTAAACAGCGAGCAGTATCAGTTGTAGTGAACATTGATATGTAGGTGTCAGTAACAATAAGCATGTTATTACTTTACGTAAATAACTTTATACTTATCGGTACTAATATGATGTCACATCAACAATCATTTAATAAATCTAGCAGGGAAACAGTGCTCTTGACATTTTAATAATTTACTCGAAGGTTAATAAGAACGTGAGAGTAAGATTCTAGTCATGGGACCCATGGATTCTAAATGTTGCTCCTACAGATTCTGGAGGTGGCTTTTTTTCGAATATCACTTAGCTCCATATGACACTTAGTTCCCAACACGCGTCTATGTAAAATATGTTCGAAAGCCAATGGCATGTAGCCATGTACAAATACATTCAACTCCTTATGGCAGGCTTACTAATCAATCAGTCATTCCATAGCAGACATTGAGGGTGGGTTGAAGACAAGAAATCATAAAACCTTGTCTAGAATCATTCAATAGTTTTCCCCACTCAAGTCATAAAAAATCATTAAATCATTCAATACAATCCCAATGTGGCTAAGGCTTTTAGCAAGCAGCACTAAGACTTAACAAGTTTTACAACTAACAAGTTTTACAACTAATACTCTCTAAAAGAATAAAGAGATGAACATAGTTATATTAGGCATCTAGAAATATTCACTCTCAATCATAAGAACTTTTGAAATAGAACACTTAACCAAACCAACAGATCTCATTCCTGAATCAAATATCGGGTTCTTTTCAATAATATTTGAACATAGATTGTTTGACTAGGATATATACAATTAGATTTAAGTTTTGACTAGGATGTATACAAAATCATATTACAGTTCTAGTACCTTATCGAAATGCTCATATAATAATAAATACATGTACATGGGAACTTGTGATTTAGCCCATGATTATAAGAGAATCTTCATTTGACCTAATAGTAAAGAAAGGGACAGTGATACCTGAATATAGAAGAAACTATTGTACAATATTCCAGGAAGTAGGCTTTAGATGTAGGAGTTCTTGTGGACAATTTTAAACAAGACATTACCAAGACTGCAAATGTGTATATCAGCTAACTACAATGTCCAGATGTTGTACATTGAATGTAATACCGTTTTAGTGTTTGCAATAGATAGTCGGTCATAAACCATATTTAGTATGCACATAAAATATTACAATGTATATATTAGTGGACTGATACATTTGAAAATATCAAAGCTTAACAATGAATTAAGAATTCAAGGAAGAGGGAAACTTACAATGGTTGAGACATTTAGTCGAACACATGGCGTGCATTCATCAGTCACTGTTGCTGCTCCCTCCTGTTGCTGATGGTTGCTGTTGCTCGCTGCTGATCGTTGATGCTGCGGCTGCGGCTATTGTTGCTGCTACTATAGGTTTGACAGAAAAGGAAAGAAGGAAGAAGAATGAGATGATGAAGATGAAGATGAAGATGCGGATGATGATTGTGAAGACGATGGTGATGAAGACGATGGGGAAAATAGAGAGGAAGGGAAATGGAAGGGAAAATAAAGAGGATTAAGGCCATTACAACAGTATTAAAAGTTGTTTTTTCTGAACAATAATTTTTGAAATATAACATTTAATGTAAAATTATTTTTATCTAATTAATGCAAAATTGTGTAAGTGTTCATATCTAATAATTTTTATGATTTACATTAGTGTTTATAATACATGCAAAATTTTGTAAACTATATCGTCTGCTATGATGATGAATTTGGCTAATTCAAAACAATGTTTGAAGTTTGAACTTCTCTTAGATACTTTGTTCTTGTGTGTATTATCTTCATGGTTCTAACCTTTATTGCAATTCGTTAGGCCACACATAGAGGACATGCCCACATGTATACCGCTTCATACTGCTGAAGCATCTTCCAATGCAGATCTGGCAATATTCAGAATTGGTCCTTTTATTGTTGAATCCTAGCTTTGGAAAAGGTTAGGAGATGGAAGGAACTGAGTGAGTCAATGTGAGTCAATGCAAGTCCTGAGGTTGACGTGAAACCAGACGAGGAAAACTTCAGACATGCTTCACGCGCGTGCGCGCAAGAGAGAGAGAGAGAGAGAGAGAGAGAGAGAGAGAGAGAGAGAGAGAGAGAGAGAGAGAGAGAGAGAGAGAGAGAGAGAGAGAGAGAGAGAGAGAGAGAGAGAGAGAGAGCCTCCTTGAAGTCGATTTTATGCAAAACAGTGCATGAACAGATTGTGTTGCCCGTTCATGAATTTTTTTAATTTTTGAAGTTTAATTTATTGACAAGCAGTTTAAAAGGACAGATCTTCTTGATTTCTTTTGACACCTGCACTGCATGCAACACTTAAGTAAAATGTATAGACTTTATTTACAATAATTTTGTATGCAAAATGAAACATTGAAATGGTTTTGTGAGATATAATCTATTCTAATATTGTGGTACTGCATGCAACACATTGAAATGGTTGTCCTAGTAATCTGCTGTAAGGTTACTAGGAAAAATATATTTAAAATAAATTATCTGTTCTAATATTTTTGGATGGTAATGAGAGTTTTACGCAAAAGCTTTTCTTTTAAGTTTCAAAGAAATTTTTTAATTTTTAATTTTTTTTGGGTTTTAGAGGGTGTTCTTGTGTAAGATATTTATCAGAATGGATGAATGGAAGAATTTCATTCTTCTCCTCACTTTCCAAAAGATGTGGCACAACATTACTTCCCCCCTCCATGTTGCAGTGGCCACATCCAGTTTTCCCCTTTTTGCTTAGTGCCTGGTCTTTACTCCAATTCTTGGAGAGGAATCCTGACTTCTCAACTGTTCAAGCACTATTTGCATGGATTCCAGCTTCAGATTCTTGGACCGTGTTCTTTTGAGGATGGGAGAATTTTGAGAACCCGTCCGACGTGGCGCTCGAAAATTGGATTCTTGAATTGATTTCGTCCGCTCCGCAATTTGCGCGGATTACAGCATATTCCCACTTTTGGTGGGCCCTCTCTCTCCATTTGAAGCATGCGCGTTCAATTTATTTTTTGTGCTTTGTTTCGGTGCTGGAGAGTGAAAATGAGTGGGCCCCCTCTATGTACACGTCTATATTACAAATTTCATACACTATTAATTATTTTAAATATTATTTAATTAGTATATTAATTAATTAATTATTTTAAGTTTAGATATAAATAGAACACAGAAAATTTGAGTGGACCTCATACAACTTTTTTCATCCAATTTTCTTCAACCAAAAAAACACACTACACGGAGTGGGACCCACCTCAACTTTCCAACTCCACAATCCAACCCCACTTTCTAACAAAAGAACACACTACACACCAATTTCTCTCTCATCAGATTCCACACTTCCTCAACTTCCTCATTTATACTTTCCAACAAAAGAACATGCCCTTAAGGGCTTACAGTAATAGGCAGCAAATAATGCCCGCTTTATTTTTTTCGTTTTTATTTTTTTGTATCTATACTCAGAGAAGAGATAGTATCGGGCATCCACAAATAACTTAAATGAACTGCAGAAAATCATGAATACCAGTCCTCTTTCTACTCGTACTTTGCCATAATAGCTGCAACGAATCAAAAACTGTTTGTTTTTTTATTTAAATGTGAAATGTCAGGCTTATGGCTGATATGCTTCTGGCTTTAAATGATCCTTCTTTTGCCACTATTCGAAAGGTCTCTTTCTTTTAGGTTGTCTGGTTGAAAATGTCATATTTATGCGTGATAAGCTAAAATTTATGATCTTTAGTCCATTTATTATGAACTCCTATTTCATTTTACCTTATATTAACCAATAGTTTTCCCCCCTTTTCCTGCTTTTTGTGTGAATACTTCGCCCATGTCGATCTCTGTTTGCTCTTTTGTGATATTTCTTTTTGAAATTTAAGACATGTTTTATGTTGCTGTGGCAATCGAACATTTAGGATCTTTCCTATTTTGATATCTAACAGTTTTTTTTTCACCCAAGGAAATCATTATAGCCTTTTAGGATCATTCCTATTTGATATGGAACACATGAGACCATCGAAGCCTTGACCCATTAATGCGTTTAGCGCGTCAGTTTATTTATTAATTTATGAGATAATAGTGCATTGATTTATTGACATACTTAGCAAGATATATGTCAATATTCTCACAAGAAGCTTCTGTCTGTAAAAAATGTAAAAAATGTTTTCTGACATTTTATTATAGATTTAATATTTTTTCCTGCAGTTAGTGAACCATGAGTTTATTGTCTTAACTGTTGTTATTTATCTGGACACACAGGCAAAGAATTAAATGATCCACGTGTCTTAACTGATGTTGGTGATGTTCCTATCCAAGAACTTCGGGACTGTGGTGTAGACGATGACAGGTTAATGAATATTATAAGCGAATCAGTCAAACTAGTGATGGAAGAAGTAAGACTTTGTCATTCACTTTGTGATGCTTGCACTTGGTTTGTTTGTGCTGTACTCTATCCTCTAGCAGGAATTTTTGCATGACAAACTAGCTTAATTCACATTTGTCGATTAGGTATCCATGTCTTACAGATGTTACATTTCCATCATATTTTCTCTTCAATGCAATTGTGAAATTTCCTTGTTTTATCCAAAGTTCAATTCAGTAGATTGTGGGGGCTCTACCTTTATATTTTTCATATCATCTGAAAACAAATTGCACAACTTGCTTTTTAAGATTCTTATTTTATTTCTTTTTGTAAAAATCAGAAACAAAATTTTAAAGGAAGGCTATAATAGTTAGTTAATTTCTCTTCTGATTAGGATTTATAAGTTATAATACAAATATTGGGTTTTTACATTTAAAAAAAATCCTTTTAACCCTTTTACACAAAACACGCTAACTTAATTACATCTTAACCATACATCAAGCTGGAGCATATGTCATTCATGCTCAGCTAGTCATAAATCCATCAGCTAATTTACTGATCTAACATGTTTAATCTCTCTCACCTTTTTGTCACACTGCTGTCTCATTATATAACAATCGATTTCAATGTGTTTGGTCCTCTCATGAAAGACACAGTTATTAGCGATGCATATAAAAACTTTGTTATCATAATACAACCTAAAATGTGTAGGTGTCATAAATCCTACCTCGAAAAGTAACCACTGAATCAATAACAACTCGCAAGTAGTTTTGATCATGAATCTAAACTATGATCTGTCGAAAAACGATTGATTGTTTCTTACTCTTCCAATACATCAATTTTCTTATATGAAAACATAATAGATAGCCGTCGATCACTGATCAAAAAGCGAACCAATCCAATCTGCATCTGAGGTTGTAACTCTGCAATAATCATAATTAGCGTACATAATATCTCTACTTGGTGCGTTTTAAGTATCTCAAGATACACTTCACAAAATCTCAATGTGTTATCTTTGGGTCAGATAGGAATTGACCCAGCATACTCATCGAAAAGGTAATATCATGATGTGTCATAGGTAGTTTAGTTTTTCAATCTATCCACTGCATCACATTGGATCACATAATGGCTCTTTTTTTGATCTTGTATACGTTTAGAGTATGGATCAATGAGTGAGGTGATAGTAACACATTCTTGACATTCAACTGATGAAAATACCAGTGATGAGTGGCAAAAAGTGGCAAAAAGAGAGATCAATAAACGCAAATAGCTCATCTTCGCAAGCAGTGAGAATGTTTCTTCGTAGTTTAGTTATATATATGTAAATAGCCTTAGTAATAAACCTGACCCTTAATCGAACGAGGAAACCCTTCAACTTCATAGTATAAACCCATTTGCAACCAATTACATTCTTACCTGGTAGAGCCGATACGAGATCCCAAGTTTCATTAAGATCAAGTGTATTTATTTCTTCTAACATTGCAACATGTCAACCTGGATATGATAACTCTTCAGAAATAGACTTGGGAGTTTGTTGATACATCTGCGTAATCTCGGATTTTCTTAGTGGCGACAGATAAAGTAAAAACTCAGTATTAATGTTAGGATCTAATGAGTTTGAATTTGGTGAAGTATGATTGGAACTCAGAGAATTTGACATCAGTAGACACAAAAGATTGTTAGGTACACAGATTTGACAATAACATTTATGGCATATCCGTGTATGAGAGTACCATATAAACACACTTTAAGGTACATGGATCAAGTTTGTAATCATCATGTACATAATTATGTACGGAACAAACACATCTAAAAATCTTAGGTGATATATGAAATAACTCCATCTTAGGAAATAAGTGGCATTGAATTTCATCAAGTATAGTGGATAACATTAATAAGATAACATGTCCTTAATATAGTATTAGCGTAGAAACTTTTTGGAATATTCATATGTAAAGGAAGCGTTCGTGCAACATCTAATAAATGGTTGTTTCTATGCTTTGATATCATATTTTGTTGGGATGTGCGTGCACACAAAGATCGATGAATAATTTCATATTTCAAAGTAAAAGATGCAAATTGATTACTGAAGTAAACTTTTACATTATCGCTTCGTAAAATTATTAATGCAAAAATAAATAAATTTTTTATTTTAGCATAAAAACTCTTAAAAATTGTAGACACTTCAGATCTATTTTTCTTTAAGTAAATCCATTTTAACGGAAAAGGATCATTACAAATGTGATAAGATACCT
This sequence comes from Scilla litardierei, assembly GCA_030789695.1. Classification (NCBI taxonomy): domain Eukaryota; kingdom Viridiplantae; phylum Streptophyta; class Magnoliopsida; order Asparagales; family Asparagaceae; genus Scilla; species Scilla litardierei. Next base: position 294,765,829 of record CM061142.1, on the reverse strand, counting down.
AAATCCAAATCTAGACTTGACACGATAAGACCATTATACATTTGAATGGACCTGTGTAAAGGGTTTTTGGGCACATCTACTGACTCGTAGTTGGATAAGTCACTTTGTGAGGCTTTCCCAATTGATAAAACTTATAATCTAGATTAGACAAATTATTAAACTTAGGATGTAAAAGTTATAAATTTTCAAGAGAAGCGTGACTTAATCTTACATGTGATGAAGGGAGAAGTAATGCCATTGTAATCAGATGATCCAATTTTTGCATTCAGTGGTAAAGACCGCCAGTCACATGCCATGCGTCAATCGTCTTTTTCGTTCCAATCTTCTAAAATACACATTAACTATGAAAGAAGGTTATGATGCATTTTAAAAATTTTTGTCAATTGATTAACGAAAAGTAGATGAAATGAACATTTTGGTAGATACAAAATGGATGTCAAAGGTAAGAAAAAAGTGACATCAATAAAGTAAATATCCGCAACAGTGAATGTGGAGCCATATACCAGTGTCAATATTTGTCTATGACTCTACAATTATAGAGACAAAACTGATAATATATATGACTCACCAGTCATGATCGGAAACCACTAAATCTAGCAATTAAGTTTATGGACTTGGATAGACGTGCATGCAATTAGGTTATCCGAGTTGGTAAAAGTTGTAGGGGTAAAAGATGAACACAACCGAGCTTTCTGAGACTTTTGATACATCTAGTACCGGCTCCACTCATTATCAGTTTGTTGAACATTCCTGGATTTACCAACTGATTTCAAATCTGCTATCATCGTACCTCCATACCACTTCCAAGTGACAATCGGTAAATACCAAAGAACAAATACCGAAGAACGGCAAACTCCCAAACACTAGAAATCGCCAAATGATAAACTTTTAAACATTAGAAATCTCCAAAAAAGACTGAAATATTCTCAAAAAATGCCTTGAAAAATTACAGATTATATTGTCGCAAACTGCTTGATCAACGGCTTATCAAAACTATTAATTGGTAAGCGGCTGCTCGGTTTGGGCTGGCTCTGGGGTTGGCTCAAGTCAGCTTAGTCGGCCCATTTTCAAGCCGATGAACGATGTTGACTTGGGTTGGTTTTCAATTGCTCGAGTCGGTTCGAACTTGGGTCAACTTGGCGGCTTGGCTCAGGGTTGAAAATAGTTCCCCGTAGTTACTACTTTAGCAGATGTTAGCCAATCAAATTTTGAAGCCGTTTCTTGGTTATTTGTCAGAGTTAGTGCATTGGCATTGACATGCGATGACGGAGGTGTTGGGGAGGTCGACATGGTTGCCCGACATAAGATGTGACGGTGGTGAGGTTGTTTGGGTTTGACAGCTATCGAATCGATCGAAAAAGTGATAGTCTTAACGTGAGCAACATGTGAGGTCATCGGTGAGGGCCTCTGTGTTGACTGATGATGGAGACAATGACGAATGGGATGGTTGCGGAGAGTTTGGTTTAGGGTTGTGGTTTTTTGAAGCGAATGAGAAGACATGCATGTATTTTTTATTATTTGGATGATTATTGTTTTTGGATCTGACACTAACAAAGGTCCAACCTAAAGATTGATGATGAAGTAAACGAGGATCCTTCGGCTCTGATACCAAATATGACGTAGGACAGAAGATGGAAATGAGATTTGGTGTGTGATTAGGGAAGAGTAGATCAATGATTTAGTAAATAGGAAATGGATTAAGGCTTCTCGTTAAGGATTTGACTTTTCATCAACATTAACCTTTTAGGAAAATAAATTTAGTTTTTAAATATGTTGCATTCTTATTGGTCTTCAATAAAATAAATTAAGGACTATTTATAGACTTACAGCTTAAAAGTCTTACCACAACCAATGCGGGAAAAGACTAAAATATCAAAATAAAGTCAGATAAAATCCTAACAAGTAAAGCTAAATAAAATAAGATCCTGACTAAAATTCAAATAAAATTCCTAAAGTGAACTTGAACTTCATCAAGATGACATTGTGTGTGAATATTCTTGGTCAAAGCATAAGTACTTCCTTTTTCTTAATTAAATTTTCATAAATTTTCTAGGTTATTGTAGAATTGGGTGGAAAATGGTGATAAGCCCAAAGAATGGCTATCACTTCTATTTATATTAACCCTATCCTTTCTTTACACACACACCCAATAACACACACTACACAATACTCCCCCTCAAGATGAGCAAAAGATATTTATCATGCCCATCTTGTTACAAGCATCCTATACTCCTTTAGAGTTCAACCCCTTTGTAAGGCAATCAGCTAGTTGCTGTCCAGAAGTAATGTAGGAGATCTCCAACTGTTTCTTGTCCAATCTTTCTTTAATGAAGAACCTGTCAATCTCTATGTGCTTCGTTCTATCATGTTGCACTGGGTTGTTGGCAATATTAATTGCAGACTTGTTATCACACAACAACCACAATTGTCCTTCTCTCAGCAGGCGTAGCTCATGTAGAAGTGATCTCAACCAGATCATCTCACAAGTACCAAGCACCATAGCACGATACTCTGCCTCTGCAGTGGAACGAGCCACCAAATCCTGCTTCTTGCTGCGCCAAGAGACCAAGTTGCCCCCAACAAACACACAGTAGCCCGAGGTCGATCTCCTATCATCTAGGCAACTGGCCCAATCCGTATCACAGTAGCCTGTCACATTCATGTGACCATGACTACCAAATAATATGCCTTTTCCTGGACTATTCTTCAGATACCTCAGTATCCTGAAGACTGCCTCCATATGTCCAGTCCTAGGATCATGCATGTATCTACTTACCACACTGATAGCATAGGCAATGTCAGGTCTGGTATGGCATAAGTAGATAAGGCGTCTAACAAGTCTCTGGTACCTTTCTTTGTCTACTGGCTCCCCTGATTGTGAATGCAACCTATGATTCTGATCAATAGGAGTAACTGCTGGACGACACCCCAACATACCAGTCTCAGCCAGTAAATCCAGGGCATACTTACTCTGTGAGAGAACTATACCCTTCCTGGACTTGGCAATCTCCAGTCCAAGGAAATACCCCAACTGTCCAAGGTCCTTGACCTCAAATTCTCTCGCCAACCTTACCTTCAAGTGAGAGATTCCCTCTTCATCATCTCCAGTGATAATAATATCATTAACATACACAGCCAGAAGAGTAATCCGCTGTCCTGAATGTCTATAGAATACAGTATGATCACCATTACTCTGCTTGTAGCCCATAGTGATGACTGCACGCCTGAATCTATCGAACCATGCCCTTGGAGATTGCTTCAGCCCATTCAAAGACTTGTCCAGTCTACACACCTTTCCCATCGTCTGTTGTGTGCTAAAGCCAGGTGGAACCTCCATGTATACCTCCTCCTGTAAGTCTCCATGCAAGAAGGCATTTTTACATCCAACTGATGCAATTTCCATCCAAAATTCGCTGCACAGGATACCAGTACTCTCACAGTACTCATCTTTGCCACTGGGGCAAATGTCTCATCATAATCAATCCCATAAGTCTGACTGTAGCCCTTGGCAACCAGCCTCGCTTTGTACCTGTCCACCTTCCCTTCTGGAGTTTGCTTTATTGTGAATACCCACTTGCAGCCCGCAGCTTTCTTCCCTGCTGGAAGTGAGACAAGTCTCCATGTCTTGTTCTTCTCCAGTGCCTCAAGTTCTTCGAGCATTGCTTTCTTCCACTGGGGATGTTGCTTTGCCACTCGCCAATCACTTGGTATAGAGATAGACTGTAAGGATGCAATGATAGCCCTATATGCGGGTGTAAGAGAAGCATAGGAGACATGATTAGCGATATCAGTCTCATATCCATACCGTACAGGAGGCCTGCCGGCATTGATACGAGGCTCCCTACGGGATGCAAGTGGAAGATCTAAACTAGAGGAAGGTAAAGAAAGGTTACCATCCATGTTAGGAGAGGAAGGCAGTAAGGAAGTCAGGACTCGAGCAGGCGTGATAGACTGATCAATCTCGACATGTGGCTGTGGAGCTAGTGGTTCTTCAGTGGGGGAGATGTCTTCTTGTTGTTCTCCATCGCCATGACTACCCTTCTGTCTCCTGCTATATTTCCTGCCGTACAACCTGTCTTCCTCCTCTTCCACCAAGGTCATTTCCTCCTCCCTGCTATCAGGACCAGTACCAGTAGGCCCGACAGGACACGGTATAAGTCCAACCACTACCCTCCTGTCATCAGTCTCCCCCTCTCGACCAACTCCTCCTGTGTTTGGAGAGGCACCCGTATCAAATACTGATGTAGAATCTGTCAGTCCTCCATAAAAAGGCTCAGTCTCCCTGAACGTCACATCCATACTCACAAACGGCCTTCTTTCTGAGGGACTCCAACATCTATAGCCTTTCTGATTTGAAGGATACCCAACAAATATGCATTTAATTGCCTGAGCATCCAGCTTCCCCACAGAAGGTCTATGATCCCTCACAAAGCATGTGCATCCAAACACTTTTGGTGGAACTACAAAAGTGTTCTTTCCCATAAGAATCTCACATGGAGACTTCATACCAAGGATCCGTGAAGGCATCCTGTTGATGCGATAGGTAGCTGTCATCACTGCTTCACTCCACAATATCTTAGGTACATTCATGGTGAGCATGAGTGACCTAGTTACCTCCAACAAGTGTCTATTTTTCCTTTCAGCAACTCCGTTCTGTTGAGGGGTGTTGGGACAAGTGGTTTGATGAGTTATCCCACTCTCAGATAGATAAGATGCAAACTCCTTGTTTACATACTCTGTCCCATTATCCGTTCTCAAGACACGGATCTTGGCCTCATACACATTTCTGACACTTCTATGGAAGTCCTGAAAACACTTCAACGCTTCGCCTTTGTTTTTCATCATGTAAAGCCATGTCATCCGAGAATGACAATCTATGAAAGTGATAAACCACCTGAACCCACTTACTGAAGTCACTGGGCAGGGCCCCCAAACATCTGAGTGAATAAGATGAAATCTCTCTACACTCCTCATCCCCACACTAGGATATGATGTCCTAGTGTGTTTCCCAAATTCACATGCATCACATTTCAAATTCATTTCATTCACTCTATTCAAAATATCGGGATACATTTTACTCAAAATATCAAAAGGCAAGTGTCCCAGCTGACAATGTAATAAAAGTACATCCCTTTCCTTCTCTCCACCAACGACAGCCAGTGCAGCATCCCCACTAGCTCTGTCAAGATACCACAGTCCATCACGCCTGACGCCAGTCCCTAGCCTCCTCCCAGTCTTCATTTCCTGCAACACACAATGAGTAGAGTCAAAAGTAATGCTACAGTCGAGATCATCAACAATAGAGCCAACAGATAAGAGGTTGACTGGAAATGATGGGACGTGAAGAACTGAAGAGAGGCGTATGGAGGGAGTGCACTGAATAGTGCCAATCCCTCTAATGGGTTGGGATGTGCCATCAGCTGTCTGAACAGTTTCATGAATGGTATGTGGTTTATATGTGGAAAACTGTCTATATGCTCCTGACACATGACTAGATGCACCTGAGTCAATAATCCACTCTATATGATCTCTACATGAAAGGGCTAATCGGTTACCTGATCCTGTGTGAGCGAAGTGGGCAAAGTTACCGAATGGCGAAGCAACATCCCTAGTCTGGTCTGCATGACTCTCCGAGCTCTCAGTAGTAGACCTGGACTGTCTCCGCTGCTCTAGATCTGAAGCCTCAGCTGGCGTGGCCTCAATCATCACTGTCTCCTGTCGTCCATCAGCGGTAGCAAAGTTGGCCCGTGGGCCGCCGCGACCTCGTCCACGGCCTTCACGGCCCCAACGACCTCCTCCTCTGCCTCCTGTGCCACGTCCTCGTCCACTGCCCTTCTGTGGGCAGTTAAAGCTCAGGTGCCCCTTCACCCCCACAGGTGTAGCACTCTCGATCCTCGCTCACTGCTGTCACTGCCGGTACAGCCAGTGCAACCCGAGTGACCTGAGTACCCTTATCCTTCATAACTCTCAGTCTGGTCTCCTCCTGTGCCATTGCAGCTATGGCCTCCTCCAGAGATGGGATGGAGGATAAGTGGCACATACTCGCCCTCCTGGCCTCAAAATCTCCATTCAGGTTCCTCAGAAACTGTGTGACACGCCTACGCTCCACCCACTTCCTGTGTATCGCAGCGCTCCTAGGATCAGGCAGATCAATAGGGTCATAGTGGTCTAACTCTGACCACAGCCTTTTCAACTCCGCAGAGTAGGCTAGAATAGACATCTCCCCATGCTTCAAGGTGTCGACCTTGCCCTGAACCTCCATCATAAGCATCACATTCCCTGCTCCAGAATACATTTTCTCCACCATACTCCATATCCCCGCAGCACTCTCTATGGCCTCCACCATCCCAGCAATGGGTGGAACCATCGATGTCATCAACCAAGCAGCCACCAGTGAGTTGGTGGTGCTCCAGACTTTCCAATCATCCCCATCCTTATCCACCGGTTCCTTACATGAACCCAGAACGACGCCTTCTAACCCCTTCGACTTCAGGATGAGAAGCACCCTCCTGGACCAACTGAGGTAATTCTTCGTCCCTTCCAATTTCACATCATTGGGCATCAACTCCAGCTTCTGCACGGGTCGTGAAGGCGTCGATCCACTCGAGGATCCCAACTCCTTCGAAGCAAGCAGCTTCGTTATCTCTCCAATGAAGGCCTTCATGTCAGCTGAGGTAAGATTGTCCCACATCTCTCCAGATCCGCAGATCTCTCCTCTCTTCCTCCTTAGATCCGCAGATCTACTTCTCTTCTTCCTCTTCTAGGGCATATCCTAACCGTAAATCTATGGAGTACTTTTCATGACTCTACCATAGATCTAGGGTTAGGGTTTTTTTGGTTTTCTTTTGTAGCTAGTTAGGGTTTTGTGGTGGCTAGAAGAGGACTTGGAAGAGAGGGGATCACAAGGCGTGGAGTGGCGGCAGCGGAGGGCGGCGCGCGCAGGCGGCGCGCACGGGCGAGGCGTGCAAGCGCAGGCGCGGGTGGAGGCGGTGGAGGCGCGGGTGGAGGCGCGGGTGGGTGGCGCAGGCGGTGGAGGCGCGGGTGGTTGGCGCAGGCGGTGGAGGCGCGGGTGGGTGGAGGTTTAGGGTTTTGGTTTTGGTTTTTGTTTTTAGGGCTCTGATACCATGTAGAATTGGGTGGAAAATGGTGATAAGCCCCAAAGAATGGCTATCACTTCTATTTATATTAACCCTCTCCTTTCTTTACACACACACACCCAATAACACACACTACACAATAGTTATTAAATAATGCATAATAAGACTTCGACCTCCCGACTTGAAATCTTATGCTCATTAAATACACTTAAAAACATCACACATAGATAATTATAATGGCAAAAATCTGACACATCCGAATCTGATTACAACAAACAATTTTTCTAGTGTATCCGATCTGCACCAATCTGTATCTGTGTTCTTTTTCAAGCAAATATGGATATAAATTATACTGTCTGTAATATGTAAGTATTTATATGCGTATCTGTCAAAGAAAAACAAAAACAAATATAGGAATGTTCATATTCTCTCCGTATCCACTCCAATGCTTAGGTAGTGCTAAGTTTATCATCATCTCCGTATCACTATTCATATTCTCTCCGTATTACTATTGTATACTTAGGGAGTGCTAAGTTTCTACCTAGGTTGACTATATTTGTTGAAGACTATTCTTTTGGCTGGAATCCAAGTTTGTACATGATGTGCAAATTGAAATTGAATACTTGATATTTTGTCATTTCCCCATGTATATGAACAGACTTTTGCTTCAAGATGTTAGTTACCTGAGAATATGTTGGTTATAGAAGTGTGGCAATGACTGGAGAATGTAGAAAATTAAAGAATGCATGAATACTTGAAGTGCCAAAAATTTTACTCTAGTACACTCTTAGCCATATTCTGCTTGATGCGTGTTTATCATCATCAGCAGAATTTGATTGGAAATATGATTTAAAAAACATGATATGAAATCTTTTGTAATATTCCTGTCAGAAGTTGCTCTCATGCTAGCAGAAGCAACCCATTTTAAGATATTGCTTATTGGTTTTGACTACGCATGCACGCACACATGCTCTGAACTCAAAATGAAAACCAAGTGATGACATTTGGTATGCATTGCTGGCACAGTGAGCAGGCAAATATATGGGGTTGAGCTATCTGCTCGTCACTTGCTCACATGTTTTATTAATAAATTTCTATTCTCTGCATAACTTATAAGCTGCTACTCATACACTGTAAAGTGCTTAATCATACATTTCCTTATTTACATCCAACTGTTCAATGATATTTGATGTATGTTGCTAACATGATTGAAAATCTTGTGACAGGACCCACTTCGACCTTTGGTTTTAGGTGGCGACCACTCTATATCCTATCCAGTTGTTAGAGCTGTATCAGAAAAACTAGGGGGGCCCGTAGATATTCTTCATTTAGATGCCCATCCAGATATCTATGATGCGTTTGAGGGAAACAAATACTCACATGCATCTTCTTTTGCACGTATTATGGAGGGAGGCTATGCTAGACGGCTTTTACAGGTAACCATCTCGCCTACATTCTATACCTCTTTTGTGATTACTGGGATAGTTTAAAGTTTTGATAGGAAACTCTGTGCTTTTCTGTAATTGAAACCTGCTTCTCGATTCTGTTATCGTGGAGCTTAACGTGCGACAATATCCAAAATAATGTAGTATGACCGAGAACAAGAAGTTCATCTTATGTTTTAAGCCTTTTGTTCGTTATGGTTATTGCTTTCACACTTCATGTCTATGTATTAAGAAGACAAACGACTGCCTTTCTTGCAGTTTCTGTTTTGGGGCTTTGGATTACAGGGATGGTGTTTGTGCTATCAAATGGACAACCCGGATATTTTTTTTGAAAGGTGACAATCAGGATATTGATTCTATGTATGTTTGTATATATGTATGAGCAATATGTAGGTCAGCTTGCCTCGGAGGAATTCATCCTTGGTTAGCGTCAAAAAGTTCACTCCCACTTATTTTTTTTCGATGATCGAAACCATTCATTTTGATTCTCATATTCTAAAATACCAAAACAACAAATATCTAGTGAACCTAAGGGGCTTTGCTTGTTCATCCACTTGTTGCAAAAAGTTCTATACTTCTATTTCTAAAATACCATTAAATGCGTGATGTGGGGATGAACGAACAAAACCTATTGGCTCACTAGATTTGGTGTTTTGGGATTTTAGATTATGACGATCAAAATGAACGGTTTTGATCTAAATAATAAGGGTATTGGATTTTTTGACGCTAGCCTAGCCACGGAGGGAATTCCTCCTTGATAGCTGACACACACAGAGTATCATAAGACATATGATAGATCTCTCTCATATATGATGATGTGACACATTCTTCTCCATAGTACAAGGTATCACATGTGGTGTATTTTTTGCCCCCAATGATCATTGTGGAGGAGAATGCATAACATATAATAGCGATCTCTTATATATCATAAGACTAGTAATAACCCGAGACCATATGTCACGGGTCATTCAAAATATTCTCCAGAAAAATTTCAACCCATTTAAAATCCAACCTAAAAAATTTGCAGCCTCTTCAAAATCATCCCAAACAATTTGCAACCACCTTCAAAATATTCACTCTTAACAAAAAAATTTAATCAAATTTAAACTAAAATTTAGTTTCCCCAGAAAATTCAGTTCCACAAGAATTTTAGTTCCCCCAAAGTTTAGTTTCCTCCAGATTTAATTCACTCAAAATTTAAAATTTTAGTTTCCTTAAGATTTAGCCCCCTCAAAATTTTAAATTAAAATTTAATTCCCTCCAGAGAATTTAGTTCTCTAATTAGTTCCCTTCAAAATTAGTTCTGCCCAAAATTTGAAATTTTAGTTCCGTTCTCCATATTTAGTTTTCCCCTAAATTTTAAGATTTTTCCTCAAAATTCACCTCCATAACTTTTAAGGGGTTTCCTCCAAAATTTTCACAACTTCTCAGCATATCCATTGATTCTTCAAGATTCAAACTCAACCGTCCTTCTACCCACCCGTTTCATCCTTTTTTTTCTAGTCAACAATCCCATTCAAAAACATCCCTCAAGTGTATTTCCTCTAAAGTTTTTACAAACTCTCATTCTATCCATTAATTCCTCAAGATTCAATCGCAACCGTCCTTCCACCCACCTTTTTGTTCGTTAGCAATCCCATTCAAAAACATCCCTCAATTGTATAATAGATATCTATTATTCTCGTGTGTGGGTGTGGGTAGGTGTTGGGGGGATGTAATCTTCAATGGCATCGTGTGTATGTGTATCTATATTCATGTGCATACATTTACAATATTAATAATTTAATATTATGGTGCTTATCAAATTGAATAGTAATTCATGGCATTCGTTCCAGTAGGACTCCTTCCAGGGGTTGTGCTGTTTGTGTGTTGTCTTTTAGTTTTTCATTTTTGTTGTTTTATATTTGATTGTCTTCGCGCCCCGGGGGGGGGGGGGGGGGGGGGGGGGGGACTGAAACCTTCAAAGACTCATCTAGCTTGATTGTTTCTAAATGGTATCAATTTCCGCCGATGCATTGGTCTTCTAATATGACAAACTACTTATTCTTCCCAATAAATGTACTGCATGTGACATTAAAGCTTGCGATGGTATATATTAATGTTTTTTTGCTTAAGCTTTTTCCAGGTTGGGTATATCGTAGTTGCAAATTACGTTCTGTGGGTTCCAAGAAGTGATAGTTGAAAGCATACACATCCACCGGCTATTTGACTGAGAAGGAGACATTATTGGCTTCTATTTGTAGGTTCGAAACTCAGAGACGCAAAACAGAAGCAACTAGGCGACGTGAATTTGGAAATATAAGAATTAGTTGATGAAAAATAGCCTTAGGAACAATGTATAAATTTATCAGGACTGTACTGTAAGACCTCTTTTAACCTCGAGGAGAAATAGCTCTCATGTATTAGAATTTAGAACTAATTGAAAAGTGACGTCACTCTATTGTGCTGTTAGATGCATTTCAAGGAAATAGAGAAAACCGAAGAAAAGAATAGGGATCAGACGAAAAGAGACTGGAGAAAATTAAATGGTGGTCATATGATCCTTCTTGGTTTATTTAAAATTACAAGCAAGCACCATTCGTTACATATGCTCAGCATGAGTAAATAACCATCAAATATATCATAAGTAGTAGTGGTGGCAACTGGGTCGGGTCTGTGTCGGGTTTGACCACCCGGCCCGGATAATGGTAAACCCGAACCCCGACCCGAATTGAATCTGGGTCAAGGTTCGAAAACATGCAGCTGACCTGGGTGTAAATCGGGTCCTTCATATCCGACCCAATTTGTCTGACGGGTTGTATTCGGGTCAGGTTTGGGCGGAAACGAGGAGAAAAATTATATGCAGCTAGTAGGATTTTAACCATCAACTTCTCATTTGTTAATTTCATCACTTACCAAGTGAGCTACCAAGTGATGGTGAGAATATTTATTATTTACACATTAAAAAGATAAATATGAAATTGATTTATATATTGATTAATAAGTTGAAAAAATGACACTAAACACCCCAACATGATTTGAACCTGAGCCGCCGATGTTAACATCACCATTTAGCAACGAGGCATGTGAGCTTTTGACATATGTTAATAATATATATGTATGTATATATTATTAACATGTTAATAATATATATATATATATATATATATATATATATATATAGAGTGATCTTCGGTTGCGAAAAAACCAGTGCGAAAACTTTTTTTTATTTTTTTGAAATTTTTTTTTCAAAAATTCTTTTTTTGATGTTTAATCCATACAAATATATACCCCAGGGAAAATAATGGGTGAACCCGTTGGGCATTAGAGCACCCATCCACCCGTTACAAATTTAACGGTCTCAAAACGTGCGAATTTGATGAAATGCCTTGATCGAAGGCCAAATGACATTATTTCTCAATGATTATTTTTTGAGGGGGGTATAACAACATATAATGAGGGTGGAAAAAAGAATTTTTGAAAAAAAAAATTTCAAAAAAAACTAAAAACATTTTCGCACGGTGCGAAATGTTCTCATTTGAAAATTTTCCTATATATATATATATATATATATATATATATATATATATATATATATATATATATATATATATATATAAACGAGTGGAATCTGGGTTGAGTCGGGTTGGTGGGTCAAAGCCGCACACGACCCGGATTTTATCCAAATCGACCGCATCAAACCGGATCCTAACCGGCCCGGATTGGCCCTACACAGACCCGGCTCAAGAGGTCGGGGTCGGGGTCGGGTTTATTTTGCCACCCTGTCAAGAAGTATGATACCACAATTAGTCTATTTGGTTTTCTGTGAATTGCTTTGGACATAGCAACATCATGCTAATTTAAGTGGAATCTCTGTTTCTCATGAATATTTAACATTAAACAAAAGAATGAATATAAGCAACCAAAAGTACGAAGACAGATATTTGTGGGTGTTGGGTTTGTTTGACATCTGTTTGATACACAATAAGCGAAAGATTTGACAATTGTTAAATTAGATCCCAAATTGGAAATAGAGTCGGAATGTGAGTGGTTTTTGTGTGTTTGGGATCCAAGTCCAAATGGGTCAACCCTTTTGAGTTTGGATTGATCTAATGACTTAATGGTCCAGACTCATCTGCCGTGACAAATTGCAATTAAATTACATGACGAAGATGCGGACAGGGTTACATGTAGGGTCATACAATGGTATGCACAGATCATATGGGTTGACCCAGAGGTGGTCTCTGGACCAGTCCGGAATCATCTTTGTAAGGTTACCTCCAAATGTTGGCAAAGGATCAGCTGAAAGAGGAAGTGGAGAATATGGCTAAGCCATTGTTTCTTCAAGATAAAGGCAAGAACATGATCACGAAACATGGCACGACTCGGAGGCTATGTTATCTCCACATTGTTTATTGAAATCGGATATGAGCCATGGTTGAGATTTCTTGGGGTTATGTCTTGCATCTGGTTAAGAAGCACCCAATGTATATGGACCGTTGTTAAGGTTTAATCAAACATTGGACAACAATGTGAATGTGAGTGCTAATATTGTGATTGTGATCCAATTCCTAATGGGCTAAACTTTTTGGGATGACAAGATATGTATATGCTATTATTGCTTCTCGGTTTGCGGTTTGAGTTCTCTCTTTGTAAGAGGAGAAATTGACAACTCTTAACAAAAAATTAATGTGCGGCACTCCACTAATTGCAAATGCGAATCAGCAATCCAAGTTTCAGATGAGAATTATAGTACAATATGAACTTTTAATCGGAACAAGATGAGCTTATAGGAACATATTTCTTGACCATAAGCTTCTTTTCATTAGAACTTGCAAGCTTAATGAGATCGCTAGTGTGTGTTTGAGTGATTTTTAGGATACCTGATCCATTCCTTTGATAATTTCAACATTAAAAGAAAGTTGATTTATGGCACTATCTAGAGGAATGCCTAGATGTTTTAGATTGTTGGGTCCAGTTCACAAATCCTAGGTCGTAGTATCACTGTTAATATCCAGTTATTCACCAAAAAGGTTCACAGCTTACCGCATACATTTTTTGTCTTCTTTTTAAAAGAGTGCAAATCACTTCAAATCTGATATCTAGTCAGACTTCAGGTGTCATTTGAGTGTCATGAAGAGTTCTAAAGCACCAAAGCTTCATTGGGCCTGTCAGCACATCTCCTGGGTTTAGATTAGGTAGTTTGTGCAAAAGTGAGAACAGTTAATTGCCAAAACTGTTGATGTCAACAGATGCCTCTTTAATAGAAACTTCCTGTTCTGTTAGTACATCCTTATGGCTCCTGAAGATACGTCAAGAATTTCATCTCATATCATGTATCACTTTTCATTCATTAGAAAAGTAGGTAGTTTTGTCATAGGCCAGTATATCATATGATTTAATATTTCTGTTCATGAGCACGCTTTATAGTAGTTTTGTCATAGGCCAGTATATCATATGATTTAATATTTCTGTTCATGAGCACGCTTTATAGTAGTTTTGTCATAGGCCAGTATATCATATATTTAATATTTCTGTTCATGAGCACGCTTTATATTTTTATGCTAGTTTGGGTGTCAATCATGCTATCGCATGCCCTCCTGTAGATACCATGCTGAATACAACAGAAATAAAATCATAATTATTGGCACATTTTTAGTGTTTCCAAACAAAGGGTTACTATCATTTATGATTTCGCACAATTTCTCTTCATTATGTTCTACAACTATCCGCAATCCATGTTGAATCATAACAGCTGATCATTAAGTTTTGGTGTGGTGTCCTAAACATCAGTAAATATTTCGCTTATTATTTTTCTCAAATAAAATACTTTTAGTATAGGTGGTAATCAAGCACCACCCAATGTTATCATCCTTCAGTCCATAATCTTCATTCAGCTACCTATTATAATGTTATCAGCTGCTTTATTTAGTACATTCTGACAACTTTCTGGCTATATTTTCCACTCTGCCAACAGCATTTAAAAGCGGTCCAGCAAATTTCTTTAACATTTTCAATTTCATTTTCCTAGGTATCTGTTTATTCATTACTTTATTCGGTATATGCTAGATAATGCATTTTAAACCTGTATATGAAAAACAAATATTCCTATTTGTAATTGCGAATATATGTTTTTGTGTGCTTTTACCATTTTATCTAGCTTCAACGGTCAATTTTATGATGCTGCATGGAAACTTGAGCATTTGGTAAGCTAGTAATATATTTTCTACAAATTATTATCCTATAATGCTGAATACTGAAAGATTATTGTGAACAAAACAGTTTTTTGTATGCTTTTTTTCCAAGAGTTTATTTTCTTTAGAGGTAGAAGCCATTGTAAGGATTTTTTTACTTCCTGGTTTCAGGTTGGAATCAGATCAATTACTAGTGAAGGACGCAAGCAAGGGAAGAGATTTGGGGTGGAGCAGTATGAAATGCGGACCTTTTCAAAAGACCGTCATTTTCTAGAGAATCTGGTATCTCTCGCTCTCGCTCTCGCTCTCTCGCTCTATCTCTATATCTCTCACGCACACGCGCCAGCGCACCCACGCGCACACACACGAGAAACATACTCATGCACACAGAGACACACAAGCATGAGTGTACACATGCCAGCACAGATATTTGTGCATGTACAAGCATAAGATCATAGTTTCCTGATGAGTGTAAAAAAATACTTATTTATGTATAATAACTTGGATGAATTAGAAACTGGACTGACATAACTCTAGGACGAGGAGAATGGATCGTTGATGCCTGCTTCATGCATTTTTTATTCTTTAACTTGTTTCCCTTACCAGCTTCAGTGTATCTGATGCTGATATTTGTGGTCTATTCAGACCTTCATTTTGTACTTTTTTGATCCTAAAGAGATACCTTTTTTTTCTCAGGGAGTCCTCCACATTTTCCAAATGCCAATAATACTTTCTTGCAAAATCATGTACTGATGTATCCCCTTACATCAAAGAAAGTGCACCCAACAAGCCTGGCCATGGGGAAGATGAGACATGTGACACATTAAATAATTCAAGAAGTTGGACATATGGACACAAAAACATGACAATATATTATGTAAATTTATTTATATGTATACATATAACAATGTGTATCATATGGCATGTGAGCACGTATATCGTATATAGCGTTCCCAAAACTCCACAAGACAATTTTTCTTTGGATGATTGGCACCATTCATTTCGATGTTTACATTCTAAAATCCAAATGCACCAAAGATCTAGTGTACCCAAAGCTTTTTTTGCTCATTAATTTCTTTGTATGAAAGTTCGGTTTTACAATAATTGAACTTTTTTCACTCCTAGATAGACAAGCAAAAACCTTTGGATGAACTGAATCTTTTGTGTGTTGTGGTTTTAGAATATGAAGATTAAAATGAAAGGTGCAGATTAACAAATTATGTAATGTACTTTTTGGGTGCCATATGATACAAGTGCTTGAATGCCATATGATACCAAATATTCTCATATATGTATTTGTCTGTATTATAAAGAGAGCACATAAGCTCATGCATGCATAGACCTGTACAGAATACTGATCCACATACACACTATTAAAGATGCAATAGCATTTAATGATCATAGTTTAAACAAGTGAAAAATTGTGTAAACTCCCTTGGGGAAAAAGAAAAAAATATAAAATAACGCGGATTTTTTCAACTTTTCCGAAAGACTATGGACTGCCCACAATTTTTGTTTAGCCATGGTTACCCTTTATGCAATATGAGGCACCATGTATTCTTATGAAACACATATTGACTCTTGACTCAACTGGCACTTTTGATCCAGTTGGCATGACAAAGACAAATGCACGTGAAAAGAGAAAGCTGTCATATATTTAGTATGATTTTCTCCCCATTTAATGCAACACTTCCCACTTTTAAGTTTATTACTAATTAGTTATGGCCACTGTTCTAAAACAAGTTATATACGGTTGCATATGCTGTCACATATAAGGAGGAGGCCTTTGGCCGCATGAAAAATAAGATATGCGGTCGAATTATGCGGTTGGTCACATAATCGGCCGCATAAATGTTATGCACCTGCATATGCGAATATGGGGCGCATAATCGAAGACTAAAAAATCTCAATCATTAAGAAAACCGACACATTAAACATAAAAATCAGTTTTTTAAATTTCAAAGTACTTGTTTTTGACATGCTTTTGATTTGGACGTAAAACTAATTATTTATGTTTTGTGTGTAGATTACTTTGGACAGTAGAATTTAGTTATTTTATGTATTGATCGTCTTGATGGTGCTGATGTTTTAGTATGAATTAATCCATATTTTTAAAAGTTGATATGATTTTTTCCTTATTCCTATCTTTTAGCATTATTTTAATTTAATATACACAAACACACATAAACTTATTGCTTATTTATAGACTAAATTATTCATTTTCGCATAAACCGCGTAATCCGCATAATCGGCTGCATAATCCGTTTATGCGCTATGTGCTCTGAGACCGCGCACATAATGAAACCGTCTTTTATAACACTGGTTATGGAAATTAATGGATTGACATAATTATTGTTAAGATTTCTTTTTGCTGTGTGACATTGAATTTATGGAAAGAACCAATTTTTAGTCTTTTGGCACCAATTTGTTCACTTTGTTCTTATTTTTTTGATTTCCAAAGGTGTTCAATATTTCATATATTGAATCAAAGTATATGAGAAGTGGTTTTAGTAAGAAATTGATAAATTTCTTGTCTAATGACTGGGTAGAAAAAAAGAGGATTAGGTAAAAATATTTTTCTCCCAAATTATCTTTTTAAATACTTTCATCTTCCTCCTTTGTCTCTTTTTTAACCATTAACCCATAAAATGTTCAAAATTTTCTTTAATTTTCTCTATTTTTAATGGGGTTTGATGCTCGGTCATGTGCTTGTTTTCACAAGCACCACAATGCTATATTGTTGATCAAGTTGGATGAGTGCCAATTGAAATATTGAAGGATGTTACTATGAAGTTGGACATCCTCTGACTCACGGAAACTATATTCCACACTAGAGCAACACTATCCATTATCACCATAACCAATGAGAATTTGCAGTACATGCTTGAAGCCCATTGATGCCATGTTTGTCGCATACTGAATCTCTATTCTTTCGAGGAAGATCCTTCCTTAAACAAAAGAAATATAGTGTACAAGTCAAGTTAAAAACCTATGACGATGATCATTTTGTTGTTGTTTGTAAGTACCTTTAATTTAAACCAAATATACCTCTATATTGATTTTTTTTGCATTTCAGTTTAATGTATACATTTGCACAAATTCTTTGTAACGTCCCGGTTTCTAGGGGTTGTTACTTTTTCAAGAATATGCAAGTCCTGCTAGTTACAAGCGAAAACAATAGATGCAAAATATAAATATACCGAAAACATATCTGACTGAGTATACTCAGAATCTCTGTGTATAACTTAAAGGAAATGAAGCTAGTGCTAGAACTCTGAAACTCACTAGCAGGCCTATTCAACACCTTGGAGATGCACGATTGGATTAGAGAGATTATATGTATATTCAAGCAAACGGTTTATGTACAAGACAAATTAATAGCGCAAGCGTGTAAACATGATTTATAGGACAAAGTGTAACAAGTGTATGCGAGTGTCAAGTCATGAACAATTTTTGCATTTGAGAGCCTGTTGTGTTAACAATAAGACGGCAAGGACATATCGACAAACAATACATGGCCAAAGGTAAAGAAATATCCTACTAGCAAACATTCAGAACATTAAACATTATGATTAACCAAGCAGGTAACAAGAAACTATAACAATAGACTAAACATGATACACATTGTTATATAAGTTCTATCTAGTATACTAGACTGTGATGTCCTATGCTAGTGCTATGGCACATATTGGAGAGAATGTTATGCGACCCGAATATCACCTTGTACCACTGGAAGATATCCCAGGTTTTGGATCCATCCGACATAATAGTTCTCGGTCGTGAACGACCGGGTCGGCCAGAGTCTAGTAGTTGATTCATCAAGTCTAGTCAGAAGCATGGCTCTAGTCGCTCCCGCACTCTCTCTGATATGAGTTACCACAATCCCAGTGAAATCTATATACTATGTACAGTGCATGTCCAATTTAGTGTCATGCCTAGCAATATTGTATTTGTAACTAGGCCAGTTTTCATTGTAAACTATGGAAGAGATTCTAGAGATGGCTCACATAGGTTCAAGAGGTGGCCTTTGGTGTACTATGTCACTTTGTCCAATGTAGCACTTAGTTTCCAATCACGAATAAGTACAATATCCAAAGTCTATGAATTGTGTATAATAATCAATGAACAAACACAATATTAGAAACAGTATCAGTGTACGATATTCAAGCAAGTAATTCATGTTAAACTATTCATTGCAACCATGTCAGGTATTTAGATCATGTCAATTGTTACCAGATCACGAACATGTTACACGTGAACTATGTAGCAATAACTTTTCAGTGTAATGTCATTCAACAACAAATATAATGTAAATGAAACATTAAAGTACTAACATGTGGCTATATGCTTGCAGTGTCAAGTATATGGTTCAACTCCTAATTCTGTATCGAGTGTCGGGTGAGAGTAATGTGACGGTTCTAATAGTTCAACTGTTCTAAAGATGTCTATGTTTCATGTGATTTTAAATTATGTAATTAGGGCTCTGTGCATCAAGTCTGTGTTCCAATTCATATTCTCAATAATTATGTAAGTCGTGTTCTGTTATCAAGTCACAATTCAATCTGTATATATGTACAACCCATTACGTATTTTAATAGTCCAACGATTTCCAATTGTTTGCATGCATGTCAAATAATTATGTTCATGTTCAAAAGTAGATTCTTTATTCAACAATTTATTTAATGCCGCGAAAACAATCTAAACAATTGTATTAAAATCAGAAATTGCTTTTAAATAGAAAATGAAATAATTTCAAGAGAGTTAGCAAAATATCTAGGATCATATTCATGTCATATAGGAATTAATTCACAGTCTACCTGCCTAAAAAGGTAATGTTTGTCGCAATCATAATTAGGTATAGCAACCAATCCATAACGAACAAATCTCATGCCCCACAACCCACCATAGTCCCCAGTGGGCTGGAGCCCGCATAAAAGAACCTCTAGCGGGGCGAGAAGCCCATGCGGCCATCAATCTGGTAAAGGCCTATTGAAAAACCACAATGGGGCAAAAGGCCCAAACACCATGCATGAGAACACACACAAAGATTCAAAGTTAAGCCCAGTCATCAACACAAAATGGCCCAAGAATAGGTGCAACACAAGGGCAAACCCAATGGAAATTCAGCAGCATGCTCGGCCTGCGGAGGAACTAACGGCGCAATCCTTCTTAACAGAGAAGTGACGGCAAAACAAACCAAAATGAAAACCAACGACAACGATAATCCACCGGCTAACTTCATCACAAAATAACTCTACCCAAATTATGACGGCTATGACGAGGGTTGTCGCAAGCTCGTCGAATGCCGATAACACTTTGCAAGGAGGAACCGAACTCCCTCGAAACAACATGAATCGTCATGTCCAAAAATATAATGCAGCAGGTTTCCATTGATCAAACAAATTTCAGAAAAATTGAACAAGAAACATGGCATAAACCAAGTCATTGAATTCAGAAATAATCTACCGTAATCATCGATGGCCAAAATCCGAAGGAATCAAACCTAACGAAGATCAAAACCCAAAAAATCCGAAGGAAAACGAAATCAGAATTTTTAGAAAGAAAAGATGATTTTCGCATGAATAAACTCCTAGAAATTGTAGCATATAAATATGAGAGGGGAGAGGAGAAGTCGTGTGCGAAAGTAGAGTTCGAAATCGAGCGGATTTCCTCAAGAGATTGGGTCGGCGGGTTAGGTTTTCGAAGGGAAGAAACACACGGTGGTGGTTGTTGGGTTCCTTCGCAGAGAGAGAGAGAGAGAGAGAGAGAGAGAGAGAGAGAGAGAGAGAGAGAGAGAGGTTGTGTTTTAATGGGAAGTTGTTTTGTGTTTGGGCTCGGTTTGTGGGTAGGCTTAATAAGAGAATGAAAAGAAAAGAGAAGAATAAATGGGAAAGTTGGGCAGTGCAGTTTAGTGTTTGGGCTTGGGGGTTTTGGGGTTAGCGGGCCTTTTAAAGAAAGAAGAAATAAAAGTCAAAAGGGGGCTTTGCTGATCGGGCTTGACCCATGGGCCGTCGGCATATGGTAAGTGGAACATGAAAGAAATAGAGAGGGAAGGAAATAGATGCTTGGTGGGCCGTGGGTTGGGCTTTGGTGAAATTAAAGAAGATGTGTTAAATAATTTGAAGGTAATGGGGCTAATGCAAACAAGAGAGGAAAGTGAGCCCAAAGCTTGTGGACTGTGTGTAATTGGAGAAAAAAAATAAGATGGAAAAATGAAGAGAGTAATGGGCCAATAGGGTAAATGAAAAAAAAACAAAGAGAAGAGGAAAAAAATGAAAGGGAAAAGAAATGATGAAAGAAAAAAAGAAAAAGGAAAATAAATTGGGAAAAATTCTGAGAAAATCCTCAAAATTTATTAGAATTTTTGGGTCATTACATTATTTGTCTTTAAAACCAAGCTATTCATTAAGATTCATTTGATGCTATTCATAAAGATTCATTTGATACATTTAATTTCAATTTCTTTGTAAATTTACTTAGAAATGAAATATGTATTTAAATAAGTAAATAAGCTATACAAAAAGCAATTTATTTCCAACTTAATGCATATAGGATTTGACAGAAAGTAAACATCTAAGCCTGTAGCACATTAAATTTATTTATAATGGTAGATTATAAACAAAATGTAGACAAATTAATGCAATTTTAAAGTATCAAAAATTCAATTGGAAACTTGTCAAATTAAAAGTCTAAAAAGGCTAGCAATACATAAGAATTCTATCCATACCAAAATTCAATCTATATGTATAATTTTAAATTTTTCTTAAATGTAATCTGAAATAGACATTTTATATTTAAATAGGTAGGTGCATTATATGGATAGTGACAAATTTCTCTCAGTGTGGATTGATTCGGATAAAAAGTTGACATTTAAGGACCGGGGAAGGACAATTGTTTTACAAGGGACCCCAGTTTATGTCGATCCTTGGTGTCTTACAAGGCCATGACACGCGTTATTCAAACATCATGAGGAAGATACCAGGTAGAGCTGCAGGGGTGACATTGGTGGAGAGGACTGAGGACCGGAAACAGATGGGGGCACCCGAGTTAGAGCAGCTATTGAGTCACTATGAGGATGTGTTTCAGACTCCACAGGGGCTCCCACCACCCAGGAATCATGAGCACTCCATAGTCTTGCATTTGGGGGTGTCTCCCATTAGTGTTCGACCATATAGACACCCCAGGTACAGATGGATAAGATCGAGAGGTTGGTGAGTGACGTGTTGCAGGCTGTTAGGAACCAACAAAGATATGATTTTTAATATAGAAAACAATGGAAATAACAAGATATTTGAGCACAAAAGAGGTGTGCTCTCCTCCTAAGACGCCGAAGAGGACGTCCGCACTCGTTTAATTTAAGACCTAAACTTGAGGACGCTTAATAGAAATTATCAATATCAGGCATAAAAATACCAATGACGGCTAGCCCCTATAAATAAAAGAAACTAGGGTTTTCCTAGGCTAATGTGCGCGCGCAAAAACCAAATGGGAATGGGGGCCGGCGGCCAGCATGGGCCCGGCCCATGTTGAGGCGGGTATAGACCCGCTGGGTCTATCAAAACTTTCCCCCAAAAGAGCACCTTGTGCTCATGTGCCTGCAAGTCGATTCATTTGTCCTCCACGTCCTCATTCTAGTCTGCTTCCGCTATCAACACTTGCATCTTTCGATCCACACAGTGGTGTCCGGGAGTGAAGCGCTCGTCGCATCTGAAACAAAGCCCTTTCTGCCTTTTCTCCCTCATCTCCACATCGGTCATCCTACGGATGGGCCCCCAGCCGGTGGTGGGTTGCTCTGCTCTCTCGTCTTCTCAAGCCCTGCCCGATCCGCCTCAGTAGTGACTCCGGCTCCGCTGGCTCTAGTTGCGGTGCCCAGCTGTATCTGCCCACTGTTGATGCTCCCGCCTCTTCTATTCTCAATCCGGGAGTCCTCTACCATCTGCGCCATCTCGATGACCTCAGAAAGCCCCCGAGGCTTGTAGGGCCTCACAGCAGCTCGAAGACTTGGTCGCAGCCCCTTCAAGAAAGTGCCCTCCAGCGACTCGTCCAAAACTCCATGAATTCGCCCTGCCAGTGTCTCAAATTTCTCGATGTACTCCCGCACCGGCCCCTCCTGCCTGAGGGCAAACATCTGCTCGTGTAGGTTCTCCAAACAGGGGTCTCTAAACTTCTCCAGCACCAAGTCCTTTAGCTTCTCTCAACTCCGGATCTGTTGCCTCCTCTCCTTCCACTAGAACCACACTAAAGCTCTCTCCTCCATGCAGATGGCTGCTGCCTCCAGTTTTTGTGACTCGGACATGTGGTGTGCCGCGAAATACCTCTCAGTGGTGAACATCCAGGCGTGTGGATCCTCTCCCAAAAATATCGGCATCTTCAGCTTCCGAACTCTGCAATCTCCACCAAAGTGCCCCTGCTCGGGCCTCCCATCCTCTCTATGATGCGGACGGTAGTGCTGTCTCCTCTCGTCCTGAGTCTAGTACCGCCTAGGTGGCCCTCCTCCGCGGACTCATAGTCTCCTCGGTCTCCGTGCCCCTCGCCGCCTCCAAATCCGCCCTCTGGCCACTCCTGGTAGTACCTGTATCTCCCCCCGGTGCCTGCTGTACGCCTCTCCGGGTGGTGGGGCGGTGGCTGCCACCTCCCATCATCAAATCGAGGGTCGGTGGGTTCCGATAGCCCTCGCCATAGTCTCCGTGCTCCTGAAAATCCCCGAGACTCAAATCCTCTTCGAAGTCACGTGCCGGAGCATCTTGACGCGGCTGTCCCTGCTGAAAAGTACCGAAATCGCCACCTGTAGCCCTCGTGAAGTCGCGCTGTGGCCTGGGGAAGTCGGCGGGGCCGCGGCCTGCCAGGGGCAGGGCCGCCGGCTCCGCCCGTGGGTGCTGGGGGCCCCAGCGCCCCCGTGGGTCGGGGGGTCGCCGGACCCTCAGGAGGGTTCGGCGCCCCCGGCCGAACCCAGGGGGTTTGCCGGACCCCCCGGTGGTCCTGGGGCCCCAGCGGCCCCCCCGTTGGTCAGGGGGGAGGGGTCGCCGGACCCCCAGGGGGAGTCGTCGAACCTGGGTGAACCCGGGGGGTTCGTCGGCCCCCCTAGGGGGCCCGCCGCCCCTGGGCAAGCCCAGGGGGGCCAGCCGCCCCACCGGCGGCTATCCTGGGGGCCGGTGGGCCCCTGGGGGGTTGCCGCTGCCCCCCGCCGTCCTCACGTGCCCTCTCGCGTGGTTGATCGAGGTTGCCGGTCCATCCTTGGGCTTCCGCGGCCTTTCGCCTAACCTCCTCTCGATAATCGACCCTCATCGGCTCCTCTTCATCATCATCGGCTAGATCCTCAACCAAAAAGCCGTTTTCCGGATCAAAGCCCTCAACTTTCTCCTTCTCCTTCTTCAAAGGTGCCACCTTTTCCCCCTATTTAGGGTTTCCCTCCCCTTTGTTGTTTGTCGCCAACTGATTTAGGGTTCCCATCAATTGCGCGAATTATTCGTCGTGCTTCGCTTGATTTGCCGCCAATTGGTTGATGGAAGCCGTCAACTTTGCCATGGATTCGTCGTTGGCCGCCAATGATTTCTTGATCCCGTCGATTTCGCTCGTGAACTTTGCCTCCAAAGCCTCAATTTATGAAAGGATTGAAACCCACCATCAGATTGGAGCTGAGGATTCAGCGGTCTGCGAATCTGCGAGAGTGCATGAGTCTGGCAAGGATGGTGGAGGACAGACTGGACCAGGAGAGGAAATCTTGCGTGGCATGCGAATGTCCTTTTCAGGGGCAGGAGCCTGTAAGGGGACAGAAGGCAACCACGGGGGAACAACAGCCACAGGCGGAGCAGCGGCCTGCAAGGTGAAAGGTGTTGATGCACGACCTGGGGACAGATAAGGCGGATAACAGAGGTTAAGATACGAGAAAAACGTGCCAAGGAATTGTGCTTCAAGTGTGACGAAAAGTTCTCTTCATGGCACCAGGTGACGAACGTACCTTATAGATATGATAGTGAATGAAGAGGAGGATGGAGAGGGCGTGTTAATGCCATAGGCTGGCGAGGATGAGGATCAGGAGCACCTTCACTTGGAATAACCCGTCCGCGCATTTTACGCACCACCTTATAAGGTGGTTCTTCGGGAGCGGAGTAATGATGCGTCTCTGGGAGTTTTGGCCCAATAGGGGCATTTTTGTAATTTCAGAAATTATTGGGGTGTTTTCGTAAATTTATCAAATCTGTAATTTTCCTTTATTTATAGCCTATGGCCGGCTATGGAGAGGACATGCTTGAATTGTTGAAGAAAATACCTTAAAGTCAATTTGTCTACAGACAATTAGTTGGAGATCTTAGGCTTTGATCTCGATTCGAAAGTTAGGAGAAAGGTCTCTTCTCGAATCGAGTCTAGTTAGCTTTGTATTTTCAGTTTCGAATCCCTCTTTTCTCCTCCAAATCTCTTCTCAATCCATAAAAATCCCTCCTTTCCTATAAAAATCCAATCTTTCATCCCAAAAACCATTAAAATCACATTTTTATCCTAGATCCCAAAATCCCAAAAACGTTTCAGACAACTTTGTAATGGATGTGGTATATAAAACATAATTCAGAGCAATAATAATATGCAAGTTCATAAAAAATTTCAATAACATAAAACCCACATAATTCCAAAAACATGAGTCCTCCACAGAATAATAAATAAATTAATTTCTAATATCCAACCATCTTCATCAATGATTAAAACCCCGCTAATAAATGTCTAGCAAAGTAATGATAACAATAAAAGTAATTATTCACTCAGTTACCAATTCCCCCCCTCCTGTATATATGAGTTCTGAATCCACCTCAAAAACGCATAAAACTCAATCTTCTCTTCATCAGATTGCTCCAACATTATCCTTGAACTAGATAGGAATCTGATGCGGCTAGTAATATGTGGGAGGGGTAGTTGAGTAAAATAACAAATAATGGTGTTTTGCTATTTAAGGGGGTTGAGCCGGTCCTAATTACCATGCGAAAATTATGAGAGTTATTTCTTTTATTTCCTTAAATCAATTGTATCTTCCTATTTTCCTTAGATTAATAATTGTTTCCTAGTCGTTATTTAGCGAGTAGTTGAATTGTAGTAGGATTTCCTTTAATTTCAGATCTGAGTTTCCAGTAAAATTCTTCTTTTTTACCATCAAAACCCTAGCGAAACGCATCAATTGGTATCAAAGCTCACATCAATTGGTATCAGAGCGGTTGATCCATGGCGAGCACACGATCTATGGAGTGGATCGAAGCGTTGGAAGAGAAAGTGGAAAGGATGGAAGCCCAAATCAGCAAAGGGTTCATCGACGCTAGGAAGGAAGACGCAGAGATGGCCGCGGAGATCCGAGAGGAAATAAAGGAGAATCAGGCAAAAACTGAAATCAAATTGACGGCGATAGCAGAGGCAATAGCGGCGTTGTCCGCAAATCTTAACTCGAAGGCGGATCCAAGCAAAAAGGAGCCACCTTTGACAAGGGACAAGTAAAAAAGTGATTTTTGACGAGGAGGGGCCGGAATCTGACGTCGATGGAGATTGGGAGGACTCTCCAGTTGCGATGACGGTGCGGGATGGCGAAAGGAAGTTCGGGGGGTGGCAAACCCTCCGACATGCCCAGGGAGGGCCGGCGAACCCATCGGAGGGGCGGCAGGAGCTGTTGGCCCCTCCCTGGGAGTGCCGCCTCTCTGGGGGCTCGGTGGAGCCCTGTCGACCACCCCAGGGGCGGCGACAGGCCCCTGGGGCCTCGGCGCAGCCTCGCCGGCCCAGAATTTGGGCCGGACAGGGCCGCCGAACCCCTGGAAGGGGGCGACAGCACAGTACGGGTGGTTTCGACCCCCCCGGATGCGGCGATGGCCCTACCGAGTCCAGGAGGGGGGCGACAGCCACTGATGAGTATTTTGGGCCCCCGTGGGCCCTGCACGGGCCCCGATCAGCACCAATTTTTGGATTTCAGCCTTCATCGGGACTCGGTGGGGGATTTCAGCAGACTGGAGGGCGCCATCAGTATACTGGGGGCCAGTCGACCCAGCCACCACCTTTCAGAGGAGTGACGGGAGATTAGATAGCACACCAGGGTCCCCGAGAGGCCATCAGGCAGAGTATAGACATCCACAGGGAGATGCGAGGGGAGACCGGCAGTGTGATGGAGCGGATGGAGGCACGCGTGATCGGTAGATGCCTATTTATCGGACAGACCACCGGGGTATCAGCCGAGGGAAGGATTTCAGCAGCAGGAGAGAGGTGGATTCGCTGGGGAGAGACGGCTGAGGAAGCTCGAGGTGCCTATTTTTGAGGGGGGAGATCCTGACGACTGGCTGTACCGGGTGGAGAGATACTTTGAGGTGTCAGCAGTACCAGGGGAGGACTGGCTTCGGGCGATAGGGGTCTGTTTGGAGGGAGAGGCCTTGGGCTGGTTTAGGTGGACTGATCAGCCATTTCAGACTTGGGAGGAGGTCACCTCGCTCTTGGTGGAGCGTTTTGGCACAGTGCAGTCTGGGGGAGTTTTTGAGAGACTATATTCATTAAAGCAGGAGGGGGGCGTAGGAGATTATATTAAGAAGTTTGAGTCGTTTTGCCACCGAGTCCGAGGAGTTTCAGGAGAATCATTGGAGGGCTGCTTTATGAAGGGGCTGAAGCCCACTGTTTGATCCGGGCTGAGACAGCTGCAGCCTGTGGGCCTGCGAGAGATGATGACCTCAGCCAGGATGGTGAAGGACCATCAGGAGACTGAGAGGAGAGCCCGTGGGGCATGTGGAGGCTCTCCTTTTCGAGGAACGGATCCGGGAGGGGGACAGTGGACGACCACATTAGGGGCAACCTCCACAGACGGGGCAACGGCTAGTAAGGAGAAGTGGGGGGGGGGGGGGAACCACGATCTGGAGGACAAACACGGAGGATGACAGAGGCAGAGATTCGTGACAAGCGGACCAAGGGCCTCTGTTTCAAATGCGATGAGAAGTTTTCTTCTGGGCACCGGTACGGGGACCGTACTCTTCAGATTTTGATAGTGAATGACGATGAAGAGGGTAGAGAGTGTGTAAAAATGTCGGAAGCCGGCGATGACGATAATCAGGAGCACCTGCACTATGGGTGGCAATTCGGGCCGGCCCGGTCTTATCGGGCCGTGTCGGTCCGGTCCAGTTTTCTTAAAGGACTGGGCCGGCCCGGCCCAATAAGACTTCGGGCCATTCTGGAGAGGCCCGGGCACGGTCCGATAAAAATTTGGGCCGCCCGGCCCGGTCCGATAAGGTTGAATGAATTATGTATTGTGACAATATTTTATCATATTTTTAAACACAAACTTGTCTCATATGCTTAAAGATGCATCGAAATGGAGCACGAAAGAAGAGGATTAAGTTGGTTGCATAATGTGATGTGTCCTATATTGTTTTCATTTATTTGGCAAGATGAAGTAACATGTTTGGTGGTTCTTTGTCTCTTCTCGGAAACTGAGATCGACCCCCAAGATCCGAAGACATCAAAGTTGACGCTGGCGGGAAGTTGTTAAAATTTATGATATTTGGACCTTGATCAGATAAGATTCATGACATTGGACTCAACACCATAAATGAATGCACATTACTTAAATCCGCTTTAGATCAATGTGTGGTAAAATTGAAGTGGGGTGATCAAATGCTTTTCGTGCCGTGCCGTGCCGCCCATGGGCTGAAAAGCTTGGCCCGGGTCCGGCCCGAAAATGAACCGGGCCGGGCCGGCCCGGTCCGATAAGGATTTCGGGCCAAAATTGTTGGCCCAAGCACGGTCTTATCGGGCCGGGCCCGTGCCGGGCTATCGGGCCGGGCCAAAAATTGCCACCCCTAACCTGCACCGACCATACACTTCACGCACCTTTCCTCGAATTCTTCTCTTTCTAGCCCTAAAAATCACATTTTTCCTCTAAAACCCCAGATTTCCACCAACAATCCCATCTTTATCCATCCAAACCCTAAAAACCCATACAAATCCTAATTTTACCTTCAAAAACCCACAAATATCCAATCAAGTGGTATCAAAGTGACGATGTAGGCATATCTATAGAGGCGGTTACAACAAAAAAGATTGAAGTTTTGGAGGAAAGATTAGATGGCGAAATTAAAGATCTGAAGAAGGTTATGGAGGATATCAGATCTGAGGTCAAGGTGTCGATGGAAGGGCTTAAGTCACGGATGGATGCAAAATTGGAAGCCTTCAATGCAAATCATGATGCAACAATTCACAGATCTAAAGGCGACAACTTTGGCAAAAAAAATCAGATTTGAGCAAAAGCTCAGATCTCAAAATGTGGCAACTTTGGTGAAAAAGAAAGAGAAGGAAGAAGAGGTAAAAGAATTCCTTCTACCTGACGTGCGGAAGATCCAACGGAGCCCCACAACCCCCTACAGGACCCACCCTACAGCGGCCCTGCTGTAGGGTTGCTAGGCCCCTGCAGTGTACCCACAGGGCCGATACAGGCCACTGCAAGGCCGATGCAGGCCTCTATAGTGGGCCTGTAGGTCTCTGCAGTGCTTGCAGGACCTCTGTAGGGTTATTCAGTTGGCCTGCACTACAGTGGGGCCGCTATAGGTCGCTGCAGGCTTGCCAACGCCCTGCAGTGCCCTGACAGGCCCGCCAGAGATGCGTCGAGCCTTGGAACGATGACACGGGACCCCGGGATTTGCGGGGAGCCCGTCGAGACTTCGATGACAATTTGGGGGTTTTCCGAGGCCTGAGGATGACATGGAGAAGGTCCCAGGACTTCGTGGGCCTCGGTACGCGGCAGAGAGGTGACGCCGTCGAGTATCTCCAGCATACAAGGAGTTTCAGGCCGATTATGATAAGAAGAATGTTGATGACTATGCTTGGGATGAGTATGATTGGGGAGAAAATGGCATCAGAGGCGACAACCCTAGGAGGGGTCATGGGAGACACAGAGGTACGCCATGAAAATTATTACTCTCCCCCTTATTATCGACATGCAGAAAGACGAGTGGACCAGTAGCGGCTTAGGGCTGGGGACATAGTGAGAAAATTGAGGAGGCCGTTGTTTGAATGAGGCGATCCTTATGGTTGAATCTATCTAGCTGAGAGATTCTTTACGGTGTCAAGTCTGACGGCGAGGCAGAAAGTGGAGGTGGCTGGCGTTTGTTTCAAATGAGAGGCACTCTCTTGGTTCCAATGGAGAGAGCAGAGGCGACCTATACGCTCGTGAAAGGAGCTCATGGACTGTTTGGTGGAGAGATTTCGAGATGCAAAGGAAGAAAATTTACAGGAGCAGCTGTTGGCACTCATGAAAGATGGATCTATTATGGAATATCGTGAAAAGTTTGTGACATACCAGAGGATACATTGGAGGAAAGCCTCATGAAGTGGCTCAAACCGACTATTTATGCCGATCTCCGTATTCAGAGGCCTAGATGACTGATGGAGACCATGGATCTGACGCAGTTGATTGAGGATCAGCTTTCTAAGACGAGGATGTCTAGAGAGACGTGGAGTGGCTCCACTTTTCGCAGCCCATCAGCAAAAGGAGGAACACGGCGACCCACTTGGAGCAGTGCCGTCCATGGATTTTATGCACCGCCTTGAGGACACGGTGGTTTTTCGGGGCGGAGTAATGATAGGATCACATATTTTCATATTTGTAGTTTTAGACCGTTAGGGGAGTTTTTTGTAATATTCGGATTTTTAGGGTCTTTTTCGTAATTTTCAGTTTTATATTGTCTTTTTGGTAATTTGTTGTTTTCAGTTTATTATTTATAGGGGGCTATGGGGATTAGGGATTCTCATGTTTGATTTGGAGAAGAAAAAACTTTTTTGGGTTGATGCTCCTCTTTTGTCGAACTATTATTTTAACTAACCAAATTGTTTTCAGCCAAGTATGGAGAGTGCCACTGATTAGGGTCTCTGCTAGAATTCAGGTTGTTATGTCAGTTGGGATAAGAGTTGTAGGAAATGAGCTAAATACATTGCGTAACAGAGGGAATGCAACTTTATGGAGAAAGCATGGTTAAGTACCATTCATAAGCATCTCAGATTAATATCATTTTATTTGTCAACATGCCTACAATGCACACCTAAATTGTATCTTCCACATGCGTTCCATTTATGCAATCATGGTTAGCACCCATGCAAACGCCAATACTATTGACACTGTAACGCGTTATAAATATTGAATTGTTCTGTATATATGGTTATTCAGTGAAGATTCTCAAGACTCAGTTGATAATTTGCAGAAACTAGGAGAGGGCGCAAAGGGAGTTTACATATCGATAGATGTGGACTGTCTTGATCCTGCGTTTGCTCCTGGAGTGTCTCACATTGAGCCGGGAGGCCTCACGTTCCGCGACGTCCTCAACATTCTTCACAATCTGCAGGCGGATGTTGTTGCTGGTGATGTAGTTGAGTTCAATCCACAGCGTGACACCGTGGATGGGATGACTGCCATGGTGGCCGCAAAGCTTGTGAGGGAGCTTACAGCGAAGATCTCCAAATAAAAGCAGTTTCTCTACTCTGTTCCCTAATAAGAACCTCTTTCTGCACTTTCAGAGGTTGACAAGGCACCGCTTCAATCGGATCTTCCACCTGTGACTGAGTTGTAGCACTTTTTTCGTGGCTGTAGTTCTCGTGCTAGTTTCCTTGCATAAAGTACTAAAACATGTCATGAAGAGCTTCTGATTATTTGGTAATGGCTTAGGCCGCAAACCGTGCCCTTCGAAATGGGTTTGTTACACATTTTGAATGGAGATGGGTACAGATGCCCGCATGATACCCATAATTTTGACATAAATGTGGCACTGTAAGAACAAGCATAATTTGAATGGACATGCGCGCAAATGCTTGTTTATTCATAATACAATGCCAAGCATAGTTTCAATTGGCGTCGGATCATCTGGAGTGGCAGCGGGGCTGAAGGGCTGTTCTTCATCATGTGGACTTACCAAGCATCATGCATCCTTTTTATGAACTGTGGACTCATCTGCGAACCTGGAACTGAATCCTGGCAGGTACGTTGTCACCTGAAATTTCATATGAGAACTCTAATTGTCGTTGAGGCGAAATTGGAAAGTGGCCATTGCAGCGTTCCTTCCCGTTTTCCTTCAGAGGATTTATCATTATCCTTCGCTCTGGTTTCATCAAAACCAAACTATAAGTTGTGTTGGACTGGACATGTTGGGCTATTTTTCTGAACTGTTCCATGAAAATTCTAGACCAAATAGACAATTACATGCCTTGCCTCAGCGCAAGGAGTACATCGGTGTATGGATTATTATGCTGCAAATTGTGGCGATGGATTAACTGCTGCAAATTGGGTAGCCCAAGATCTTCCTCCAAATTTCAGATTCCTATCAGCAGTTCCCAGCGATGTGATGTGCCCGAAAACAATGAAGAAAACAAGAAGATGGCTTTAAGGTTGGAATGGGAATAGAGATACTGTTCATGCAGTATTCACCCTATTCCAAGGTTGTATTCCAAGCGGTTGTTCTTTTGGGCTATTCACCCTATTCCAAGGTTGTATTCCAAGCGGTTGTTCTTTTGGGCGTGGAATAGAATCCTACGTGGCTATTCCAACTTGGTAATGATGAGCACTTTTCTATTCCAAGTTTTTTGCTTGGAATACAATGGAATCCTTAGGAATGGTGGGTCCCACTTTCTCATCTCTCTCTATCTCTCCCCTCCAACTCATCCCCTTTCCACTTTTTCATTCCAACTCCACAATCCCAAAAGAACACATGAATAGAATGTGGACCCCACTTTCTATTCCAAACCCCACTTTCCATACCCTATTCCACCCAAAAAAACACAAAACTCTATTTTCTCTCTCCTTGGAATACAAACTTTTCTCTATTCCATTTTTCCTATTCCAGCAAAAGAAACAGGCCCTAAGGTTGGCGTCAAGTTGCTTTCATGGAGATCGCACAGTCCCTATAATTAAAGTCCCAAAATTCCAAGCATTTGACTCAGCTGTCCAAAATAATAAAGCGGAGATCATCTTTTTTCTTCGGTTGGCCGTGTTTGGCCGCCTTCTTGTTGCACCGAGGTTGGATGCCTTCGTCCCTAATCCTCGCATTTGGCTCTCTGTTTGTAGGAAAAAATGGAATCAATTTTGAAAATCAGTGTTAAAAAAAGAGTAAATTTTTTGTTTTATATTATTGCTATTCAGAACAACACGTGTTATTTGTATCAAATTCTGTGCATGATATTTTTTTTTAAACAGATCGAATACGGACTGTGAGATCCACTTCGTTTAATATATTCTCCGTTTTTAATTAATATGTATTATTTCCGTATGTTTTAAGTTGTCAAAATCACACAATATTTTCATATTATATCACTGCAACATAGTTTTTTGCTAGCAAAAGAGAGTCATACTTCTATCTGGAACTGCCCGCCGATGGAAAAAAATGGACCAAATACAGCTCCACAATAAGGACACAAGAACACATTAACTTCAAGATAGAGTTACAATGGTTATCAAAGGGCACAGTGACTTTTACACGTTTACTCGCAGTACAAGTTAAAATTGCTTCATTGCTATATTCATATCTCGGTCAGTACTGTACATGTGTACTTACAGAAGCACTTCCTTTTTTTTTGCCCCCAAGAGCTACTTTGTCGAATGCCAGGCACATAACATGATACAAGTTATATATCAGTCTCATACTTTATACGACTTGTAAGTCCGTATATTTGTTTGACAACTAAGAACAGCAACCGACTTTGCTTGGGGCCAAATCATCATGAACTGCTGTGTTCCTTTATTCATACAAAGTCCGGCCAACATACAATTCTACAATTGACCGTGTGAAAGAACACAGCTAACGCATCTTGCATTTGCAGTCCATGCGACCTGGAACAAGTGTCAATCGTGTTACTCGATTTTCCTGGCGATCTCATGCATTCTCTTTTGGCCAACCTCCACTAGCAACGTGAGGAGCGCCTCACACACCTGTGCAGCATTTGCTTCGTTGGAGTCATCGTTGACGGATGAATACACCATCCAGGCATGGTCTAGCTTCCGATCTGGCCGGACCACAACCGACCCTGGAACCTCGGCATCTCTCCGAGTGACAAGGCCATCGCTTTTTTCCCCGTATCTCACCTGAAGCAGCTGAGCACATGCAGCCATTGCAGCAGCGAGTGGCATCACCACGGGGAGCTTGGAAGCTGGACCATTTGCAACAATTGGAGGGAGATCAGCATGTGCCACCTGGGACAAAGTGGCCAGGACACTTGGCGCTAGTCCAGCTTCAGTGTGGAAGGAAACCACTGGAAGTTCCGGCGGCAATGAGTGCTTTCCCAAGAACTCTTTCCGTCTCTCATAGGTAAGGTCTTCAAGTGCTTGTGGATCACCCTGCAAAGCATAGAATTCAGACTGTGCTGCAAGGAAATGAAATCATATTTTTGGAACAAATCTCAGGATTACCAATAGAAGCATGGAAGGGAGATGGGAATGCATGTGATATCCAAGAAAAACTTCTACAGTCTGAGAGGGAGAAGTGCAAGAAAAATTCCATGATGGAATTTGCAACTTACCTCGCTTGAGATAAAGGCAGATGATAGACGAAATAATTGCGCAAAAGTTTCAATCGGGACAGTGCAAGTGAAAACTTTGGTTTTACGAATATTGCGTGTCATGCTACTTACCAAATGTCTTAAGGTTGGGATCTATGGTAGGACTGTTTGCTAAAATATTAAAGGTCAAGCATGTACCACTTTCAGCATGTATAATCAGCACATACTTGTGAATGTTTATTATTGACATATGCTCCATGTACATGCAATCATGAAGGGTACATGCGATGTATATGTTATCTGAGAGCACCATTTAGCAGCTTGAACAGGTGAATACTTGGAACAAAAATTCCATTATTTATTTTGCAACTTGATCAGGTTAACAATGAGAGCACATTAGATGAGTTATTTGCCAAAATAGAGAGAGAGAGAGAGAGAGAGAGAGAGAGAGAGAGAGAGAGAGAGAGAGAGAGAGAGAGAGAGAGAGAGAGAGAGTCATCTGTATAAATTATCAAATGTTTTGACTTGAGACGTATGGTCAGATAGTTTGCTATGTTATTAAAGCTCAAGTGGGGCTGGCACCGTGGCAATTTGGACTCTGAACCCGAATTTTTGGGTATGGGTGGGGCAATAAAGGGGTTTGAGTTAAACCCCGTTACTGAGCAGGCCAGGTTACGATCTGACGATCTGAGAATTCAAACGGATAAAATTAAAATTAATTATATAGTAGAAAAAAGAGCAAAATGGCTTGGTGGTTGGTATAACTAACTTTTAACAAAGTCGTAGGTGTTTTATTCCTACGTTTACAGTAAATTCAAGTTAGTGACCTCACACCAAATCACACAAACAGTTTGACTATCGTTTATTTTTAAATGAAAACTTAATGCTCCTAACACATACAAACATACATATAGTTGAAATACAAAATTTCAGTTTATTTTTTTGAATGAAAACTTAATGCTCCTAATAAAGAAATCATGAACCCAAATTAAAAATCCATTCCGTTGGATGTGATCTTACACAATTTCAACTATCTACAAATAAAATTTCAATTGATTTGGATATGTTGTATTGTAAATAAAATGGTGACAAAATCAACATTTTAGAATTTTATGAGAAGTAACCAATTTAACAACAACAAAATCGACATTTTAGAATCTTATAAAAAGTAACTAATTTATCACATTCTTGATGCATGGGTAAAACATATCCAAATTAATTAAAATTTTGTTTGTAGATAGTTGAATGGTTTAAATCACACCTAAAGGAATGACTTTTTTAATTTGAGTTCGTAATTTTTTTGAGCATTAAGTTTTCATTTTTTTTAAAAAGAAAATTTTGTAGTCCAATCATATGTATGAAAATAATGGATACCATATGCCATATGAGCACAAGTGTCAAATGATGTTGAAAACGTTCACTCTTCACAGTTTTTTAAAGGACCAGCTCCGTTGATTTTTAAGTTCATAATCTAAAACCCTAACACACCAAAATACCGAGAGAACCCAAGTCTTTTTTGTTGTCGTTTTAGGGGCGACAAAAATTCTATTGTTACAAAACCGTTAATTTTTCAATAAGTATATCGACATGCAAAAAGCTTTGGGTTCACTTGATATTCAGTGTTTTGAGATTTTAGAATATGAAGATCAAATGAAAGCCGATTTTCAAAAAAATCGGGGTGGACTTTATGAAGGTGCTACTGCTATATGAAAGCAAAGTGCTTATATATATAAATATATACGTGAAACAGGATATGTGCTGTCAGCACAGGAAATTTCTTACGATGACAACAAAAACCCCATTTTACATAGTTTTTTTTGAAATTTTTTATTGATGTTATTGTACATATTCTAAAACCTCAATCCCAAGTCCCAAATCCCAAATATGAGTGAACCTTAGGGGATTTGACCTCAATCAACTTTTTACAAAAAAAAAATTCTATTTTTATGAAATCATTGAATTCTTAACAATCGGAGAGTCAAATAGCATTGGATTTACTTGATTTTTAATGTTGATCATCCCATGATGTGCATAACATATCTGGAAAAATTTTAAAAATATAATAAATAATGTATATGTGCATTGGTGTAAATTTTTTTTTCCTACGATGACAACACATACATCATCTGATACATACATATGTGCATGTGCATGTGCATGTGCGACGCACGTACATACTTACGTACAAGATCAACAATGGCATGGTAGTTTTCAATCTACAATGGATAACACATGAAGACAAG
The DNA here is from genome assembly GCA_030789695.1 of Scilla litardierei. Classification (NCBI taxonomy): domain Eukaryota; kingdom Viridiplantae; phylum Streptophyta; class Magnoliopsida; order Asparagales; family Asparagaceae; genus Scilla; species Scilla litardierei. Next base: position 294,729,392 of record CM061142.1, on the reverse strand, counting down.
GTGTGCCATCCCAATGATCTGGTTTGTTCATCATGATCTATGCATATTAATTAGCCAGTGTGTTAAATATCAAGTGATTTGGATATCATCTACCATTCATCAAGTGCATCAAATTCTTCAAATTTTCAAATAGCTGAAATAGAGTTTATATTTGATGTATTTGATTCATGTGTAAATAATATCCAAAGAACATGAGATTTCATATATATGCTAATCAACATCTGTAGATTCAAATGACCAAAACAGATGATCTGTGAGATGATCCACCTTGTCTCTACGTGTTATATATTACGTGTTATATATACACATACAAACATACATATGTACGTATGAGGAAACAGGAACTAAGGTGTCATAGGAAACGATTCTCTACTGTTTCAGTCAAAAATCACTATTCATATTTTTTTGGCTGATTGAAACCGTTCAAGTCCATCATATTCTCAAAGCTCAATACATTAACGATCTAGTGAACTTTAGTTTTTTTTTTCAAAGACGTGAGAAGTGAAAAAAATTCTATTAAAGTAAAACTGTTTAACGTTCAAAGATCCAATGACAGTGCAAACAACATGAGAAACAACATGAGAATCACATTGATTTGTTATCTATCCACATTTGACAACAAGTAGATCAAATTTTAACGCATCCAAAAAATTATGTGAATAGTAGGCTTTTTGACCGTCAAACGAGAGAATCTCTTTTTTGTAACACCTTATTTTTCATCTTCACACACACACACATTCATATACATGTACATACATTAATACAATCACGCGTGTGTAATTGAAGGAAAGGCTTTCATGCGCAGGTGAGCACTACTCTTATTTTCCCTTCGGTTTTCCTTTTTTCCCTTCAAAAAATAAACTTCTTTGCAGCGTAAGGCTTCCATATCACTAAGTCCCCACTGACGTATATACTTGCAATCTGGGCTCTTATAATACTTTGAAGCTAGAGAATTTGTTAAAATCGGAAATGGAGAATCAGCAAGCTCCTCATATCCTCGCAAGTTTCAGATTTTATTCCAATTTTCAACCGCTTCTGTCTCAGAGAAGACTGAAGTGTACACCTTGCAACAATGCTTAGTAATCAGACAAAGAATCAAAACACCTAGTGACTAGCAGAGACCATGCTTTGTAAAAAGCACAACGGAAACAAACTAAACATTAGTGATTAACATCTTTAGATTCTAATCCTAAACCAAAACAAAATATTCAAAAGTCCAATCCAATACACAATCTTATACAGCATATGATGCCCTCACATGTTTGGAAGGTGTTTAAATTTTTGTTAAATGGAGTTCATGCTAAGGGTCATTTTCAACTCTGGCATGCCCAACACGCATAAGTTTGAATATTATTAAGGCCGCATGGCACCAATATGATTTTTAGTTCTTCTAAACCCAAAGGGGATGTGGGCATCTGATATGTATAAAGCGTCGGTGTCCGGGGACAAGAGACAATGATTATTTTGAATCGTGTGTTCATAACTTACATGAAATTTTTCCCAAATATCTAAAATTCTCTTTATTTTCTTAATTACTTATATTCTTTATGATTCTACCAACTCATGTCATCTAAGAGACTTTTTAAGAAATGATCATATGAAGATTAGTTAGAAATAGTTAAACATAGGGAGTTCCAAGAAAGATTTAATTAGGTGTAAAGGTTGTCCTTTGTATCGTACACTACTCAAACATATTTATCTACTAATAATTTACTGGAATGCCTTTTGAGGTTAGCATCCTACATTCTGAAAGAAACTAAAATGTGAAGCAGAGTACCTTCTAGGCTGAGAGGTCCAAAGACACTTATAAACCAAGGAGCCATATCTTGTTGGGACACATGTATTGGACACACTAATCCATGTAATATCCTGAAATTTTTTCTAACTATATGGCAAATAATTAATATTATTGAGTTATATTGTTTATTAACTATTGGTTAGTATCAATTAAAAGAGATGTGAAATAATATTAATTAGGGATTACTTACTACAAAACTTCACTCATTAACCCTAATCTTTCTATTGCCACGAAACGCAATAGAGAAGCAGCCACATATGTAACTTCCAAAAAATACAAAAAGAAAGAGAAAAGGAAGTGTGCAGATCCTGAAAGAGAAAGAGAAGACAAATGTGCGGATGAGATTTTGGGAATTAAGGGAAAATTATTTCCTTTGTCACGGATCTAGACTACAAGTTTTTCTTATGCCAATTTATCATAGTCATATGTTTACAATTATTTTCTTTAACTTTTGACATGACAGTTTATTTGATGTTTTGGGTTAAAATGAACATATACTTTAGTTTAGCCCCTGGGTTGATTAGAAATAACTTTTGTGTGTTTTTATCAAGGAATGAGGTTTCGGCCATTTCATTTTGGTTTCCGCGGCGGGGGGGGGGGGGGGGGGGGGGGGGCTGCCTTTGAATCTCTGTTTCAATTGGTTTCGAAGGGGGTGATACGAAACTGCCTTTGAATCTCGGTTTCGATTGAATAAAATATGAGTTTCGGCCAAACCAAAACCGAGGTTAATGATCTGAAAAGAGATTGAATACATGTTTGGGTTTAAATAAAATATGAGTTCGGGTAGCTTATTTGAAACCAAAACTTAAGTCTAATAAAATATACATTTTCGTTTAAATATTCGAATCCATTTGAACAATATACACACAAAATATTTATTAAAATTCTAAAAAAATTTAAAACTCTAACATTTACATTGTAAAAATCATAAAAGTTATATTGTAACTCTAAAAATTATATTGTAAATGCATTGTTATAGAAATATACACATAAAAATACAAATACATCCGAAATCAAAATTCAAAAGGAAGCCTACAAAACTGGTCAAACTAATCAAAACCCCAAATTTTCCAATAGCCGAAACCAAGTTCTCAAACCTTTGTTTTTATATGATATTCTGTTACAATTTGGGCTAGAAAATTAAACCAGTCCCCAAATTTCAGGATACTTTTTAATTTCGGGACATATTATGCATTCTGAGTTCAATTTTCAGCAATGTAAAATTACCCTACAATCCCAAATGTTGCCAAAACTTGGTATATTGACCATCAGTCCTATAAAACCATGCTGATTATTTTCTATATAATATAGAATTTTACATTGCCATGTTAACCTAGTATTTTTTATATTTTGTTGGTGCAAAGGTAGTTTATACTTTATAGTGGATATTAACACAGATAATTTATAAATGTTAACTGAATGTATATAATGCATGCACTAATTTTACTTATTTTGTTTCAGGATCTTCTGAGTAGTCACTTTAGGAACTTGATGGATACCATTAGATGACATTTAATGCTGTAAGACACAAGTAATGTACCAAATGTAACCGCTAAATGAGTTTTTTTATTTTGTGTATTACTTCATGCATAAATATTGTAAATTGACATATTGTTACTCTCGCATGACATGATATTCTTATATATGAAATTAAATGCTTCCTCATGAAGGATCAGTGTAAGTTAGTTATTGGTTGAATGGATTTATGAAAAGATTCTTATGAAATACTAGACTGATTTATTAGTGACTTGATATTTTTGAATGCGCATGAATGACTTGTGGGATTAAGTTGAAGTAAAATATAAAATGTAAAGGGATTGTTAGGGTTCGAGGTTGGACCATTAATGTGAGGATTAGCCTCTGCGTAAATGGTGTGTTGGACATTATAGTATAAGAATTAGTCATCAAGTAAATGGTTTTCTAAATCATTTATTACGAGAATTAGACACAATGTAAACAGTGTGGGCTGTACTATTATGCTTAAAATTAGGCACCATGTAAATGGTGTGCAGGACCACATACATAATTCTGACATACCGGAAATAAGTAAATGTTATAAAAAAATAACAAATGTGGACACAAAAATTGAATTTTTTACTGATGCGTTATCGAAACTTGTTCGGTGTTTCTTAAAATCTCCTAATAAATATTATTATTGCATAAATAATTCTATTTTATATTCGTGTAACTTGTATATATGGTACATTACTTTTGAGATATCGAGCTCACCGTTTTTGGGGAAACTATTGGGGAAACTATTTTTTAGATTCTGATGTGAGCTTGATACCAATTGATGCGTTTCGCTAGGGTTTTGATGGTAAAAAGAAGATTTTTATTGGAAACTCAGATCTGAAATTAATGGAAATCCTACTACAATTCAACTACTCGCTAAATAACGACTAGGAAACAATTATTAATCTAAGGGAAATCGGAAAATCCTAATACAATTGATCTAAGGAAATAAAAGAAATAACTCTCACAATTTTCGCATAGTAATTAGGGCCGGCTCAACCCCCTTAAATAGTAAAACACACATATCCGTTATTTTACTCAACTACCCCTCCCACATATTACTAGGCGCATCACTACTCCGCCCCTGAAAAACCACCTTGTCCTCAAGATGGTGCGTGAAGTGTATGGTCGGTGCAGGTGCTCCTGATTATCGTCGTCGCCGGCTTCCGACATTTTTACACTCTCTCTACCCTCTTCATCGTCATTCATTATCAAAATCTGAAGAGTACGGTCCCCGCACCGGTGCCCAGAAGAAAACTTCTCGTCGCATTTGAAACAGAGGCCCTTGGTCCGCTTGTCACGAATCTCTGCCTCTGTCATCCTCCGTGTTTGTCCTCCAGATCGTGGTTCCCCCCACTTCTCCTTACTAGCCGCTGCCCCGTCTGTGGAGGTTGCCCCCAATGTGGTCGTCCTCTGTCCCCCTCCCGGATCCGGTCCTCGAAAAGGAGAGCCTCCCTATGCTCCACGGGCTCTCCTCTCAGTCTCCTGATGGTCCTTCACCATCCTGGCTGAGGTCATCATCTCTCGCAGGCCCACGGGCTGCAGCTGTCTCAGCCCGGATCAAACAGTGGGCTTCAGCCCCTTCATAAAGCAGCACTCCAATGATTCTCCTGAAACTCCTCGGACTCGGTGGCAAAACGACTCAAACTTCTTAATATAATCTCCTATGCTCCCCTCCTGCTTTAATGAATATAGTCTCTCAAAAACTCCCCCAGACTGCACTGTGCCAAAACGCTCCACCAAGAGCGAGGTGACCTCCTCCCAAGTCTGAAATGGCTGATCAGTCCACCTAAACCAGCCCAAGGCCTCTCCCTCCAAACAGACCCCTATCGCCCGAAGCCAGTCCTCCCCTGGTACTGCTGACACCTCAAAATACATCTCCACCCGGTACAGCCAGTCGTCAGGATCTCCCCCCTCAAAAATAGGCACCTCGAGCTTCCTCAGCCGTCTCTCCCCAGCGAATCCACCTCTCTCCTGCTGCTGAAATCCTCCCTTCGGCTGATACCCCGGTGGTCTGTCCGATAAATAGGCATCTACGCGATCACGCGTGCCTCCATCCGCTCCATCCCACTGCCGGTCTCCCCTCGCATCTCCCTGTGGATGTCTATACTCTGCCTGATGGCCTCTCGGGGACCCTGGTGTGTTATCCAATCTCCCGTCACTCCCCCGAAAGGTGGTGGCTGGGTCGACTGGCCCCCAGTATACTGATGGCGCCCTCCAGTCTGCTGAAATCCCCCACCGAGTCCCGATGAAGGCTGAAATCCAAAAATTGGTGCTGATCGGGGCCCGTGCAGGGCCCGAAATACTCATCAGTGGCTGTCGCCCCCCTCCTGGCCTCGGTAGGGCCATCGCCGCCTCCGGGGGGGGGTCGAAACCACCCGTACTGTGCTGTCGCCCCCTTCCAGGGGTTCGGCGGCCCTGTCCGGCCCAAATTCTGGGCCGGCGAGGCTGCGCCGAGGCCCCAGGGGCCTGTCGCCGCCCCTGGGGTGGTCGACAGGGCTCCACCGAGCCCCCAGAGAGGCGGCACTCCCAGGGAGGGGCCGACAGCTCCTGCCGCCCCTCGATGGGTTCACCGGCCCTCCCTGGGCATGTCGGAGGGTTTGCCACCCCCGACCTTCCTTTCGCCATCCCGCACCGTCATCGCAACTGGAGAGTCCTCCCAATCTCCATAGACGTCAGATTCCGGCCCCTCCTCGTCAAAAATCACTTTTTTACCTTTGTCCCTTGTCAAAGGTGGCTCCTTTTTGCTTGGATCCGCCTTCGAGTTAAGATTTGCGGATAACGCCGCTATTGCCTCTGCTATCGCTGTCAATTTGATTTCAGTTTTTGCCTGATTCTCCTTTATTTCCTCTCGGATCTCCGCGGCCATCTCTGCGTCTTCCTTCCTAGCGTCGATGAACCCTTTGCTGATTTGGGCTTCCATCCTTTCCACTTTCTCTTCCAACGCTTCGATCCACTCCATAGATCGTGTGCTCGCCATGGATCAACCGCTCTGATACCAATTGATGTGAGCTTTGATACATATTGATGCGTTTCGCTAGGGTTTTGATGGTAAAAAGAAGAATTTTACTGGAAACTCAGATCTGAAATTAAAGGAAATCCTACTACAATTCAACTACTCGCTAAATAACGACTAGGAAACAATTATTAATCTAAGGAAAATAGGAAAATACAATTGATTTAAGGAAATAAAAGAAATAACTCTCATAATTTTCGCATGGTAATTAGGACCGGCTCAACCCCCTTAAATAGCAAAACACCCTTATTTGTTATTTTACTCAACTACCCCTCCCACATATTACTAGCCGCATCAGATTCCTATCTAGTTCAAGGATAATGTTGGAGCAATCTGATGAAGAGAGATTGAGTTTTATGCGTTTTTGAGGTGGATTCAGAACTCATATATACAGGAGGGGGGGAATTGGTAACTGAGTGAATAATTACTTTTATTGTTATCATTACTTTGCTAGACATTTATTAGCGGGGTTTTAATCATTGATGAAGATGGTTGGATATTAGAAATTAATTTTTTTATTATTCTGTGGAGGACTCATGTTTTTGGAATTATGTGGGTTTTATGTTATTGAAATTTTTTATGAACTTGCATATTATTATTGCTCTGAATTATGTTTTATATACCACATCCATTACAAAGTTGTCTGAAACGTTTTTGGGATTTTGGGATCTAGGATAAAAATGTGATTTTAATGGTTTTTGGGATGAAAGATTGGATTTTTATAGGAAAGGAGGGATTTTTATGGATTGAGAAGAGATTTGGAGGAGAAAAGAGGGATTCGAAACTAAAAATACAAAGCTAACTAGACTCGATTCGAGAAGAGACCTTTCTCCTAACTTTCGAATCGAGATCAAAGCCTAAGATCTCCAACTAATTGTCTGTAGACAAATTGACTTTAAGGTATTTTCTTCAACAATTCAAGCATGTCCGCCCCATAGCTGGCCATCGGCTATAAATAAAGGAAAATTACAGATTTGATAAATTTACGAAAACACCCCAATAATTTCTGAAATTACAAAAATGCCCCTATTGGGCCAAAACTTCCAGAGACGCATCATTACTCCGCTCCCGAAGAACCACCTTATAAGGTGGTGCGTAAAATGCGCGGACGGGTTATTCCAAGTGCAGGTGCTCCTGATCCTCATTCTCGCCAGCCTACAGCATTAACACGCCCTCTCCATCCTCCTCTTCATTCACTATCATATCTATAAGGTACGTTCGTCACCTGGTGCCATGAAGAGAACTTTTCGTCACACTTGAAGCACAATTCCTTGGCACGTTTTTCTCGTATCTTAACCTCTGTTATCCGCCTTATCTGTCCCCAGGTCGTGCCTCAACACCTTTCACCTTGCAGGCCGCTGCTCCGCCTGTGGCTGTTGTTCCCCCGTGGTTGCCTTCTGTCCCCTTACAGGCTCCTGCCCCTGAAAAGGACATCCACATGCCACGCAAGATTTCCTCTCCTGGTCCAGTCTGTCCTCCACCATCCTTGCCAGACTCATGCACTCTCGCAGATTCGCAGACCGCTGAATCCTCAGCTCCAATCTGATGGTGGGTTTCAATCCTTTCATAAAGCATCCCCCCAGGGACTCTCTTGACACCCCACTGACCTGATTAGCTGGCATCTTAAACTTCTTGACATAGTCTCTCACGGTCCCTTCATGCCTCAAAAAATCCTCTCAAATGCACCGCCTGCATGTACCTTACCGAATCGCTCCAGCATGAGCGTCGTGAACTCCTCCCAAGTGCTAAAAGGCCGGTCCTGTTGGGTCCATCTATACTACGACAACGCTTCTCCTTCCAGGCAGACACCAGCTGCCCTCAGCAAATCCCCCCTCCAGAACCATAGATACCTCAAAGTATCTCTCAACCCTGTATAACAACGAATCTGGGTCATCTCCCTCAAAAACGAGCATCTTCAGCTTCCTGACCCGATTTTCAGCAGAAATTCCTCCTTGGGCTTTCTCTCCCCTGCTGGTAGTCATGTCGTCGATATGGGGGTACATCATATCCATGGCCTCCAACAAGGCCGTTATCTCTTTTGTTCCACGCGTCTTCTTCCCATTCAGCTCATCCTCCATCCCCGAAGTCCCTTCGGTCATCCTTATACCTGGCAAAGTCCTCAAACTCCGCCTCACGTCCTGTAGGTCCGCCCTAGAAATCAGCAGCAAGCTCATCCAAAGGCCCTCACTCCTCGACGAAGCCTCCACGCTACCCAGATTCCCTTCGAGTGGCTGCCGGGGTCCAATGTGGGCCCGACGGCTGGCTGCAGAGGCCTGGGGCCCTAGCGGGCCACCGGCGCCGTTGGCGAGCTTTCAGGGCTCCCACGGGGCACTGGCAGTTTGCTGGGGGCCCTGGCGAACTCGCCAAGGCTCGACGTGGCCGCCAGGGCCTCCAGCGGCTCCTGGCGGGCGGCCAGGGCCAGTCGACCCCCGCCAGGGCTCGGCGTGGCCCTGGTGGGGGCCGTCAGTGCCTCCCGCAGCTCCTGTCGGGCTGCCAGGGCCAGTTGACCCCCTGGGTAAGGTCGCCAATGGGTATCGGTGTCTCCCTCACTTCTCCGGATGTCGTAGATCACTTGTCACGCCTCCTCGCCTACGTTGAAATCAAGTTCCTCGCCGTCCGTCACCTGATCTGCGTTCGAGAGAAGCCCTTCACAGAAAGGGTCAACTTTCTCCTTCCCCTTTGCCAAAGATCTCGCCTTTTGCTACGGATCTAGGGTTTTCGCTTGATTTCGAATTTCTGATTTAGGGTTTCCATGAGTTGTGCAAACTTTCGATCCGTCTCGACACCTTGATCTTCAATTTTCATCATTAGTTCTTGGATTCCGCCGTCAAACTTCTCCTCCAACGCATCGATTCTATCCTTAGATCACGTAGTCGCCATGGATCGACGAGCTCTGATACCACTTTGATACGTTTCAGATCTGGATCTAGGATAAAAATGTGATTTTATGGGTTTTTGGGATGAAAGATGGGATTTTTATAGGAAAAGGAGGGATTTTTATGGATATGAAAGAGATTTGGGGAAGAAAAGAGAGATTCGTACAGATGTAGAAACTGAAAATACAAAGATAACTAGCCTCGATTCGAGAAGAGTCATTTATCGAAGCTTTCAATTCGAGATCAAAGCCTAAGAGCTCCAACTAATTGTCCGTGGACAAATTGACTGCCTAAGAGCTCCAACTAATTGTCCGTGGACAAATTGACTAAGGGATTTTCTTCAACAATTCAAGCATGCCATCCCCATAGCCGGCCCTAGGCTAAAAATAAAGGAAAATTACAGATTTGACAAATTTATGAAAACCGCCCAATAATTTCTGAAATTACAAAAATGCCCGTATTGGGCCGAAACTCCTTTAGAGACACATCATGGATCATGTTTCACTGCCGGATCCATCTTCAGACGCTGCTTTGAATCAATCATCTTGGCAAGAGCAGCGAACTTCTGATCTAGGGTTTCCATGAATTGAGCAAACATCCGATCCCATTGATCGGATCTCGTATCCGCTATAGATCGACGAGCTCTGATAACAATTTGATACGTTTCAGATCTGGATCTAGGATAAATATTACAGATATGAGTCTTTGTTCAGATCTGAGCTCTGATACCAATTTTTATGGGGTTTTGGGAAGAAAGATGTGATTTTTATAGGAAATGATGGATTTTTATGGATAGGGAAGAGATTTGCCGGAAAAAAGGGATTTTATTGATGTAGAAACTGAAATGCAAAGATAAAGTTGGCCACTTTTGAGAGGTGGCTAGCTCTCCTAGCTTTGATTCGAGATAAAGACAAATTTTCCACTAGATCTAAAGGTGGATCAGGCAGCAAAACATGATCTGAACGAAGACTCGGATCCAAAGGCGGCGAGGAGTTCAGATATAAACAAAAACTCAGATCCGAAGCTAAAGACGACACCTTTCGGCGAGGAGCTCCATTACCAAGGTGATCCGGTCCCAGATCTGAAGGTTTCGAGCGTATATATATCAGATCCAGAGAAGAAGACAAACATCACTGTAGATTTGGAGAAGACGATGGCAAATGGCACAGATTAAAAACTTACAGGTGTCGACGACGCAGATCTAACGCTGATAGGGACGGCGGCCTCCTTAGCTGTCGCGGTGACCCCCGGGGGGCCGCCACAAGTCCGGCGAGTCCCCAGAGGGCCGCAGCACCTCCGATGAGCCCACAAAGAGCTCATGCAACAAGATCGGGCCACCTGAGAGTATCGGCGGGGGTTTTGGAGCATCACCGGCGGGCCACCGAGCGATATCGTCGACCGCTGCGACCACCATTGCCTTCGTCACCTCCGGACGAACCCAAAGCCACATTCGTCGCGGCCATCGGACGCCGGAGCCGTTGGAAAACAACCGCGAGGAGCTTTGCTCGTCGTCGGCGACACCGTCGGCGAGATGTCAGACCGCCGTCAAGTGCGTCCGGAGGAGACGAACCTAATGGGCCCAAGATCACCGCCATCGGCCGTCGGAAACGGCGGTCGGCACCAACGAGCCTCCATCGGCTCGGGATCGATTCGATTCAACCGATTCCACGCCACGACCGACGGCTCGAGCCGGCTCTGCCGCACTGTTGGCCTGAGCCGTCGAACAACGCGGCTTCGCAATTTTCAATTTTTGGGCGAATTTCGGCTGATTTTCTACGCAGTTTCCGTATTTTGACGATTCCGGACCCGTTTGGAGTCCAAATTCAGAACGAAAAAAGACAGGGCGTAGAATACTCAGCGGCAGACGCTCTTTCACTCCTGCAGCAACAGTTCGAGAAGGCCGATCTCGTGGGTGGCCTTTTGATCCAGAAGAATGCGAGGAGACATGCTTCAACACTCAGAAAAGCGCACTCATGAACACCATACACCACCTTGAGGACAAGCTGGGTTTTCATGGGCGGAGTAATTATATGATTATGGTTTCTGGCAGTAATGACAAATCTGTAATTTCTGGGTGCAGGGGGCATTTCTATAATTTTGGGGTCCAGTGGCAGATTTGTAATTTTGGGTAGAAACCCTATGTCAGTGGTATTTTGGTAATTTAGGAGCGATGGCTCAATATGAGTGTTATTATAAATAGAGGGAGATTTAGAGAGGGGGTTAAGTTTAGTATTGAGAAGAATATGATAGATCCCTTTAGATCTAGTGGGAGATTTAATCTTTATCTCAGATCAAAGCTAGGAGAGCGGGACACCTCTCGAAAATGACCAACTTTACCTTTGTATTTCAATAAAAATACTTCCTTTCCCATAAAAATCCCATCTTTCACCCCCAAAAACCCATAAAAATACATTTTATCCTAAATCCAGATCTGAAACGTATCATTGTCATGTGGGCCCGACAACTAAGTTGTGTTAAAGCCTAGGTTGTGGGTCATAAATCTAGGTTGGAATTATTAATAAGGATATCATTAATGTCATCTAGTAACGCTTTTTGATTAGTATATAGGATTTTGACGAAACCCAAAAAATCATGCTTTCTTATTATAGGTGTGAGATGTCTAGGCCCAAGAATGCCAAAAATCGTGTTAATGAAATACTATGGAAAGATGTTAATGAAATACTTGACTGAATTATTATTTACTTGATATTTTTGGATACACAAGTGACTTGTGGGATTAAGTTGAATCGGAATAATAGAAGTGAAGGAATTGTCAGAGTTTGTGGCTGAACTGTGGCTAAACAATTATTACGAGGATTAGCCTATAGGTAAATGCTATGCAAGGCCTTATACACTAGTAGAAATAGATTCTACGTCCACAATGCTAAGAGACCAAGTCGTGGCTGTAAGAAACCATATAGCCATGACTGTTTGTGAGTGTAAGTCTGTGGGTGGAGATATTCTTCTGTCCACATAATCTTATTTACCGTTCATGATTTTTCCATAAGCGGTAAAACATTATAAATTTTTTTTCCATTTCCTCTCATACAATTTTTATAGGTGGAGTTTTATGGGCAGATATCACCTTCCGCCCACGAAATTCGGAAGATAGTATACTGCACACGGACTATCCATGGGTAGTAAAACAAAAATGTGTATATGTGGCTGTGTGAGTATGTGTGGTGTGCATGTGCGCACAAATGCAAGGGTTGTATGTGTGCACGTGTGTGCATATGGGAGTGCGTGTGTGCGTGGCATGAGCTAGTATGGTATGTATGTGTGTGGGTGGGTACGCATATGTGATGGTGAGTGCATGTGTCCACATGCGCGGGGGAGGGAGTAGTGCCCGTGTGGGGTGCCTGTGTGTGCAAATATGTGAGTGTGAGCATGTGAGTGAGTGAGTGTGTGCATGAGCGTGTGTGTCGTGTGTATATGTGGTGTGTGCATGTGTATATGTGCATATGTGCATGTATGTGAGATGGTGAGTGTGCATGTGTGCATGTGCATGTGTGCATGTGCATGGATGGATGTGTGTGTGGTGTGCATATATGTGAAAAGGTGTGTAAGTGCATGTGTGTGGATGTGGGTGTGTATCTATGGTGTGCATGTGTATGTGTGCTTACGTGCACATATATAAGAGTGTGCACGTGAGAGTGTATATGGCGTAAGCGTGAGTGATTGCGTACATATATGAAAGGGTGTTTATGTTTACACGTGTATGCGTGTGGTGTGAGCATTGTATGCATGTAAATGTGTGCAATGTGCACATGTGAGGGTGAATATGCATGTGCACGTGTATGACACAGATATATGTGTGCACCATCGTGTCATATACGCAGGCACACAAGCACAAGTATGTGTCATATGTGTGCACACATGTACGAAAATGTTGTCGTGTATGCACATGTGCACGCATATACGCATGCACGTGTGCACAAGGACATTTTAGTCGTGTGTATGCACGCGTGCATGCATATATGTGAGTCGTATGTGTACACGCGTGAATACATGTCATATAAGTGTGAATGCATGCATGTATGCTTTTCATGTTGTGTATGCTTATTTATTTATATATTTGCACTCAGTTTTAAAAATCATATGCAAAACAAGGAGATGCAAGACCGCAATATGATGCTCTTCGTGGACCAATCCCAATGGCTGAGTAAGGTTTTTTTGGACATGTATATAATGGATTTGGATAATATACTAGTTTGTTTATTGCATTTGGATGAGGTTTGTTTATTGGATTTGGACGTTGTGGATTTAATTTCTAAATTTATATATTGGTTGTGTTTCTTTATTTAATTAAATGTGTGGGTTGTTCAATATAAACTGCATGTGATTTACGTGTTCACTATGGTTGTTGATAACTTGATACACGCACGGTGTTCGTGGTGACTGTAATGTAAACTGCATGGGTTGGGAATATTTTTAAATTATGTATATATACAAGAACTTTGAGAAAATATGGTTTGAAAAAAAATATGACTTTCGCCATTGACGTTCTAAAGATAAAAGTCATTTTGCCCACAGATGGCTATGGGAAAATGACCACGGAATGTCCATGTGCATTATCAACCACCCACGGAATCAACCATGTTTACTCAATAGCTGTATAGTCCTGCACATGGTAGCTCTGGGAGCAGTAATTTTTTAATAAAAAAAACTGCGCATGGAAAATCCATAGACGTTATCACCCATGAAACGTCTGTAGGCAGTTAATTTTTCCCCAAGGCAAAAATCATGGGCAGAATATTTTTTTTATTTTTTTGAAATAAAGACCACTAAATTTTGATAACTGATAGTTCGTGGGTGTTTTATCACCTATCAAAAGGTGATTGGCTTTCACCACTGAGCTTTCACCTTTAAAATTTTTTATTCCGTGAGCAATGATTTTGTTATTTCATAAGCGATTGTCATCGTCCATGGAAATTAGGCTTTCGTCCATGAAATTGTCCAGGTGTGAAATCCCATCATGTAATAGGGATAGTATAAGGATTTGCGGTTAGGTAAATGGTTTGCTAGATCCACAGATAAATTGTTTGCTAGAGCATATATTATGAGAATTAGCCACAAGGTAAATGGTCTGTTGGACTATTATGTTGATAATTAGCCACTGGGTAAATGGTTTGTAAAACTGCATATTTTCGAGGATTAGCTAAAAACCTTTGGCATATCTGAAATAAGTAAATTTTCTAACAAACAATAAATGCAGACACAAATGGAAATTTTATTGATGCCAACAATTGTTTATTGTTTGACTAAAGTCTTGTGATAAATATTATTATTGCATCAATAATATTACTTTGTATTTCACATAATTTGCATGTTTGTTATATTACTTTTAAGATGCCAAGCTCGTCCTTTTTGGGGAAAGTACTTTTTAGATTCCTATGAAGTTCAAAGATAATATCGGAGCAATCCAATGAAGAGAAGATTTAGTTTTATGCCTTTTAAATTAGACTGATGAACTATTTATTTATAAAAAATATAGTTTGTATCCAAGTCATTACTTATTTTTATCAATATTTTGCTAGACAGTTATTTTATGGGTTTGAATCATTGATGAAGGTTGTTGGATATTAGAAATTGATTTTGTTTTTATTTCATGGACTCAATTTTTAGAATTATATGGTTTCATGTTATTGAAATACTTACCAAATTGCCTATTATTATCGCTTTAAATTATGTTGTATATAGCCTAGCAACAGTCATGCAGTTGTCATATGCTCCTCTATATTTATTTTGGGGTGTGACAACCAAGTGGTGATAAAGCCTAGGTTGTAGGTCTTGAATCTGGTTATAATTATTGGCGAGGATAACATTAATATGATCTAGCAAGACTTTTCGATTATTTTTTGGATTGATGGAACCTAAAATGTGTGATTTCTTATTATAGGTGTAAGATATGCATCAATGCCAAAAATTGTGGCCAAGTTCAAGGTAGATGACGTAAATGTCATCTCATACCCTTATCAGAAATACACAAAATGTGACTATTTTGGTACCACAATTGAGGCAGTAAATCAAAATGCATTAACTGAGATGCGTGCTATTGTACCTAAGATGCCAAAGACAGCTCATGAATCAAACAGTCGATAATTTAGCTAGGGGGTAGATGGGGCTCCTAACGAGAAGTTCTAGGCATTGGGGGCATCAACAAGGCCAACAATTGACAATCAAGCTGCGACAGCTACAATTCAACTACAGAAATAGAGGAAGGATAGGTTCTTGATAGGATCCGCTAGAGTTTTGACGTAGAAAGTAAGGTTTTTGGTGAAAAGATGAGATTTTTGGTGGAAATGAGGGAATTTTAGGGTTTAAAAAGAGTGATTTTGCGAGAAAAGATGGAATTTTTATTAATAACTGGCTGAAAATAAAGAGACGGGAGATGATTTGCGCACCCACCGTTTTACTCATGTGCACATACCACTTATTTACAAGTTTGCCACTGAAATTACTTACTGCACACTTCCAGGGACAAATTTCTGAAAAATCCCCTAGGTTCTAGGCGGGGGTTCGTCAGGATTTCCTAGTCCTCTCTTCCGCCCCGCCCCCGCCCCCGACCTCCCCCGCACATTCCTCGATCCCTCATTTGCCGCCATGTGCGGTTGAAGAAGACGACAATGACGGTTCGCTGAAACATCGTGATCCACGACGCGAATGGAACGAGGAGGTCGTCGGAGGAGGTGAGGGAGATGTACACGGCAGAAGATGAAGCCAAGAGGAGGGGGTGCAGATGGGGAAGGGGTCAGAGGGGTCTGGGAAAGAGGGGGCGGAGGATGGGGTGGGGGCGGGCGAAGAGGGGGAGGGGGCTGGGGCGGTCGGAGGAGGGGTTGGGGATGGGGGCAGATGCGGCTGGGGGTGTGGGCTCCTTGTCGACGGCAGCAGAGGGCGGCGGGGGCCGGTGGTGGGGACCGGCAATGGAGTAAAACGATGTGTATGTGCATGGGGTAAAAGATGAAAATGTTCGAGAAAATTTGAATGACAAACTTGTAAATAAGTGGTACGTGCTTGTGAGTAAAATAGTGGGTTTGCAAATTAATTCTAAGATATACAAAAGATAGTTGAGTTCTTTCGAGAGGAACTCGCTCTCCCTTGGCCACGTTCGAGGTGGAGCGCTCTCCCAATTTTCTATTCGAGATGAAGCCACAACCTCCCATAAAAGCGTCTCTTCTCTCAAGATTCAACACCATAAATCCCTAATCCCCCTATAAAATAATAAACTGAAATACAAACTTGCAAAAAAATGCCTACATAGAAAATTACGAAAATACCCCTAAGACTCTAAAATTTCCAGCTCCGTCCTTTTCCTCATAGAATGTGGTCTCATCATTACGCTGCCCCCGAAAATCCACATTGTTCTTAAGGTAGTGCATGACGTGCACGGGTCATCCGCTCCAAGTGGGTCCGCTCCAAGTGGGTCGCATGCCTCCTCATGGGTCAAAAGGATATGATTGGTCTCCACTGTCATCAGAATTGCTCTCGGAAGAACCGCAGCATTACATGCCTCCATCATCGTAAGGCCAACCACGGCCTCCTTCATCCCCACGAAATCCGGATGGAAGCCACGATATTCGTCAAGCTCCTCGAAAGGTCCTCCGTGCCCAAAATTCGAACTCTGGAGCTTGGGAGGTCATCTACGTACAACCCATGGGTCATGTGGGCCCAGTAAGAGTGTCGACGCGCCATGACGGGCCCTGAAAATTGTCATCGGGCCATGAAGAGTGTCCTCGAACCATGACGATCACCAATAAGCGATGTCGGGCCCAACAAGGCAGCATGCAGGCCTTGGCGGGTCTGCATGCCCGCATGCCCGCGAGTAGGCCATGCAAGGCCAGGCTGGCCTGCAAGACTGCGCATCCTGTAGGCTTGGCCTGTAGGCTGTCGCCGGCCTGCAGGTCAACCCGCAAGTCCGATCGGTCTCCCGAGGGCAAACAAACCCGTGGGTCTGGTAGATGAGCTTGACACCTTCATCCTTACGCCTATTCTCGACGTCCGGTTGTAAAGCCGCCTCCAAGTTGATGTCTTTTCTCACTTTCGGATCCAAGTCTTTATCGCCGTTGGGTTTAGATCTGAAACCGGATCATCTTTGAGATGTATTTCCTCTTTTAGCCGATCTAGTTTCATGAGACATTGGCGAAAGATCTTCGAAAGTTTCTTTGCTAATTGCGGGATTGTCTTCTGTCATATTTGAACCATCGTGGTTCCGAACAACGTCCCTCTTTCATTCGACGCCTTTCTCTCTTTCCTCATCCGCTCCAGCCATGGTTAATGTCGTTTCTCGAAAGTTTACACCATCAGGATCTACACTCTAATACCAATTGATAGGATTCGCTAGAGTTTTGATGTAAAAAGTTTAACTTTTTTGGTGGAAAGGAAAGATTTTGCTGAAAATGAGAGAATTTTAGGGTAATACAAAGGGATTGTGGGGGTAGATGGAATTTTTATTAATAATAGGCCGAAAATAAAGAGATACAAAAGATAGTTGAGTTCTTTTGAGAGGACCTCGCTCTTTCCTTGGCCACGTTCGAGGTAGACCGTTTTTCCAAGCTTCTATTCGAGGCGAAGCCGTAATTTCTCATAAAAGAGTCTTATATCATGATTCAACGCCATAAATCCCTAATCCCTTAGGCCACATATAAATAATAAACTAAACATACAAAATTGCACAAAGATCCCTAAAGCAGAAAATTACGAAAATACACGTAATACTCCAAAGTTTCCAAATCTGCCCTTTTCTGCGTAGAATGCGGTCATCAGTTCTTTAGATACTTCAACGAGGCTTTGATACGACACGTTAGGGATTTTAGAAATAAAAATAGGATTTTTGGTGGATAGATTAGATGTTTATGGTAAATGTGGGATTTTTAGGGCTAAAAGAGTGGATTTGAGAAAAAGTTGATTTTTTATTCATAGAATAACGAGATACAATGATAGTTGACCTCTTTCGAGAGCAGGCCACTCTCCTAACTTTTAATTCAATATAAAAATCCTCACGCTCTCAAAATTTAAAGGATCTTACCACTAATCTTTTCCAAGGTTCTAAATGGCGTGAGGCATGGCGTGACGGCGAGGTCAAGCCTCAAGCCTTATGAGCCTTGGCGGAGCCACGACGTTTTTCAAGGCGTGGCTTAAGGCGGCAAATGTGTGTATATAATATATATATATATATATATATATATATATATATATATGTAGACAGTAGATTATGCTCCACTTAGATGAATTAGTTTCCAATTCCTACCAAATCCATAACCTTCTATCTACATTGAAATGTGTGCTTACAATTAACTAAAGTGTTACTTTAGTAAAAAACAATTGTTTACATAACTAAAAAGCATGTGACCTCAATGCGTCATCAATATTAAAACAATCGATTAACACAGTTGTTAAAGCTAGTTGGATAATTGGATCTAAACGAAATTTGCTGATACTTGAAGGAACATTGATTTTTTGCATGTCCTATCACCATAAATTCATTGAATGGCTGCAACAATCCAAAGGGCCAAATCTAAACATGAACAGCTCAAAAAGGTGACATTTTAAAGCACAACACCTTCCCAAGATTGAAAATTTTCAAGTTTAGCTCTGAGATCGCCGATCGATGACGAAGAAGACGCGGAGATCTCCGGCCAGAATCGCTAGACGCGGTGGAGGGAGTTGATGTCGTCGAGGTCAGTGCGGGCGATGCTGACATGGCCGCGGTCGGAGACCCGTCGGCCGTCGGCCTGATGGCTGGAGACGAGGGCGGCCGACAATGAATCGTATCGATATAATGCCCTAAAAATGCGGGCAGCTGAGGTCAGGCTGAAAAGCCTCAAATAATAGAGAACAGGTCAGGTTCTCTTAGCCCTATAATGCGGACCATGTACCATTTTTTTTAATTTTTTCGTTTTTTTGGTGCGCTTTGTGTCGCCATGGTGCGCCATGGCGGCGTGCCGCCTCAAACAGCCTACATGGACATTAACGGGGCGTGGGTGTCGCACCTTGCCGCCATGGCGAGTTTTTTAGAACCCTGATCTTTTCTACTCTCAATTCTTTTCTCAAATCTTCGCATAAATCCTCTTCTAGTCGCCTCCAATTTATTTATAATAAAAATCTTAATGAGCCTCTGTCCCTAAATTATCAAAATACCTCTGACCTAAGGTTTTCACCCTAAATTATATATCTGTCCATGGACCCTCAAAATTACAGTTTTGACCTTGTGTCCAGAAATTACAGATTTGCCCTTGGTTGCCGCCGCACCCCTTAAGTCTATCAGGCTTCCCCTCCTACCTTTTCTAGCGGTCCATATCCATTGGAACCATGGTGTAATTAAATTATATCAAAACCATATATGGTGTGATTTAATGCCTTAATGAGCAACCTCTTCTTGTTAAATAGCATTGTCAAATAGCAGAGTAGGAGATGCTAGGCATTGGTGGAGATTGATTAGAGATCTACTACAACATGGTGATAACTTAAGACTGGAACGGTTTTTATACAATTTAATGAGAGATTTTCTAAGTATAGAAAGAAGAAGAATTCATGACACTGGAACGAGGGATGACAATGGCAAAATATAAGGCTAAATTCAGGCAGCTCTCTCAATACGATCCCCACTGTGATTTCAATGAGGCATGCTTAGTATCGGAAACCAAAAGCCTCTTAGAACTAGAAAGACATTACACAAAATTTGTTAAGGATTTTTCAAAAATCTATTGCACGTTTACTAAATTGACATAGAAGAAAGTGAAATTCTACTGGACCAAAGTATGCGAGAGAAGTTTCAATGAACTCAAAAATCGGTTATTGAGCGCTACAGTTTTAACTGCGCCTTCAAGATCAATATGATTTGTGATTCATAGCGGTATTAAAAAATGACATTGTATGTGTTCCGATGTAGAATGGCAAAGTGATTGTGTATGCTAGCGGGCAACTCAAACCATTGAACATATCTCGCCCAAGACTTGGAATCAGCCACTATGACTTTCACCTTGAAGATATTGTTGGAAACTCACAACTCCTCATAAGGTTTTGATGATACAAACATATTATTCTGTGTACTAACTTTATCTAGACAAATTTTATAGCTCAAACATTGCACATTCAAATAAGACAATCATCAAGACTACATATTGCAAGAAGCATCCAAAACAAGATGAAGCATAACAATGAAATCGTGTATCTTGTAAAAAGAGATGTAATCTTTATTTTTTTGTCTTGCATATACTTAGAATGTAAAAGTCTTGATGATTATCTATCATAGTCCTTTAGGATCCGTCTTCCAAAAAATAAACTCAGTGACCAAATTAGTCGACTAGTCCTTCCCCCTAGTCGACTAAATAATATTCCTCATAAATTAAGAAAATTCCGAAAAATGTCCCAAACTTATTTTTTAGGTCATCAGGATCATTATTCAACAATTTCCAAGATTTTGGTTTTTAGTCGACCAATGGAATTAGTCAACCAGTCAATTATTTAATAGTTATTTTAACAGCTATTTTTTCGAATTAAATACCAACTTCCATAGCTACCCACAACAGCTAAGAATCTGACAGTTTCTATTCGTTTTGTGCTAGTTTCTGGTAGTTTCTA
Organism: Scilla litardierei; assembly: GCA_030789695.1. NCBI lineage: Eukaryota > Viridiplantae > Streptophyta > Magnoliopsida > Asparagales > Asparagaceae > Scilla > Scilla litardierei. The sequence goes on along the minus strand of CM061142.1, from coordinate 294,708,610 downwards.
ATGTCCTTTCGTCAAAGGTTGACTTAATAGTCAAATTCCTGATTAGCAGCACAATTAGCTGACCAGGCATACGTATTAATTGACTAATTCTGACAAAAACAGTTCAGAATTTTTTGAAAATTTAGACAGTTGTTAAATGTTCGAAAACTAACTCTTTGGCCTATAAATAAACCCCAAGACCCATGTCTAAAATACACGAAATTCACTCATTCTCTCTTTTCTTAAGTTTTGTCATTCACACTATAAAAGAGTGATTTTCATATTTTCTTGAGGAAATTCAGCAGAAATTCTTCCTCTTTAGAAAGTCCAATTTCCAAGTGTGTTCCACCACAAATTCATACCAAGAACCTTGGAGATTCCATCACCAATCTTGCTTTATAGTTCCTACATTATCAAAGTTATAGGTGATATTGTTTCATACTCTTTCTTTTTTATTTGGTGAATCTCTTGTTGAAGAGATTGTAGAAGTTTGCAACATTGTGAGTGTTGGCATCTTTGTATGTTGATTGCTTGCGGAGAGCAAGTGTTATATTGGATTGAAAATCTCTACGAAGAGTATGGGTCTGAACGTATGATCACAAGGATCAGAACGAGGAAAAATCTCTGTGTTTGCGTTTGCTATTTTCTGGATTATGTTATTTACTTCCGCACTCTTATTGCAATTTTTAGTTACTTTTAATTTCACAATTTCGCCGTGATATACACTATTCACACCCCATCTCTAGTGTATTTGGTGTGTCAGGAGATCCAACATTTGGTATCAGAACATGGTTAAGATGACATACACATATCCGACGAACAATCCATCTTCTTCATCACAATTTCCAGAAGGGCACTCTACCATAAGGCCTCTATTATTCAACGGTTCCAACTCCTCTTATTGGAAGAATAGGATGACGATCTATCTTCAAATCATTGACTACAAACTTTGGAAAATGTTGGAAAATCGGTACGAGAACCCTATACAACCCTTTATGCCCAATGGACTGCAATTGACAAATCTGCTGCAACCCACAACTCAAAGGCGATGAATGCATTATTTTGCGCTATGGACAAGAATGAGTTCAATCGTGTCTCCCAAGCCAAATCAGCATATGGTATCTGGCATACACTCGAGGTAACCCACGACGGAACTAGTAAAATTAAGAAAACTAAAAATTTTATTCTTGTTCACAGGTTTGAGTTATTTAAGATGAAGGACAACGAGACAATTGGAGAGATGGCACTGACATCACAAACTCTCTAATTGCTCTTGGTAAGTCATATACTCAAACAGAACAAGTCAGGAAGATTCTTCGTGCCTTGACACCAGAGTGAGAGAAAAAGACTACAGCCATATAAGAAGCCAATGACCTGTCAACTCTCACCGGTGAAAGTCTCGTTAGTAATCTAATGGCCCACGAAGTATAAGTTCAAGATCATAAGGAACAATCAGACCCAAAGAAGAAAGTGCTTGCCTTCAACGCATCATCTGACACCGATGATTCAAACATGGACGATGATGATGTGGCATTATTTACTAGAAACATCAAAAAGTTTCTAAGAAGAGAGGTAAGTATAAAATTTTGAAGTCTAAAAATATTGATGTATCTCTATGTTTTCAGTGTAACAGGCCAGGACATATAAAAAAGGATTGTCCACTCCTTAAACCAAAAGAGAAAACATTTAACAGCTTCAAAAGGGATAAGAAGTTCGCGAAGAAGAAGGCACTCACAGCCACTTGGGATTCTTCATCTTCTGATGAAGAAGAAACTAATGAACATACTAATGAGGAGAATGCTCATATGTGCTTTATGGCACAAAATGATAATGAGGTAAGTAGTTTAGATAATGAAGAAATACTAGAAGCCTTTAATGATTTATATATTAAATTTAAGAAGTTAAATTCTCGGCATAAGACATTAGTTCTTTCACATCAAGAACTAACTTCATCATCATTATCATTAAATAATCTTAAACAAGAAGAATAATCTTTATCTTCTCTTAATGATAAATTAGTTCATAAAAATGGGATTATCAAATCTAAGAATCATAATATGCTATCACATATTTCAATATTAGATAAGGATATTTTATCTTTAAAGTTGAAATATGATGATATGGTTCCAATATTAACAAGTTTAATAAAGGAAAATATAATCTCGATGAGTTACTTAAAGTATAACATCCTGCTAATCATCGACAATGCTTGGGTTATAAACATATACCCAAATCAAATAGTTTTGGCAATGCTATTATTTTGGAAAAGAAAAAGCATGTATTTATAAATGCAAACAAAAATGATGCTTCAAATATTTTGCATAAGAATGATCTCTATTCCAAATAAGAAAACTTTTATAACATCTTCTAGGAATTCCACTACTTATTCTATTTGGATTCCTAACGATCTATGTTTATATGACAAAGATTTATATATTTCTAACTTTATGAAAGATGTCATTCATTCTTCACATTATTTGAAGAAGCCAAACTCTACTTGGGTTTGATTTCCTAAAGACTAATATCAAGGACCGATATAAAGTGGTACCAATATTTATTATTTATCTTTCAGGTACCCATAAACGAAAGATAGATACTAGATAGTGGATGTTCCAAACATATGACTAGGAACATCAAACTTCTATCAAGCGTGCAATTCAAAGATGGTGGCACCGTTACCTTTGTAGAAAACACCAAAGGTAACGTTATTGGCATTGGAACCGTTGGTGATACAGATAAGAAATCATCGAAAACATGCTCTTCGTTGACTGTTTGAAACATAATCTCTTATCTATTTCTCAATTATGTGATAAAATTTTAAAATTAGTTTTGAAAAGAATGGATGCATTATATATGATTTTAATATGGCTAATATATTATTTCAAGGTAGTCGTAAGAATAATATATATATATATTATGAATGATGATAATTTCAAATGATCATTGTTTATTAGCATCTACATAAAACACACTTTTGTGGCACAAACGTTTTGGACACACTAACCACAAACATTTGGCACGCATTTCCAAACATAAGTAAGTTTCAAGAATGCCTAATATATCTTTTAGTCATACACAATTTTGTGATGCATGTCATCAAGGTAAGATGCATAAATCTTCTGTTAAATCAAAAGATGTTATTTCTACAAAAAGACCACTTCAACTTTTACATTTGGATTTGTTTGGTCCACCTAGAATATCCTCTTTAATTGGAAGTAAATATGCATTTGTAATTGTAGATGATTATTCAAGATATACTTGTGTATTATTTTTGAAACATATAAATGATGCATTTGACAGTATTTTGTAAAAAAATTCAAAAGTTAAAATCGTCATCCATTATTACTATTTGTAGTGATCATGGTGGAGAGTTTGAAAATGAATTATTTACAAAATTTTGTGATAAACATGGCATAACATATAAATTCTTTTCCTACAGCCGCACTACAAAATGGAGTAGTTGAAAAGAAAAATAGAACTTTATAAGAATGTGCTAGAACCATATTATGTGATAGTACATTACCAAAATATTTTTGAACAGAAGTTGTTAAGTTATTGCTACTGCATGCTATATTTTAAATAAAATTTTGGTAAGACCACAATAAAACGTGTTTTGAATTATTATACGATAGAATACCACGTGTATCATATTTTCGATTTATTGGTTGTAAATTTTTTATTATTAATACTAAAGATGCATTAGATAAGTTTGATTCAAAATCTGATGAAGGTATATTTGTAGTTTATTCTACACATCGTAAAGCCTGTAGGATTTATAATAAAAGCACTTTATGTATTGAAGAATCACTTCATGTAAGTTTTGATGAAAATTATTCTTCAAACATATCTTTAGAAAATGATGATTCAATACCTCTTACTAATTCTCTAGAAAATATTAAGTTAAATGACAATGATGATACTACTAATTCTATCCCGAAAACAATTACAGATAATACAAGTATTCTTAAAGCATTTGTTGAAGTTCCTAACCATCCACATGATTTAGTTATTGAAGATATACCTGATGGTGTAAGAACTAGGTCACAAATAGAATAAATGACTTATTGTGCATTTATTTCATCCATTGAACCAAAGAATGTTAATGAAGCATGTCAAGATAGTTCATGGTTTATAGCAATGCAGCAAGAACTTAATCAATTCGAAAGGAATGATGTATGTAAATTAGTACCAAGACCTTCAGATCATCCTGTTATAGGAACAAAATGGGTATTTAAGAATAAGTTAGATGAATCTGGTCAGGTAGTTAGGAATAAGGCTACATTAGTTGCACATGGATATAAAGAAGAAGAATGTATAGATTATGATGAGATTTATGTACCAGCTGCACAATTAGAATCAATTAGAATGTTATTAGCTGATGGATGTTATAAAGATTTCAAGTTATATCAAATGGATGTTAAAAGCGCATTTTCCAAATGGTATTATAAAGGAAGAGTATATGTAGAATAACCACCTGGATTTCAAAAGTTTGGAAAATCATGTTTTCAAATTGAAGAAAATATTATATGGTTTAAAACAAGTACCACATGCTTGGTATGAAAGAATTTTTTATTGAAATATGGTTATTCTATTGGAAAGATGTATTCTACTTTATTTATCAAATATATAAATTCTGATGTAATAATGATTCAGATATATGTTGATATTGCAAAAGGCCTAGTGGATCAAATATATGTTGGATCTCTTGGCACACCAAATACACTAGAGGGTGGTGAATAATGTATATCACGACGAAATTGCAAAATTAAAATTAACTAAAATATTGTAAAAAGAGTGCGGAAGCAATCCAGAAAATAGCAAACGCAAACACGGAGATTTTTCCTTGTTCTGATCCTTGTGATCCTACGTCCAGTTCCCTACTCCCCGTAGAGGATAATACAAATAATTATTTAACTTAATGTTATAAATGCGCCAATATGGATAATTAATGGTATACTCATGGATATTTTTTTAATATATATATATGGTGCATATAAGCCATATATTTAGGGGGAGTTTTTCTTTTCATAATTTCTCATATTATATTCAATGTTTGTAAAATCATCAAAAATGGGGAGAATGTTGGAAACTCACAACTCCTCGTGAGGTTTTGATGATACAAACATATTAGTCTGTGTACTAACTTTATCTACGCATATTTTATAGCTCAAACATTGCACATTCAAATAAGACAATCATCAGGACTACATATTGCAAGAAGCATCCAAAACAAGACGAAGCATAACGATGAAATCTTGCATCTGGTAAAAAGAGATGTAACCTTTATTTTTTGTCTTGCATATACTTAGAATGTAAAAGCCTTGATGATGATCTATCTTAGTCCTTTAGGGTCAGTCTTCAAAAAATAAACTCAGTGACCAAATTAGTCAACCAGTCCTTCCTCCTAGTCGACTAATAATATTCCTCATAAATTCAGAAAATTCCGAAAAATTTCCCAAACTTATTTTTAAGGTCATCAGGATCATTATTCAACACTTTCCTAGATTTTGGTTTTTTAGTCGACCAATGGAAGCTGTTAGTCAACCAGTTAGTTATTTAATAGTTATTCTAACCGCTATTTTTCGAATTAAATACCAACTTCCATAACTACCTACAGCGGCTAAGAATCTGACAGTTTCTATCCGTTTTGTGTCAGTTTCTTGTAGTTTCTAATGTCCTTTCGTCAAAGGTTGACTTAATAGTCAAAACCTCATTAGCAGCACAATTAGTCGACCAGGCATATATATTAGTCGACTAATTCTGACAAAAACAGTTCAGAATTTTTTGAAAATTTAGACAATTAAACGTTCGAAAACTAACTCTTTGGCCTATAAATAGACCCCAAGCCACTGTTTAAAATACACGAAAATTCACTCATTCTCTGTTTCTTAAGTTTTGTCCTTCACACTCTAAAAGAGTGATTTTCATACTTTCTTGAGAAAACTCAGCAGAAATTCTTCCTCTTTAGAAAGTCCAATTTCCAAGTGTGTTCTACTACAAATTCATACCAAAAACCTTGGAGATTCCATCACCAACCTTGCGTTATAATTCCTACATTATCAAGGCTATATGTAATACTGTTTTATACTCTTTCTTTTCTTTATTTGGTGAGTCTCTTGTTGAAGAGATTGTACAAGTTTGCAACACTGAGAGTGTTGACATCTTTATATGTTGATTGCTTGCGGGGAGTAAGTGTTATAGTAGATTGAAAATCTCTACGGGAAGTAGGGGACTGGGCGTAGGATCACAACGATCAGATCCAGGATAAATCTATGTGTTTGCATTTGCTGTTTTCTGGATTGCTTCCGCACTCTTATTGCAATTTTTAAGTTACTTTTAATTTTGCAATTTCATCGTGATATACACTATTCACACACCCCTAGTGTATTTGGTGTGCCAGGAGATCCAACAGATATAGATGCATTCTATGTAATAAAGAGTAAACCGAAATGTAAAACGATTACAAGAGCTTAAAGCATATCTCACTTAGATGGAATTAAATGTGACAAATAAGATAACCAGAATTGTTGAAGGGTTATTAGTCGGATATTTATTATCATCCCAGAGAGAATAACATCATAAAATATCCTCTAAATCGGAAGCTTCAACGTAATCTGGTGTGTTTGATTACTGATCTGAAGCATTTGAAGGATTTGAAGAAACTGGATATTGAGATTCGTGTTCAGGGCTCAAATTCCATTCTTGCTCACCTCACAATGCAACCAACTTTGAATGATGCGATAAAGGAAGTTCCATGTAGTGACCTTCAGTTACAGAAAATCCAAACTAAAGTGCAAAATGGCTTAAGAGCAAAAGTTTTAGTCTTCAAGAGAGTGTTTTGAGATATGGTAAAAGGCTATGAGATTGTAATTATAAGAAGTTACATAAGAAAATTATGGAGGCTCATTGCACTAGTTAGAAAATACACCCTAGTGGTATTAAGATGTACAGAAATTTATGAAACAACTATTAGACGAATACCATGAAATAGAAAATTGCAGATTTTGTAGCTAAGTGTTTAATATGTCAAAAGGTGAAGGCTGAACATTACTAACCAGTTGGATTTATGCAGAATATTGAAATTCCAAAGTGGAAATGGAGTCACCTCACTGTGAATTTTGTCACAAGGCTGCCTAATTCTCCAATATGGCAACAATCAGTTTAGGTGATTGTGGATAGGTTGACCAAGTTAGTGCACTTCTTACCGGTGGGAATTAATCTCTAGAGACAAATTGGCCCAACTGTGTATAGATAAAATTGTGATCTGTCATGGCATTTTGAAATCTATTACACCAGAACAGGATTGTCATTTCACTTCAGATTTTTTAAAAAGCTTTCAGAAAGCTTTCGGTGCCAATGTGAAATTTACTACCGGTTATCATCCTGAAAGTGATGACTAGTTTAAAATAATTATACAAATTTTAGAAGACATGCTTATAACCTGTGTGTTATATTTCAAGGGAAACTAAGAAACAGTTGCGTTAGTGGAGGTTACCTACAATAATGGTTATTAAGCTAGCAATAAGAGAGCACCTCATGAGACATGGTATGGTCCGAAATGCAGATCTTTTGCAAGTTGGGATGAGGCTGGTGAGACGGTATTAATTGGTTCTGATTTCTTGTAAGAAATGATAAATAAAGTTAGTGATTAGAAGAAAGCTTCTACATCTAACAATTCATAGTAGACAGAAAAGCTATGTAGATAGCAAGAGAAGGGACTTGAATTTCAATACAAATGACCATGTATTTATGAAGGTATCTCCGACAAAACGAGTAATGAGATCTAGGAAGAAAGGCAAACCGAGTCCATACTATATAGTTCCTTTTGAGGGGTTGGGTGTGTGGGAGTTGCTTATAGGATTGCTATACCACTTGCATTGGATCAAGTGCATAATGTCTTCCATGTATCCCTGCTAAGAAAGTTTATTTCTGATCCTAATCATGTGTTGCAATACGAACTGTTACCAATTCGGGAGGATATGCCCGATACAGAAATTTCAGTTTGCATAGTGGATCGAATGAAGCAGGTGTTGAGGAAGCAAACAGTAAATTTTGTCAAGATCAGATGGCAGAACCACTTAGGTCAATGAGCTACTTAGAAGCAAAAAGAAGGGACGGAAAAATATTTAGAATTATATGATGATTCAGGTGTGTAGAGGTTTTGAGGAATTCTATTAAGGAGGTAGAATATAATATCCTGAAATTTCCTTGTATTATATGACGATTATTTAATGTTAAAGGTATTGGTACTTGTTTGGCAATTATTGGTTTTATCGTGGGGTTATATACAATTATTATATGTTATATTAAAAGAAATGTAAAAACGATATTAATTTGGAAAAGACTTCACTATATTATACCAATTAATCTCAATAAAGAAGCAGTTGCAGTCGCAACGTCTAAAAAACCAAAAAAAAAAGAGAAGTTGAAGGGAGTGGTTATTCAGAGAAAAAGAGAAAACAAGAGGAGAGGAGACTTTAGGAATTAGGGTAAAATTATTTTACTTTGTATTGAATTTTGATTATAGGCTTTTCTTAGGCCAATTTATCATAGTTATATGTTTAGAATTATTTTTTAACTTTAAACATGTATTGATGGATTCATATGATGTTTTGAGTAGAAGGTGAATATTTAATTTAGTTTAGCCCCCTGGATTGATTAGAAACCACTTGTGTGTTCTTTTATGGGTTTCTATTCCAATTTGGAGCTGAAAAATCTATCCAGGCCACCCGGATTTCAGCATACTTTCAAGTTCAGGACATCGTGCATTCTCGTTTCAATTTTCAGCAAAGGAAAATTATTCTGCAGGCTCTTCTGATGTCAGAACTTAGTATGTTGACCACCAGCCTTATAATATTTTATTATTTTTCTTACTTCATGCATAGCTATTGTATATCGACATATTGTTACTATTGCAACACATAATATTTTTAATATGAAATTAAATACATTCTTATGAAGGATTGTTGTGATAGTCTATTGATTGAATGGATTTATTCTACAATCATTTTCTTATGAAGTACTTCATTGATTTAATGAATCTGATATGTTTGGATGTGCATGGATGGCTTGTGGGATTAAGTTGAACTGAAATATTAAAAATATAGGGATTGTCAAGGTTTGGGATTGGACCATTATAGTGAGGATTAACCAACAAGTAAATGCCGTGTTGGGTCTTATATTAAGAGGATTTGCCACCAGCTAAATTGTGTAATGGACCATCATGCTGAAAATTAGCCACCATGTGATATGGTACTCTGGACCGCTTATTTACTGAATGGATTGGCCGAAAAACTCGGACATACCCAAATGAGTGAAGTAAATCTTATTACATGTAATAAATATGGACAAACAAACGAAAAGTTTTACTAATGCATTATCAAAAATTGTATATTGTTTCATTAAAACATCGTCATAAATTTTATTTTTGCATTAACAATAATGATATCTTATATAATTTTTGTAACTTGTATATTTGTTTCCTTAATTCTAAGCTATCGAGTGCAAACTTTTTTGGAAATCAATTTTTTCCAGATTCTTATGAAGTTCGAGGGTAATATGTATGCCATTTGAATTAGACTCTGAAACTATTTATCATATATACAAAGTAATATTCATACCCGAGGGATTCATTGCTTTTATTGTTATAATTATTTTCTAGACATTTACTAGATGATTTTGAATCATTTACGAAGGTTGTTGGATACTGAAATTTAATATTTTTATAATTTTGCGGAGGCATTATAATTTTTGGGATTATTTGGACTTTATATTGTCTACGTATTTTACCAAATTGCATTTTATATTGTCAACACGACTGTCCGCTCCCCATCCTGGAACTCCATCCTCAGAAGCTTCCAGTTCACCTTCATCTCCCCCAACTTCTTCAGCCACTGCACCCCTAGTATGATATCCACGTTGCCCAACTCCAATGGCAAGAAGTCCTCCATGATCTGTATTCCCTGCAAGGTCAAGCACAGACCCTTGCAGAGCCCCTTGCTCTCCTCCATCTTCCCTGTCCCCAACAGTACGGTAAACTTCTCCAGGGTGCTCAGCTGCAGCCCATGCCACTCCACTACTGGGCTGGAGATGAAATTGTGGGTGGCCCCACTGTCTATCAGCACCGTCACCGCCGTGTCCACTAGCTGCCCTGATAACTTCATGGTGTGGTTCGGAGTGAACCCCACCACAGAGTTCAGGGAAACCTCTGCGAAGTCTAGGTGAGACTTCTCCTCTACTAGTGGCTCCTCCTCAGGCTCCTCCTCACCCACGTACCCTTGCTGGTCGGGTACCATGGTGATCTGCAGTAGGCGGCTCGCACATCTGTGTCCAGGGGTGAACTTCTCGTCGCAATGGAAGCACAACCCATTGGCCCGCTTCTCCCTCACCTCTGCCTCCGTCATGCGCCGCCCTACAGCAGCCGGGCGGCCCTCTCCTCGAGTCTCAGGTGCAGCTGCGGGTGCCCTCTGTGCCGCTGCTGCAGGGGTGGGACGGGAACTCTGGGTCCCCCAGGCTCCCCGTATCCTCCTCTCCTCTGCATGCTTCTCCTCCGTCTTATGGACCAGGCGGAGGACATCCTCCAAGGTCGCCGGGCTCTGCATCCGCAACTCAGCTCGTATCGAGGGCTTCAGCCCCCTCATGAAGTTGCCGATCATCACCTCATCTGTCACCCCCTTTGCCCGTCTATTCAGCATCTCAAATCGCTCCACGTAGTCCCTCACTGTCCCCTCCTGCCTCAGGGCCGACAGCTGCTCGTAGAAATCTCCCCCTGCTATCTCAAATCGCTCCACGTAGTCCCTCACTGTCCCCTCCTGCCTCAGGGCCGACAGCTGCTCGTAGAAATCTCCCCCTGCTATCTCCTGGAACCGACCCACGATCAGTGCTGACAGCTCCTCCCAAGTGCGAAAAGGGGACCGTGCTATCTTCCACCTGTACCAGGCTAGTGTCTTCCCCCTCAAAATAAATCCCGATGGCCTTCAGGACCTCCTGCTCCGTCATCCCCATCACCTGAAAATACTGCTCCATCCGATAGATCCATCCGTCTGGATCGGTGCCATCAAAGGTCAGCATCTTCAGCTTCATTAATCGCCGATCCGCATTGATGTCACCCTGCTGCCCTCTATCTCCACCACGGTCACCCTGTTGCCCCTGTCTCTGCCACGGTCGCCTCCCCAGCCGAAACCGCCACACTGGTTCTCCGTCGAACCTCCCCCATCAGCTCCGTACAACTCCTCAGGCCACCCAGGCCTCTCCCATGCTTCGGGCTGGTAGTAGTGTCCTGGAAACTCAGGTGGTCGTGCCAAAACGGGCCTCGACCCAAGAGGGGTGGTCTCTGTCCTCCAAAACTGGCCCGCAGGGATCCCAATAGCTGCTCCCCAGGCCCAACCGCCTCCGACCGTCCCCAGAGCTCCCCCAGAGTAAGGTACGAACCCCGCCACACCCCCAAAGGGTCGTGAAGGGTTCGCTGGGCCCCCAGGAGGGGCGACCCAACCCGCCGAACCCCTAGAAGGCCCGGCCCAGCTCGTCGGGCCCCCAGAATGGGCGGGCGGCCATTCCGGACCCCTGCCTGGGGTCGTCGCACCTCCCACACCCCCGAAAGGGGGTGCCACCATCTCCCCGAAGCCGCAGGTGGCCGCCGAGTCCACGAAAGGGCCCAGCGGCCTGGGCACACCCCCGGTTGGGGGTGCCGACTGCTCCCCGCCCCCCGGTGGGGGCCGCCGACTGCTCCTGACCCCCGCCGGGGTTCGCCGCCTGTTCCGGACCCCCGTCGGGGTTCGCCGAGGCTCTGAGATGGCTCGGCGGCTTCGCCCAGGCCTGGGGAGGCCTGGGTTGGGCCGCCGAAGCCCCGACAGGCCCAATCGGGCCTGTCGTTTACTGAACAGACCCGTGCGGGTCTGCTGTTTGCCACACAGACCCGTGCGGCCCTAGGTTAGGCCGCACCGTCCCCCTACGTTCTCCCGAGCCGTTGCCTTGAGGTGGATGATCCGTCGTCTTCTGCGATTGCTGTAGGGAAGCTGATTCTAGGGTAGAATCTCCCCCCTCTTGTATTTCCTTGCCCCGATCTCCATCTTTCGCCACCGTTAGGGCTTGTATCATGGTCATCATCGTCGTTATTGCCTCCTTCAGATCTGAATTCGATCCCTTCAATTCTTGGAGATCACGGCCTTGTTGCGCGGCGTCCTTCCTCATCCCCGGAGCTCTATCTGGACGTCTTCTTGCGAATGGGCGTGATCCTTCATGGAATCCCCCGCCGTTTTCTTCAATCCCTCGAACCGTTCTTCGATCTCACGATTGAGATCCTCCCGTAGCCCTTGAATCTTCTCATCGATCAAATCCGCCTTCGATCTAATGCTTGTCGCCATTGGATCTTAGTGCTCTGATACCAATTTGATACGATCCGGGAGATCGTATAAGCAAATCGATATATTTTAAAGAGGAAAAATATAAAAAGAGGATTTTTGATAGATAAGAAATGCGAAGAACTACAATAGTTGGGTTTCCTTTGAGACGAAACCATATCTCCTAACTTTGAATGTCGGATCAAAGCCTAAGAACCCTCTCAACGATGCCTAACACGTTCTTCACAAATCAAGCATAAGACAATAACAATGGCGGCTAGCCCTAATAAATAGAAAAGTGGGGATTTACTAATCTAGCCTGAAAAGACTAGAATACCCCTGAACCCACTAAACCCACTACGTGCGCCTCCTACGCCTCACGTATGTCACGATAGGTGGTCCCGCATCCTCCGTAGTCATAGGGGTGGGTGCGCCCGCATCAGTGGCCTAACAACTGTTGTGGGTTGTGGCAGCAGTCGTGTGTTCATCTATATTATCTATGTGGGCTTTATATTATCAATATATTTTACCAAATTGCATTTTATTATTGTTCTGAATTATTGTGTTTGTGGCCTAACAACTGTTGTGGGTTGTGGCAGTAGTCGTGTGCTCCTCTATAATTTTTTGGGGTGTAACAATTCTATCTTCAATATGCTTTTGGAATTTACTTGAGTGCCACCGTGTTGTGTTGGGTCGTCCCCGTGTCGGCTTGTTCGTGTTAATGCGATATAGCTCCAAACACAAAAAGATGCAAACCCCAACAGGGAAAAATAGCAACAACAAATATGGAGCGGATATGAGTACAATTGCGACGAATCTTACATGAGTATACAATGTACAAAGCTGTTTGTTATGGTCAACCTTTACTTAGCACTTCCGTCGGCAATAATACCATCAAAAAGAAAATTTAAAAGAAATCAGGCGGTAATGAATTTGAGTGTCAGAGCATATGCAAATGAAAACCAAGTATTTCACACTGCATAAAAAGAGTATCCAATTTCTAATAATCAATTGGAAGTTGCTAAATCCCAACAATCACATCCCTCTAACAGTAACTTTTCCCACATACATCAGTAGCTACTTGAGACTGTGGTAAAATGGGATGGTTAACAAGAGACCTAATCTCGAACCCACTAAATCTTAGAAAAGCCACTATTTCTTGGAAGAAAACTTCAACACATAGATAACATTATATGGGAATCGATACCAAGGTAACTAATAACAACATAGACCAACTGGGTGAATAGATTTAATAGCATCAAATAATAATCTTATTAACCCCATTTAATGAAAGAAAAATCTAGAATGGATGCTAATACCTTAATGACTTTGCAGATTAGCACTTCCATAAGTGTTCTCAACCTGACATAATCTCCTAGCTGCCCCTCCCTCAAGATATCTGAAGCAATTGGACTACCTCCATAGGGACTCTGTGCTAATACCAATCCAGCAACCTTATCTTTCAGATCAGCCCAATATAAAGATAATGCAGCTGCTGCATCTACTCCTCCTTTGCTATGTCCAAGAAGCATTACACGTTTCTTGGAGCCCCAATAAATCTCTTCAATGCATTCTTTTATCTCTCTACAATTTTTCTCTACTGAACCCTGAGCAACAAAATTTGCAATTTAGAGGCAACATAGATGGCAAGCATAAAACAAGACAATGAAAGAATTAGAGATGCACCTCGCTGTGAATCTTGGGAATATGACAAGTCAAGCCCATTTTAGAGAAATATGTTTTTGTGCTAATAAAATAAAGTGGACCATGGTTGCTAAAAAGTCCTGCCAAGAAAAGTATCGATAAGTAGGACTTAACATTTCCAGAATCCGTCATGTTTGAGAATATGAATAAAACTCAAACTTACCCGGAACCAACAAGTATACCATTGTATTGGGCAACTTATGATCATTATTTCTGAAAAGAAGGATCCATTAGCAACTTATGAACTCACTTTATATAACAACAATAACAGCAGTAGAAACAACAAAAATAAACAACACTGAAAATAGTGGAGCTGGTATTCAAGCAAGTGGCTTTTAACCACACTAATATACCCCCTCCCCCAAAAAAGGCCACATTACGGACCAGTTGTCTTCATTCAACCAAGAATTGGCAAATATAATAATGTTTTCTTCCCACTAACCACTTAAGTCTCATTGATGTAAATGCACAGACCTGACATTCTCAAGCAATTCTGTAAATCGTTTAGTTCCGTCTTCAACTTGAGGCATGCCTTCAGCACGCTGTAGCCATCCGATGTCTTCTGCAGAGCCCCGGACAGTTTTTCGAGCACGAGAGATAAGGCTGCACATAAAACCTTTGAGAAATCAAAATTTCTCCAAATACTTCATATTCAAGCAGAACATTATATCATCCATCAGAACTAAAAGAACTTGATAGTTCAACCAGAAAAGTGATGCCTCAAATAATACCATGTTGTAAAGGATTAAAAAACATTTAATCTAAAGCATATTGATAGCACGACTTTAGCTCAAGGGCATCATAATTACATGCAATTGATTTAATCAAAAAATTGTTGTGAATTCATGTTCCAAACTTACATGATTTTCTTCTTCGAAAGTGATATGATCTTCAGAATCGTTCATCACAAATTTGTGAATTTCAATAACCGATATACTTCGTTAGGTAAAGCTCTACAAAGCATTTAGGTGACGATATCATGACGTGCAGCCAGTGACTTAGATTTAAAAGTCTCTGATGGAAAAGATTGACGTAGAAAACATAAACACATGGTTCAACCATGATAGTTAAGATTCAATACAGTAATTTTTCTAGAAGCATACCTAAGTTTAATAAGATTGTGAACATGTGTTCATATGCAGTTTACCAATCATATAAATGAAAATTCACACTTAACAGGTTTCTTAAACACACAATGAATGTCTATAGTCTATACTCACACAGAATAATAGAATGCACAGGAGATAAATAGAGTATTGAAACTTGGTTGTGATCCATATAGAATCTATAGACTATAGATTGTGGTTACTATGAAGAAATAACATGGAAACAGGACACATATACCGAGATGTGATATAGTAATTACATAAAAGTAGGACACAAGGCACAACAGGAAGACACAATATATTTATAAATAAGGGATGCATATATACATTCATACAAAAACATGTCCATGCATCCAAAAGCCTGGACACATTTATGCATATAAGAAGTAACACACAATTATCACAATCGATCAAGTATCTATATAACTTTGCAAAATTAATCGTTGGCTCTTCAATTTTATCTAGAACAACTAAATATATTTTGCTGATCATTTTAAGACATCTAAACTCATCATATTTTTATACAAGTCGACATTTTGGCAACGCTTTTCATAAAAACTTATTCATTTTGGCAACACATTTTGGCAACATTTTGGCAACACTTTTCATATATATAGAATTAAATAAAAACTACACTTCAATTATATGAAAAATATGTAGCGATGAAAAAGGTGAAAGAGTAACTTCTCCAACTGTTCTAAGAAGTGTCTAGACCATGTCTGAGACATGTCCAAGTGTCGGTGAAAGACATGGGGTCGACGTCCAATCCAGGTTCAGCTTCATTATAGAAATACCCGTGCTACAGAAGTTACCTTATTTTTCTGACATTTTAGTGTTCTTATGGTTAAGATGATTTTTTTTCATGAATAAAAATAATGATCAAGTAAAAGCATATATACTACCCTTGAAAAATTGATGATCCATTCTGAAAAATACTGGTTGATACTAAGGCTTGAGATCTCCCTCCAGGAGGATTTACTACAGTACTTGTCTGCCCGTTATCACGCAAAGATGGAGCAATGCTGGTATCACCAGTACAATCAAAGGTGGTTGAACAACTATCAGACCGAATATTGTTTACTGGTCCTGAAGAAACTGTTACTAATTCTTGGTCATCATCAGGTACAACTTCCTCTGCAAATACATCAATAAAAGGAAAATATCAAGTCATTTCATACCAACGACAACATACAACATTTAGATGAGAAGTCCAAGAAACAAAAAGGTAAACATGGAGGCTTATTCTAAGAAAAAAACTTAATGATGAACTCACCAACAGAACCAGTGAAGCAGCCAGTTAAATATGAGGTCGTCTGTGCAAGATAAGCAGCAGCATCACTGAGAGCAGGAATGGAGGTGAAAAGCAGCTGAGAGTTGTGCTCATCCTCACTCGAACAATTTTCATGAACCTGAAGACTATCAAAAACATCAAAAAATAATTGAAAGAGGGCTGCTCACGCAACTATAAATCCAATTGAAAACATCTCATCATTGCTTTTCATTTCTGAATTACGTGGATGACAAAAATGCTTATTAATAGCACTGATAATAGTTTTCGCTTTTACAGAAACAAAAATAGAGGAATCACCATGTGATAGCATGTGATAGCATTTAAAATGTTGATGGCAAGACTTCTAGATTAATGGATGAGATCAGTTGTGCAAGTTAAGAAACCTATGAGAGTTTCCCTTGACATAGTGTAGATCATAATCTCAATGATAGGGTAATACATCAAACGACATTGAGGACCCCTGACACTGAGGTAACATACAACTAAAGGACAATTCTGGTCTCTCTGTCATCATCATATAAGTCACATATGACTTGTATCCAAATTTTGTCCCAAATCCGTGCATATCTGAGTATCAGCCTCAGCTGGCCAGGGAGTCGTTTAGATTCAACTCTCACTGTCGGACCTTAATTGTTTGAACTCAGACTGTTGATGTCTGGCTTATTTTGTACAGTTGGATCCAGATGAATTGGTATGGGATAATATCAGCCGTTGGATGCAAATTAAATGGCAAACCCAACGGTCAATTACTTCCACAACCGATTGAAAGATGATTGATGATGATCCATCCTATTTAGATTTGAGAGTATATTTTGGTTTTATTTGTAATAGAGTTTGAGACCTTTGAGACTTTTAGTTATTTTATTTGAGATAGAGTTTGAGTCCTTTTAAATCTTTTAGTTATTTTAGATCTTTTAGTTATTTTGGAGTTTTAGTCGCATTGGATGTAGTTTTTGAAAATCAAGTTGTAAACATATATAAAGGTCAAAAACTTAATTTATTTTTCATAAAATAGAATTTGAGAAAATTGATATAAACTTCTTTATTTGTCAAACTAAATCTTTTGCATTGGGTGTAAATATGGGCGTGGGTGAGAGATCTGAAAAATCCCCATGTGCGTGGCATGTGAGTCGGTGATCGTCAGATCTCCAGAATGCGAGACTTGAAAAGTTATCAAATCTCTAATTTTGTCCAAATCCTCACCATAATTTTCCTATTCCGTTGTGCCTCAAACTTGAGATCAGAACCAAAACTTGACTTTTTCTTTCTTTTCATCGTCACCTCCTTTTCGAGTCTTTTCTTATAATTCGATTTTTAGATCCAAAAAATCCAAAAAAGATGAGAGAACGAAAAAATCAAATCAAAAGAGAGAAAACAAATAAAAACACTAAGAGAGAAAAAATAAGCTCAAAGAGAAACATGGAAAGACAATGAAAAAATAATAAATAAAAAATAACTTTACCAATTCACGCCCTCGCCCCCCTCAAGCCCCAACACTAAACCTAATTATCATGACCTCGCTGCCACGGGTCCATCCCCACCTTCGCCTCCACATCCCGATACGCAGTTGACTGATGTCACTGCCGCCATCTCTAACACCCAGAACCGCCGTCACAATTACCATTCGTTGCCATCATCCCATCATTGTTCTTTGACGACATTGCCAACTCCTGATGTCGGCAGCCCCCGCCAACCCTACCATAAAATGCATCACTTCATGGCAAGCACGCAATACCTTGAATTAACAAAAAACGTTGTGAATTTAGTCGAAAAAACCATCGACACCGACATGTTACATTAGTAGCTCTGATGAGCTATCTCCATTGTTGAGCTGTGCTAACAAGTCAACTGAGCCGAAACCAAGCCGACTCGAGCTGATTGAGATGTTGACCAATCAACGACTTAGCCCAATTGTTAAACCGATCCGAGCCACAACTGCAGTGTGACTTCGCATTCTTCTGGAATTTCTCCGAATTTTTAGTATTTCAGTAGTATTTCAACATATTTTGGTGATTTTCAGCTACTTTTTGAGCTTTTCAAGCAATATTTTTGACCCTGATCATCTGAATTAAATCTTCACAAGTTCTCGAGGCCTTACGTGATACCACAAAGCTGATCTTCACTTCAAGTTGTCTTCTAATTTAATCAAATATTTAATTGTTAAGTTCAGATGATCTTTCTATTTAATTGTTCAGATTAGTTGAATTGCTAATAATTGCATCATTTTCTACATTTTCTAGTCTCGATTTATGTTGCATCTGTATATTTAGCATTGCATGTTAACATATCGATTTGGATCATATGATTTTATTTATTTGCATAATTAGTGCATGCATATGGTTTGTATTTAAGATCTTATATATATATATATATATATATATATATATATATATATATATATATTCGTATGATTGTTTGACAGTACATGCTGTTATGTAGTGGAAAAATCCTAAGACTAGATAAGGATAATAACCCAATTTAGAAGTAAGAAAAATCACCTACAGAAGATATACATAGAGCTTAAAGCTAACATAAATCAAATATGGGATTGCCTAGAAGCTCTAAAGACAAAATTGATAGAAGAACAAAATTTTGAGGATGAAATATAAAGTACATTTGATGATGGATTAGATACTGGAATGATTAGAAATGAAAACAATTAAAATAATAGTAGACAAAATGAAAATTTTAAGAATAATTTTAAACAAGATAGCACCACACGCTGGATTATGATAGATGCTTCTAACTTTGATGGAACATATAAATTTTAGATTTTCTCATATTGGTTAGTAGATATGAAATATTTGTTTGAATGGTACCAGCTATAAAACGAGCAAAAGTTCAATTTACTATGTTAAAGTGATATGGACTTCCAAAATTTTCTAAACATCGACAGAGAGACAATGAGAGAGAGCATTTATGACTTATATAGACATGAACTGAAATGAAAATTAACCTCAAAAAGAAATATTTACCTTCTACCTATAAAGATCACCTAGTAAAAAATTAAACGACCTAAATCAAGGAAGCATGATTGTGGATAATACATAACTAAGTTCAATGACCTATTTGTTAGGAATAAGCTACAAGAACATCCTTGATATACCCTTTCTAGGGTTCGATCCGGATTAAGACTAGATATTAGGCGTAAGATGCTACCTCACATTGCAAAAGCATTCAACGTATCCTTAAATTTAAAATCCATAAGAAGCCCATAGATATGAAGGTTACGTTTAAAATGGAAGAGTAACCTAAGTGGTCAAATGATAGTATGACAAAGCCTGAAACTATTGTCTCTAAAAAGACAAATATAAAGGATAATGTTGGAGAATTTTACAACAAAAATCTAAATGGATGCAATATTTCTGCTATGACTACGGCCATTTTGCTACTTAGTGCCCTAATAGGAGCTTACTTGTGTAAAAGGTTAATAATGAGGATAAATTTATAAAACAAAGAATACATTCCACCCGAGTATACTGTTGAGAAAGATGATGATCTAGTTAACTTTGATGGAACATATAAATATCAGACTTTCTCAGATTGGTTAGTAGAGAGGAAACATTTGTTGGAACGATACCAGTTATAAAACGCGTAAAAAGTTCAATTTGCTAAGAATAAACTAATAGACTGTCAAAATTTTCTGAATATCAAAAGAGAGACAATAAGAGAGAGCATCAAAGACTTATAAAGACATGAAATAAAAATTAGCCTCAAAGAAAAATATTTGACTCCTGCCTATAGAGATCATCTCCAAAAATGCCTATAGAAATCATCTCCAAAAATAACTGAACGACATACATCAAGTAAGCATGATTGTGGAGAATACATGACTAAGTTTAATGACCTATTTGTTAGAAATGAGCCATAAGAAGATCTTCGATATATCCTTACTAGGTGTTGTTCTGTATTGAGAGCATATATTAGGTGTGAGATGCTATCTCACACTGTAAACAATGTACTCCAAGCGTTCAACCCAACCTTAAATGTAAAATACATAAGAGCCCCATAAATAGGAAGCTTACTTCAAAATCAAAGAGCAACCTAAGCGGCCAAATGATAGCATGACTAAGCCTGTAATAGAACTATTACAGCTAAAGAGACAAATAGAAATGCTAATGTTAGTAAACCTTTACAACAGAATCTAAAAGGATGCAATGTTTCAAATGCCATAACTTTGATCATTTTGTTACTTAATGTCCCAATATGAGCTTACTTGCGAAAAGGTTGATACTAAGAATGGACTAATAAAAAAGAATGCATTCTACCCGGTTACATGTCATTCAGTGTCTAGCAATCACACCTAGAAGTGAGGAAGATTGACAAAGGACAAATGTTTTCTTTACATATGTCAAAATTAAAGATGTCTCTTAGAGTGATAATTGATAGATGTAGTTGTATAAAATTTAATCGCCAAGTCAGCTATGAAAAAGATAAAACTAAAAACTACGCCTCATCCACAACTTTTTAGTGTTATATGGGTTGATGATAACTCACATTTTGTTACTCAACGTTGTCTAATGCATATCCAATTTTCAAGCTATCAGTATAGCATCTGGTGTGATGTCGTACCTTGTCATGCCATGCTTCCTATTATACTTAGAAGCGAGAACGTGAGCAGGTCCGCGGTGTGCTTAAAACAAGGAGACAATATTTTTTTATTCCTCTTACTTGGTTTAAACAAACTAAGCGTCTGTGATTAACTAGCAGGTTTTTGCATACATACTCAGAAACAACATAGATATTATTATGAGAATAATGTAGAAAAGGTGGCACCTGATCTAATAGATCAAGTGCCAAAACACAAAAAAGTGGAAAGTACAAGCCCCACATGGGCTTGTACATTATCTGTGGGGCCCGCCTTTTTGTGTCTTGCACTAAATCAGGTGTTACCTGATCTACATGATTCTCTATTATTAAAACCACATCGTCCCAGAATAAAGTACAACAATAGGCCTAGATGGAAATTACAACAACATATATAAAGCAATAATAATAACAGACTATCTTTTAACATAATCTGCGCTAATCCTCGGCGGGGATAATCTCCTGTGCCAATAGATCAATTTCTGGAATAGGCCCCGCCGCAAACTCACCCTTGAAATCTAACAGGTATTTCACAAGACAATATACAATGAAATACCTGTCAGCGAGGGTTACTTGGCAAGTATTTTCCCATAATAGAAAAATATATGTATATAAAAAGACAAGGAAAAAAGAACATGATGTGAAAGTAACTAAATAATGATATCATAAAAGAGCATATGTAAAACCAACTAGCAGTTAAACTTTATATTTTGGCTGATGCGCATGTAGTGATGATAAGGATCAAACAAACAATGAAAATTTAGTATTGTTAATTAATAACATATGGTTATGTCATAACTTCATTATTATCCAAGAAATGACAGCATTTACAACATGCAATTAGGAAAGGCTATTAGGGACGGCTGCATAAAATATTTAAAGGTGACATTAACATGGAAGCAGGTTAAGTACGAGACAAGTATGATATAAAAAGACAGAATGTAATACTAACTATCAGGCAGAACATATTTTAGCATTTGTAACATGTGATGATGAAGACTACATATAATATGAAAGGTAATACTGATCACATATTCTAGTGACAAACCAATGTCCGATGGCACAGTATGTAACTAAAATGCACCCTGCTATTGGGAGCTACCCGTGACGCTATTTATCGACCCCATACACCGGTCGATGGTCAAGTTACTTTCCTTCATTTTGTGTGAGTTGGAGGTAGCCATAAAGCGGATCCAGTCACTCCTGCACCCTCTGCAACAATGAACTACCCCAGTCCCATGTGTCAAGCCAGGTGTCAAGTCAACAGCATGTGTTATGTACAATAAAGTCTGTATTTGTACTTTCATGTATGCACGTAAGGCCCAACCAATCATGTAATATGTTTTGTGCAATTCTGTGATGGCATATACGTATGTACATGTCCACATCATACAATAATTCGGTTAAAGAATACTATGAAAATTTCACGATGAGTGACAAGGCAACATCATAGTCAATATATCCACATTCAATATTTTAATCAGACAATATCATGCAATACTTGATTCAGAAATATTAACAGCTAAGAATATAAATTAATTTTAGTAATAGATAATTTTATGATGTTAATGGGTATTTTAAATAAATTTTAACAATTAATAACTAATTTTCTTTAAAAACAATTAATAATTATTTTCAAAATTAAAAATAAACTACTGATAACATTCATAATTTAATATCTAAAAAACTACATGAGAATTTTATGCATGAGATAACAAAATGTTCCTGTTATCTAGTAGAATCATGCCATATTTTTACTTTTCTCTTTTGCAAATTACGATAAAAATAAACTAATTTTTTATTAAATTAAACATAAATACGATAAATATGAAAATTCAAACGGCAAAACGGCAAATACTTGATTGATTTCTACGTTCCATGTATTCGTGCCTTCATTACGACGGGTAGGATTTTCATGTAGGCTTAGTTTATTTTTATATTGTTTTTAATTGATTTTTTCTTTTTCTTTTTCTTTTTCTTTTTTCTTCTTTATTTTTCTCTTTCTTCTCTTCTTCTTTCTTCTCTCCTTTATTTTATGTTTCTTACGCAAGCCAATGCTCGAGGGGGCAGTAGCCGACGGCCACACCACGGGGAGGCGGCTGCCGGTGGGAGATGCTCATGACGAAGCTTAGGGGATGGACGTGAGTTTGTGGTGGAAGCAGGAGAGAGTGAGAATGCAAGAGAGAGTGATAGAGAGAGGTATATAGTGAGATAGAGGGGAATGGTGTGGTTTCAGTGGGGGATGAGGGTGCGATGACCGTGGGGGTGTTGTTTTGCATGCGGGTTTGTTTGAAGAGGGGGAGTAAGTGTGTGTGTTGAAGGGGGCTCGTGGGTGATGGGTTAGTGGGGTCGGGTTGGTCGTCGGGTTCAGGGAGGTGTCGACGACGGCGATAGGTGGCCAGCTACAATGGCGATGAATGGCGGCGGCTTGAGTGGAAAACAGATATCAAGAGAGGGAAATCGCGGGGGGATTTTTTGGCGACTCATGAGCACGACTGAGCAAGGGAAGATGCTCGATTTCTTAGACCGTGAGGAGGTGGTGGAAAGGTGCTCGACGGGGAGGAACGGAGAGGGGAAAGGCTCGGCGGAGTTTGCTCGGCACGAGGAAGGGCCAAGAGGGGTGGCATTGTGTGTATGGACGAACGGCGAAGGTGCGCAGGGAAGCTCAGATGATGATGGTTTGGGGCTTTCAACACAAGACAGTGGATGGCCGAGAGCAATGGCTGAGAGGGGGCTTTGAGCGCTTTTCTTGCCGACGGGAGAAGCAAGGGGAAGACCAAACAGGGGAGGAAAAGAGAGAGGGAGGAGCACTACGGGTTTGAAGAGGGATAGAGTATATGAGAAGTGTGTGTTTTCGCTGAGAGATGGGAGGGGATTATATAGGATAGGGAAATTATTATTACATGAATTAATTAATTATTAAGTCAAATTTCTTAAATGAGTTTAGTTAAGGGGTTAGTATGTGTTGACAAGGGGGTTGGGGTGTGTTTCACAAGGGTTGTCCCTAGGGTTGGTTTGGGTTTTATTATTTATTAATTTATTTTGATTGTTATTATTTTGTTCTATTATTATCTTACAGAAATGTTTCCAAAAATTACCAAAAATTTCTAAAATTGTAAAGTTTATGAAAATAATTTTGTTTGATTCTCTAAGCTACAGATTAAAAGGTTTAGAGGCTATATTTTTTAATTGATATTAGGTTGCAGGTTGGGTGTTTTTAAGTCATTTAGGTCTCAAAAAAATAGTTAATCTTCGCAGAAAATATTTAAAAATTACAAAATCATTTACAAAATCATTTAAAATTATTTTGAAAATATTTAAAATACGCATTGACAGTCTTGGACCATTACATACCTATAAATGCTACTAGGTATGCGGCGTATGCCTTAAATGTATAACTTAGATGTTACATATTTTGGGAGAGCCAACATATACATAATTATATTCGGATAAACGAAAATTATGTTAACCCATTGTGGACCCAAGAGCATAGTTGAAAATTTAACGAATAAGTTGATCTGTAGTAAACCACTAGGTCCGAATTTATTAGAATTAGTATTTGATCTTATCCATAGTGCATTTCCTAAGCATTATGCATATAATTTGAGTGCTTTGCATCTCAAGTCTTGTGAAATTCTTGCAATTAACAGTGATACATATAAGTCTTGTAAAATCACATATAAATTTGCACGAATTTTCAATTATAAATGACGATGATTAGAGTTTTTACAGAAAGGTTTGTCCTAGAACCAACGAGGCTTTGTATGCATCAGCTCGACGAGCTCTACCGAGTCATGTTCCCGAAGTGACCGAGTCGAATATTTCACAAGAGATTGATGATAGGCCTTTGCCAGCAACATCATTATTTGCTCTTCACATGTATCACCGTGGAGTTTTTCGTAGTCTACATGGTTGATTACATGGTTGTACTATTCCTGATGCCATTTATCAAGTGATGAAGTTTTCAAACTAGGTAGAATGATGAGGATCCATCCAGTTTGGATTTGATAGTCTTTTTTAAATATTAATTGAAGTAGAGTATAAGCCCTTGATTTTTTTAGTTATTGTATATGAGAGAGATTTGAGTTCTTTTGAGTATTTAGTTATTTTGGGTCTTCTATTTATTTTATAATTTT
Organism: Scilla litardierei; assembly: GCA_030789695.1. Classification (NCBI taxonomy): domain Eukaryota; kingdom Viridiplantae; phylum Streptophyta; class Magnoliopsida; order Asparagales; family Asparagaceae; genus Scilla; species Scilla litardierei. Next base: position 294,683,469 of record CM061142.1, on the reverse strand, counting down.
AGTTCCACATTGGATAATGTTTTTGCAGTCAGGTTGTAAGCCTATATAAAGCCCACAAACTTATTTTAATTTTCAGAGAATAGAATTTAAAAAATTAGGTGTAAATTTCTTTGTTTACCAAATTAAATTGTTTGCATTCGAGTGCGAAAGTGTGTTTGGTTACCTGGGCAAAAGATTCGAAAAAACTTCACGTGCAAGACGTATGAGTCTGTAATTATTAGATTAACAGGGTGTGAGATCCAAAAAGTTTCAAATCCTTAATTTTCCTTTTTCCCAATCCATATCACAATTTTCATCATCCGTCCTACGTCAAGGATACTAGAGCATCTTCTTCCCTTCAACATCATTTTTGTTGCTTTTTCCCTCCACGATGTCCACTAATTTTTTATTGTAGTTGAGCTGGCACTGACACTAACGGATAACAATCACCTCCGCTAGTGCCAACTGAAAAAAATTTCAACTAACTGCATCAAAACTTTTAAAAACCCTCTTTTGTAAGAAATCTATATAATCTCATGAGAGATTGAGCAAGGGTTTCTGTAAAAAGCCCCAAGAGCAGGGTTCCTCTTCAAAAAGCCCCAATTTCTTCAAATTGCAATAACATCATTCACTTTCACACATTAGTTTTTACCATTTCTCTCTAAATTGACTAATGCCAGGATGAAATGGCATCAAGAAGATAAGAATGAGCACCCTTGTGGCTAGGGCTGCATCACATCTCTATTGGAGTCTAATATCATAAATTATTGGGACTCTTACGTAAAAGTGACACAACTATGTATACATTAAAGAATAGGGCTGAAAGATAACTCTCTCACCTTCTCCCTAAAATCTTCATTCTCTCTTTGATGTATTGGCATAAGAGCCATGCTCAGAAATCTAACCCTAACACTAATCTTAACTTAACCTTTATAATCATATTCTTCACTTAAACTTACAAGCCCAACCCAAAAACATCGTCGTCGTTTAGTTTCAAGTTTCAACCTCCAACCAGACCCTGACAATGGCTGACAACATCTTTGACCACAACTGACCATGACCACCTCTCCAATCAATCTCTCTACCATCAACTTTCTGAACAAATCTAGCACAATGCCTCCATGGCTACCATTAACATCACCGACAAGGTTGTCACTGCCCCATCTCCTCTTCGTCGCCACCAAATCCGACAATATCCAGCCTCGATCTGATAAGGACAAGTCTGACCACGATATGGCATTTTCGACCTCGATCCGGCCACTCCGATCACCAATCTGATGAAATCAACTCCCGATTTGGCTGTTTCAACTTGAATTTGGCCATTTTAATCAGTCAGATCTCCTGTCCTCAACCTTGCATAACATCCTTTTGATCTCATTAACAATGTCGCCAGCCCTTCGGAATATCCTTACGTCATCTATTTCTTCCGTACCTTCTTCTGATTTTTCTCAATATTTTATTTCTAAACTGAAATACTGTAAAAAGATATTGTAGTAACGATATAAAAAATTTGGTCAATGGGTTTCTAGAGCATTTATGCTCTTTCATATCAAGTATTTATAGTTGATTTATAAAGCACGTATGCTCCATCATACCAACATCAGGAAAGATTGTCATCTTTTGGAATTGGTAGAGTTTTGTAATCCATGGGGAAAACCAATAAGATAGTTTGAGAAGTTGAGCATACTATAAGGATCCCAAGGAGGATTGCGACGTTGGAGCCCTAGGAAGGACCACAATGGAGTCGATGTGAAAGCGGGATCCCAAGGAAGATCAAAGTTGTCGATATCAAGGAATATCTAGTTGGAGTGTGAATTCGGAAGCATATAAAATTATTATGGCTGAAGAGCCCAAGTCAAATGGGGAGCCACTGTTCAACAATTTGTGTCAAGAAAGATTACATATTAGAAGCTAGCAAAAGATGGGTCTTCATTCAGAACCATATTTTTAGTAGGGAAACGAACAATTTGACTGCAGATCCTCTCATTTGATGATTGATGAGTGGGGGAACATGATGATACTAATCTTTTCATCAGATGTTGAACAACATAGAGATGCATGTGCATGATACAGTGATGCACAGCAAATCGATCAAGGAGATATGGGAGAGATGCGGGAGTTCTTGACCGAAATTTTTCTGGAATCTAACAATCTTAATAGAGCATATGATGTGATTCAAGAGTTGCTTCAGTCTGAGGGAAGACATTACCATGATTCTATAAGATATTTTGGGTTGATGGTGTTCTTGTTGGATATTGGACTCCCCAGATTTGGTTTTGGATGATGAACAAACATAAATATATCGTGAACTAACAATTTGTGAGCGCAGTTATGGAGATCGTCGCCAAATTCATATGAACATCCAAAGCGACGTCTCGAGACTTCTCAAATCACGTGATCGTATGCCGAAAGCTTCGTTGAAGCTTTTGGACCGTTTTAGAAGGCATGAAGATTCGGATCGAAACTTTCGAAGACGGTTCGTTAAGTTTTATTTATAGTCTTTTAGCTTCGTTCCGTAGAATGTTAAACCTTGAGTAGGTCTTACGTTTTAATCTTCATAACGCTCCTATCTTAGAGCTAGGAACTTGTAAGAAGTCCATACAAACTTTCCCGAAGCATCGCGCTTCGATTCGCGACTTCTTGTGCATGTTAGTTGGTTCAAGAAGAAGAACCAACCGACTAGATGGTGATCTAGTCGGTCGGCAATCCTTCTTGGACCGACTAGTTTGCCTTCTCAAATCATAGCTCGGTACTGTTTACAGTTAGTCGGTCTACGTTGACTCACCGACCGACTAGAACTAGTCGGTCAGTGATGCTTCTTTGACCGACTAGTTGAGCTTCTACTGTACATGCCAAGTTACTGTTTGTCGTTAATCGGTCTATGTACATTTGGCGACCGACTAGTTGATGAACTAGTCGGTCAACTTTTGTTCTTGGACCGACTAATTCAATTTGTACTCAGACTATTAGTTTTATCTCTTAGTTGGTCTGAGTTGAGTCACCGACCGACTAGTTGTGAAACTAGTCGGTCAGCAACTCTTCTTTGACCGACTAGTTCCTTAAGTCTGACCTTCGACCTATTCCCTGTTCACCACTTAGTCGGTTCATGTTGATTGACCGACCGACTAGTTGATGAACTAGTCGGTCAGTGGTTGTTCTTTGACCGACTAGTTTGGTTCAGAATAGAGCCGTTGTAGCTTTAATTGAAACGTTTTTTTCTCTCTCTCTCCTCTATCCTATAAATACTTGTTGAGCTGCATTCATTGCACTCAAGGCTGATATTAAGACAAGTTTAGAGATCAAAGAGAAAGCATTCAATCCCATTCAAAGCTCTTTCATTTCAATCTTGAATCTCTTCTCACTCTTATTTCAAAAGAGAGATTCATTGATTGTGAGCCTTCCAAGCCAAGTGCTTGATCCTAGGTCACCATCAACCTCATAGCTTTCCATAGCTGGTCTACATCTTGGAGCTAGGTTTTGGTGCCTCTTCATCTTCCTCAAAATCATCTTTGCCCTAATTCGTAAGTTTACTCAAGGCATAGGTAATTTTGTGGTAAGCATTTCATTTCAATTTACTTCGATATTGTAAGTGTTTCGCTCTCGGTTGTGAGAGTGTGTTTGTGATCCCGGGTTGTGGGAGTCACAATTTTCATTTGTGTATGATTTGACTTGTGAAGGTTTTTCACAAGTATTTCATAGTGGAAATCTTGAGTTAGGGTTTCTAACTCAAGTATCCGGAAGTGATCCGGGTGGTTGGGATGTAGGATCACCGGGAACAAGTCGGGGAGACTTGGGTGGATCCGAACCCAGTAATATCGTTTGTTTGCGATTGTTTATTTGTTGTCGATTATTTACTATTCCGCATTTCCGCATTAATTGGTAGAGTTTGCAAAGTAATTAGGAATTAGCCTCTTAATTATTTTAAAGTACTATTCACCCCCCCTCTAGTACTTGTGCAGTAGCTTAGCAGGGCATTACATTTGATATCAAAGCCAAGTCTATAGCTATGTCTGCCAACGACAACAAGACCGTTCGTCCACCTTCCGACTAAAGCACCTTCAAGAATCGTGAAGGAGCGTCTTCGGTGATGGAAGGACATTCCTCAATGAGGTTTCCATTCTTCAACGGTACCAACTACGGGTTCTGGAAATGTCGGATGGAAACTTTTCTCCGGAGTGCTTCACTATGGAGGGCCACGATGAAGGAGTATGTCGAGCCCGCCGAAGAAGATTTCGAGAAATGGACTCCCGCGGAGATCGCCGCGGAGGTAAGCAATGCCAAGGCAATGAACGCCTTGCAATGCGCTTTGGAGCCCAAGGATTTCAACAAGATATGCACATGTAAGAGTGCATATCAAATATGGAACTCCCTCCTCATCTTGCATGAAGGGACAAGTAGGGTACGAGACTCTAAACTCGTTGTAGTTAATAAAGATTACGAGTTATTTCATATGCTACAGGGTGAGAAGATGAAGGAGTACTATGCTCGCTTCGTCGACATCACAAACGAGTTGGAGACTCTTGGTAAGACCTACACCCAAAAGGAGAAAGTCTCGAAGATTATCGATGGACTTCCTTCTAGTTGGGAGAAACGGACCTTCGCCATCGAGGAAGGTAATGATATGAAAACTTATACCGTCGTTCAACTAATGGGTACCTTGATGTCTTATGAGGTATGCAAGGATAGCAAGTTGAAGTTGCAGGAAAAGATGAAGTCTTACCTACAACAAAACGAGCCAAAGAAGAAGGCTATTGCTTTCAAGGCCGCTCCATCTACTTCCATATCAACCGATGATGAGAACTCGGAAGACGAGTTGGACTTGGAGTCCATGGCACGCATGGCCAAGAAGTTCAACCGGTTCTTCCGGAAAGATAACTTCAAAAACAAATCGAAGTTCAATTCTTCTAACGCCTCCTCTTCTTTGTGCTTTAAATGCAACAAGCCAGGACACATGAAAGCGGAGTGTCCTCTAAACAAGCAAAAGGAGAAGTGGAAGGCGCCGAAGTTCGACAAGTCCAAGAAGTACAAGAAAGGGAACAAAAAGGGGCTTGTCGGAACATTCACCAACTCCGATGATTCCTCTAGCGCAGAGTCGGATGATGAGCAAGTGAAGCAAGCACACATGTGCTTCATGGCTAGAGAGGAGCAAGATAAAAATTCCTCTTCCGATGATAGCGACAACGAAGGCGATGAGGTAACAATGAATGACCTTAAGAATGCTAATTCTCAATTGTGGTCTAAGTACACTAAATTAGTAAATAGGTATACTAAAGTAAAAGATAACTTAGCTAGCATCCAAACCTCGCCTAAAACTATCATCACCAACAACGACACCGTTGTTGAAGGGTTGAAGAATGAGATTGTTAATCTCAAGACTCAACTTGAACATGTTAGCATTGAGGATCCGGAGGAACACAAGATAGCGGATTTGACTTCTCAAAACTCGACTTTGAGTATTGAGAATGAGAATCTTAAATCTCGTATTTATGTGCTCACATCGCAAGTATCCACTTTGGATGCTTCTATGCGTTCTCTCACCGAGAAATATGAGAACACATTGGGCCGAATTAATAAATTCAATAAGGGTAAGGACCATTTGGATTAAATCCTAAGTGACTTACTTCCGGCCAATCACCACATTGGCTTGGGGTATACGATGGGAAGTTCATCCAAATCGGCCACTACTTTTGTTAGGCCAGCTTCCGGTGACTTAACGAGTGGTAGCAAACACTCTATTGGTAGTTCATCTACCAATGGTGCTTCCACCTCGTTCACGCCCTCTTTCGGAAAGAAACCCACTTTGGGTGGACCTCCAAAGAAGGGTCATGCCTACATGTACACGAATACCATGCCACGTAGGAACACACGTCCTACTCCACCGGCTCACTCATATGATGATTTCTATGCTACACGTTCACGGGCACGTGCACACCATGTGAGACACCCTCATGCACGTGTTCCTCCACATGCATATATACACCCACATCATCGTATGAATAATTCTCATAATGCACCATTCCATCATGTTCCTTATGTCTATCCACGACATGCATCACGTAGAAATCAACAACGCATGCATGCACCCAATAGGATGAGGGCTACCAAAATATTCACAATTTGGAGCACAAAGGACACAAGCATGAATGAAAAACAAGTTTACATGAATGCTTATTTTTCGGATGTTGTGCATAGTGATAATTATGTGGGGAAGTCTAAGTCAAATTGGACTTGGCTTCCAAAGGTCTAATCTTTTGGACCCAATGACCTTGGGTACCATGATACGATATTTTCTATCTTTAGGTACTCAAGGAAAAGAAAAAGAAAAGGATCAACAAATTTAAATTTAGCTCCAAGGAGAATTGGATACTCGATAGCGGGTGTTCAAAACACATGACGGGTGACGCTCAATTGCTCTCCGGAGTGGTTCCCATTGCAAATGGAAACTGCGTCGTCTTTGGAGGCAACGAGAGCGGAACCATCATAAGTGTTGGTAAAGTGGGTAATCCTTCTAAACCCCTAATATGTTATGTTTACCTTGTTAAAGGATTAAACCACAATCTCATTTCAATAAGTCAACTTTGTGACAAAGGTTACAAAGTTAGCTTTGCGAAAGGAATGTGCCATATTTTAAGAAAAGATAATAATGAATTATTGTTTTCCGGCACACGCCATAAGGATATATACATCCTAAATCTTCCAAGATCACATGAACAATGTCTCATTGCCAACACAAGTGAACAACACTTATGACATCGACGTTTTGGTCATGTGAACTTTGGAACACTATTTAAGCTTTCCAAGTTAAATTCTATTAGAGGCTTCCCTAAGCTAATCTTTCAAAAGAAAAGCTTTTGTGACTCGTGTCAACAAGGCAAGCTTCCAAATCGTCGTTTAAACCTAAGAAAAGCATTTCTTCTAAGCGGCCACTAGAGCTATTACATCTAGATTTATTTGGGCCAACTAGAGTTGCTTCATTAGGAAATGCACATTATGGACTTGTCATCGTTGATGACTTTTCTAGGTTTACTTGGGTATTTTCATTGAGTAATAAAAATGATGCTTTTGAAAACTTCACAATTTTTGTTAAGAAAGTACAAAATCTCTTAGGAACCACCATTGTCACTATTCGTAGTGATCATGGAGGAGAATTTGAGAATGAGTCTTTTGAGACATTTTGTGATGAAGTTGGTATTACACACCTTTTCATTCCCTCGCGCACCTCCTCAAAATGGTGTTGAGAGAAAGAATAGGACGCTAGTGGAGTGTGCTCGCACTATGCTTGATGATAGCCAACTTGGCCATCAATTTTGGGTGGAAGCGGTACACACCGCTTGCTATGTGTTTAATAGAATACTTTTGAGGCCCGGCACTAAACAAACTTGTTATGAATTGTTGTAGCAAGGGCTAGAGTAGGCCACTTAGAGTGGGCACCCCAGAGTGGGCTGCCGTGGACGGCGGTTGTCGGAAGCGTGGTGGTATGTGAAGAGCCTATAGTCCCACATCGGAAAAAAGAAAGAAAAATAATTAGCTTAAGTATGAAGGGGCCTCTCCACCTAATACCAATTGGTTTTGGGTTGGATGCTCAATAATACTTAACAAATGGGGTGTGAGCCCATTGTTATGGGCCTAGTATGGGCTGGGACCTTAGCAAGGCTATTGTTAGAGGTCTAGTATGGGCTGGATCTCTAGCAAATGGGCTAGTTAGAGGCCTTATATGGTACGGGCCTCTTACAAAAGTGTTGCGGCCGGTATTTGGGAATAGGGGCATTTGGGTAAAATGACTTTTGGAGGGTGTTTGGCTATTTAAGGGGGTTGAGCCGGCCCTAATTCTTATGCGAAAATTGAGAGAGTATTTTCTTTTTATTAGTTTATCCCCTAGATTAATCCTTAGCTAGTCGTCCTTTTTAATTGTAGTTGTTATCTAGCGAGTAGTTGATTTGTAGTAGGTTTTCCTCTAATTTCAGATCTGAGATCCAATAAAAATTCCCTTTTTATCTTCAAATCCCCAACGAATCGCATCAAATTGGTATCAAAGCTAGCCCCATGCCTACGACCCACCTGACGGAAGGGGCGACCTGGGGAAGGTGCGACCTAAGAGGGGGCGACCTAGCAAGGGCTAGAGTAGGCCACTTAGAGTGGGCACCCCAGAGTGGGCCGCCGTGGACGGCGGTTGTCGGAAGCGTGGTGGTATGTGAAGAGCCTATAGTCCCACATCGGAAAAAAGAAAGAAAAATAATTAGCTTAAGTATGAAGGGGCCTCTCCACCTAATACCAATTGGTTTTGGGTTGGATGCTCAATAATACTTAACAAATGGGGTGTGAGCCCAGTGTTATGGGCCTAGTATGGGCTGGGACCTTAGCAAGGCTATTGTTAGAGGTCTAGTATGGGCTGGATCTCTAGCAAATGGGCTAGTTAGAGGCCTTATATGGTACGGGCCTCTTACAAATGGTATCAGAGCGGTTGATCCATGGCGAACACGCGAGCAACGGAGCGGATTGAAGTTTTGGAAGGGAAGGTTGAGAGGATTGAAGCCCAAATCAGTAAGGGTTTCATCGATCTAAGGAAAGAAGATGCGGAGATGGCCGCGGAGATCCGGAAGGAGATGAAGGAAAATCAAGAGAAGACGGAGGCCAAGATGAAAGAGATGAAGGAGATGACGGAGGGGAAATTTGCGGAATTGACGGAAGCCATAGCGGCCTTGACCGCTCATCTCATCCCAAAGGCGGATCCAAGCAAAAAGGAGCCACCTTTGGCGAAGGACAAAGGTAAAAAGGCAATTTTTTTGAAGAACATCCGGGTTTTGACGACGAAGGAGGCTTTGACCAAGAAGACAACGCGTGGGGGACCCACCAAGACCACGCACCGCCGCGCCGTGAAGATCAAATGGCCGGGGGAGGTTTTCCGACTCAGCGGCACCCCCCGACCACCCCGGCTTGGCCGCCGGCCCCCCAAAATGTTCCTGGGGGGTCGGCGAACCCCAGCGGGGGCGGCGGAGGGCCGCAAGGGGCCTGGGAGGGGCGGGCGACCCTGCCGCCCCCCGGGCAGCCTCGGCGGGTTATTCCGCCGCCGCCTGGGGCCCGCCGGCCCAATTCCAGGGCCGGCCGGCCCAGGCGGCGACCTGGGGGGCCTCGGCCGACCCCCAGGGGGGACCCGAGGCCCACCGGATCTTTGGGGGGGCCCAGCGACCCCCCAGGAGGCCCGACAGCCTTTCTCGACGACTTTTCGACCTCCGGGAGGCCCGCCCGAGGTCCGTGGAGCTCAGTTTGGGGGTTTACAGCCCTATGGAGGACCTGGCGGAGGATTTCAGCAGAACGGAGGCCACCAGCAGATCACAGGGGGGCCACCGACTCAGCCCCCACCCTTTGGGGGGGTTACGGGAGACTGGAGAGCGCACCAGGACCCCCAGGAGGCCACCAGGCGGAGTTTGGGCACCCTCTGGGAGACTGGCAGGGACATGGAGCAGGGGGAGGCCACCGTGAGCGGGCTGAGGCTTATTTTCCAGACAGGAGACAGGGATAGCAGCCCAGGGGAGGTTTCCAGCCGCAGGAGAGAGGTGGATTCGCTGGCGAGAGGCGTCTGAGGAAGCTGGAGGTGCCTGTTTTTGAGGGAGGCGACCCAGACGACTGGCTGTACCGGGTGGAGAGGTACTTGAAGGTGTCCGCTGTCCCAGGGGAGGATTGGCTACGGGCGATAGGGGTTTGCCTGGAGGGAGAGGCTTTGGGCTGGTTCCGTTGGACCGATCAGCAGCGGCCTTTTCAGACCTGGGCTGAGTTTACGACGCTCTTGACGGAGCGATTTAGAGGAGGTCCGGCTGGCGGCGTGTTCGAGAGACTGTACTCGCTGAAGCAGGAGGGGAGCGTGGGAGATTACATCAAGAAGTTTGAGTCGCTCTGCCACCGAGTTCGGGGAGTCTCTGAGGAGTCTCTGGAGGGCTGTTTCATGAAGGGGCTGAAGCCCACGGTGCGGTCGGGGCTGAGACAGTTTGAGCCCGTTGGTCTGCGCGTGGTGATGACGCGGGCCAGGAAGGTGGAGGATCACCAGGAGACAGAGCGGAGAGCCCGCGGGACGTGGGGAGGCTCTACCTTTCGAGGGCCGGATCCTGGAGGAGGACAAAAGGGGGCCGCAGGAGGGGCAACACCCACTGACGGCTCAGTGGTTACCAAGGAGAAGGGGATGGAACTACGACCTGGGGGACAGACACGAAGAATGACCGAGGCAGAGATTCGAGACAAACGGACCAAGGGCCTGTGTTTCAAATGCGACGAGAAGTTTACTCCTGGACACCGGTGCGGGAATCGTACTCTTCAGATCCTGATAGTGAATGACGAAGAAGAGGGAGAAGAGAGTGTGATAATGTTGGAAGCTGGCGTGGACGATGATCAGGAGCACCTGCACGTGGAGTAGCGGAACATACCCTTCACGCACCACCTTGAGGACAAGGTGGTTTTTCCGGGGCGGAGTAGTGTTGCGGCCGGTATTTGGGAAGAGGGGCATTTGGGTAAAATGACTTTTGGAGGGTGTTTGGCTATTTAAGGGGGTTGAGCCGGCCCTAATTCTTATGCGAAAATTGAGAGAGTATTTTCTTTTTATTAGTTTATCCCCTAGATTAATCCTTAGCTAGTCGTCCTTTTTAATTGTAGTTGTTATCTAGCGAGTAGTTGATTTGTAGTAGGTTTTCCTCTAATTTCAGATCTGAGATCCAATAAAAATTCCCTTTTTATCTTCAAATCCCCAACGAATCGCATCACAAACTTGTTATGAATTGTTGTTTGGTAGGTTGCCTCAAGTTAAACATTTTCGTGTTTTTGGTTCAAAATGTTTTATTAAGAACACGTATGGTAGTTTGGACAAATTCGATCCAAGATCCGATGAGGGGATTTTTGTTGGATATTCCTCACGTAGCAAAGCCTACCGGATATACAACAAACGAACCTCAACGATCGAGGAATCACTTCATGTTTCATTCAATGAAGGATTTGTTCCAACTAGAATTACTAATGATGATGACTCTATGGATGTCTTATGTGATTCAATTGGTAATTCTAATTCTATTGATTCTATTGATACTAACCCGACTAATGAAGTTGTTGAGAATGTTCCTAGTGATCAAGGTATTCCCAAACGGCTTCATACCGTTCGTGACCATCCTCATGAGCAAGTCATTGGCAATATCCATGATAGTGTCAAGACGAGATCTCAAGTCAACCACTTCGCTCATTGTGCCTTTGCCTCCTCGATAGAGCCAAAGAATGTTAATGAAGCATGCGAAGATAGCGCTTGGATCCTTGCCATGGAGGAGGAACTCATTCAATTCGAGAGGAATGAAGTTTGGGAGCTTGTTCCATTGCCATCGAAGAACCACACCGTCATAGGGACAAAGTGGATCTTCAAGAACAAGACCGACGAAAACCAAGTCGTCGTCCGGAACAAAGCTCGGTTAGTAGCTCAAGGCTATCGGCAAGAGGAAGGTATCGATTTCGAAGAATCCTTTACTCCGGTAGCTAGATTAGAATCAATTAGATTATTGTTATCTTTTGCATGCCATAAGGATTTTAAATTATTTCAAATGGATGTAAAAAGTGCGTTTTTAAACGGAGATGTTGTTGAGGAAGTTTATGTTTCTCAACCTCCGGGTTTTATAAATGAAAAATTTCCAAATCATGTTTTCAAACTTAAGAAAGCACTTTACGGTTTGAGACAAGCTCCTCGAGCTTGGTATGACCGTCTAAAGAATTTTCTTTTGGATTTAGGTTTTAAAATGTGAGAAGTTGATTCCACATTATTTGTTAAGTATTCGAATAATGATATAATTTTAGTTCAAATTTATGTTGATGATATCATTTTCGGTGCTACTAACTTTGCTCTTTGCGAAGAGTTTTCTAATGTGATGAAGGATCAATTTGAGATGAGCCACATGGGTGAGCTCAAATATTTCTTAGGTCTCCAAATTCGCCAAATGAACGATGCAATCTTCATCCACCAAACGAAGTATACGGTGGAGTTGCTAAAGCGATTTGGAATGGAGAATACCTCCAGGAAGAAGACTCCAATGAGCACGACTACACATCTTGATAAAGATGTGGGCGGAAAAGATGTAGACATTCGTCTATATCGAGGTATGATAGGTAGTTTACTATATCTTACCGCAAGTAGGCCCGATATTATGTTTGCCGTATGTGTATGTGCTCGTTATCAGTCTCAACCTAAGGAGTCACACTTAGTAGCGGTAAAGCGTATTTTCCGTTATTTAAGTTATACACTAGATTTTGGATTACTTTATCCAAAATCTAGCACGTATGAGTTAATCTCATATAATGACGCAGATTATGCGGAATGCAAATCCGACAGGAAAAGTACTAGTGACACTTGCCATTTTATAGGAAATTCTCTTGTCTCTTGGTTTTCCAAGAAGCAGAATTCCGTATCACTTTCAACCACCGAGGCGGAATATATTGCTGCCGGTGCCACGTGTGCTCAAGTTCTTTGGATGAGACACACACTTAAAGACTTTGGTATAAACTATGATACTTGTCCTATCATGGTGGACAACCAAAGTGTAATGTCTCTCCAAGAACCCGGTACACCATTCCCGTTCTAAACACATAGATGTTCGACACCATTTCTTAGATGATCATGTTGCTAAAAAGGACATCATATTAGTGTACGTTGAAACCCAGAAGCAAATCGCCGATATTTTCACGAACCCCCCTAAAGGAAGACTCCTTTGTGCGGTTACGTCGAGAATTGGGGATTATGGGTGAATCCGAGATATAAGATTCATTTTTATTCAATAATCTTGCATGCTATTCAATTTCTTTAAATTTGCTCATGCTAGATTAATTGAAATTTTCTGGATTTTTGTTGAATTTTCGGAATTTTCGCTCGATTTATGCGTAATCGTCAAATTTCAGATTTTCGATGTTTAATGGGGTAGTTTAATGATTAATGAGAGTATTTTGATATTTCGTCGAAGTGCAATTAGGAGAGAAATCAAAATTTCAAAATTTTCAATTTTTGGACTCTCTTAGTCGGTCCAAGTTCATTGGCTGATCGACTAGATTCAGTTCTAGTCGGTCAGTGAATGAGCTTAGACCGACTAAATCTTGTCAGGAAATTTGGCTTCAGTTTCTGTTTACAACTAGTCGGTTCAAGCTCATTGACCGACCGACTAGATCGTGATCTAGTCGGTCAGTGCTTGAACTGTGACCGACTAGTTGTGACGGGAACTGTCTTGTCTTTTGCTCTTCCGATCGATTAAAACTCATCTCTAACCGACTTAATTCTCTTTTAGTCGGTTTCTATCTCTCTCCAGCTCGAAAAAACCCCGACCCCTTCGACTTCCATCCTCCCTCTCCGTCGATCTCCGGCTAATTTCCGACCATATCTCCGGCCGCCGATCAACTCCCTCCTCCCTCCGACCTAGGTACTCTCTCTCCTAGCTCACTAGGGTTGATTTCTCCTGTCTAGGGTTAGTTTTTAGCTCATTTCGGCTAGGGTTTCAGTTTGCTAGGGTTTCGAATTTCTAGGGCTTTCTCGTTTGATTGCGTCGTGTCGTGCCGCGCTTATGGCTCGTACACGAATTCCGATCCAACCCCCAAGCCCTTCGCCGATGACCGTAGAGCCATCCCCTACGGATCCCGTTCAACCCTCGCAACCTAGACGCCGATCTAAGACCACCCAGCCCTCGTCGTTGTCGCCTCCTCTCAAGCGGAAGAGGACGACGACAGCGAAGCCTAAAGCCCAATCTCAGCCTAAACCCAAGCCTCCGAAGCAGCTTGCGTCTCCCTCCTCTTTTCATACTCTTACGGATTCTGACACTGAGTATAGACCTGAGACTGAGACCCATAGGGAACCCTCACCTCCTCCTAGGCAGCCTGAGTCTAGCTCTCGACCTCGTACCCGTCAGCCTAAGGGAAAGGCTCCGATGCCGATTGGCGGTGTCGATATCTCGTTGTGTCGCGACGACCCGTTGTGTCTCGCGGCTTACAACCGTATCGAACACCACCCGCTGCTTTTGGAGCATTTCATTCAGTTTAGTGACTTCATAGGGTTAGCTGACCTTCTGTCGTCTTCAGGTCTTATCGATTACCTTCGATATGATCCTAAGGCGAATCATCACCCCTACCCTCGTCTAGTAAAGCTTTTCTATGCCAATAGGATCCGGGGTCAGTACGACGCGACCCACTCGATTGAGACGACTGTCTTGGGGACTCCTATAGTCCTCACGGCAGAAATCTTAGGAGAGTTGATTGGTTGTTCGTCGTCTGGCCTCCTCCCCTCTGATATTTCCGTTGATGATATCTCTTCACTTGATCAGGTCATCCTCTCTGAGATCTTCCATGAGATTCCTCCCACTATGATTGGCGTCCCCTCCAAGTCATTCAAGCCAAATGCCTGGGTCCTGAACCTCATTCTGAAGTCGTGCTTACTTCCTAAGTACTGCTCCTCTTCTTTGCCATCCCAGCCATTTCTGAAGTTGATCTATGCCATCTTCATGGGTAGCGAGATTAACTGGGCCCGGATTATACTCGATAAGATGGATTCTTTCGAGTGTATTCGGAAGTCCACGAAATCTGCGCATATCCCATATCCGTGCTTGTTGACCCTTGTCTTTCGCCACTTCCGTGTCACACTTCCTCCTGACGATGAGCGTCCCCTTGGTCCTCCTCTAAACGCGACGGCCGTCAAGAAGTCTCTTGCGGCGCTCCGTCACGTTCAGAGGACGACACCCTCAGCGTCAGCCTCCGCCTCTGCCTCAGCTGCTCCCTCTACCACTCTTGACGAGCTCGCACGTTCAGTTCGACGTTTGGAGTCTCGGTATGCTCGTTCCGAGGAGATTCTAGCTCGTATCGCTCGTCACCTTGGTATTGAGATCCCTCCGTCAGTCTCTGACGAGGAGGAGATGGATGAGGAGATTGAGGAGCTTGTGCGTGTTTCGACTCGTGCCCCCGAGGGCACTTCTGGTGCTGCTGCTGTTTCTTCTGGTGTTGACCCCGAGAGCACACCTGCTGCCACCGTTCCTGCGGTGGATACCACTTCTGGTGCTCCCGAGGCCACTACCGTTGCTGCTCCAGAGATCTCCACACATGTCGTGCCAGAGATCACCACATCCATCGCTCCCGTGGACACTTCTGCAGACCCGGTGACCACCACTCCTGCTGCAGAGCCTGCTGCTGCTGCAGATCCTGCCACTTCCTCCTGAGCTTCTTGAGGACTCTCCGATGCACATTAGATGAGATATCTTGTAGTGAGAGAGTGTGGGTTAGGATATTTTGGGTGGTTTTGTGGTTATGATTTTTGATATTTTGGATGTATGATCATGTATCTCTGATGATGTTAT
Source organism: Scilla litardierei (assembly GCA_030789695.1). Taxonomy (NCBI): domain Eukaryota; kingdom Viridiplantae; phylum Streptophyta; class Magnoliopsida; order Asparagales; family Asparagaceae; genus Scilla; species Scilla litardierei. The sequence continues at coordinate 294,668,149 of CM061142.1, read as the reverse complement.
ATGTTTTGATATGATGTTGTACTTTTGTGTCCCGATCGTTGGATCGCTTTTGTACGTTGTCAATGTATCATCTTGATGTACTCATGCTTTATATATATATACATCGATGTTGACATGTATTCTCTTGTGCACATTATATTCTTTTATATGTCTCTGATGTGTTTGATTTCGTCGCTCGACGAAAATACTTGGTTAAATAGAATTAATTTTATGAAAACATAGAATTGTTTTCCATGCACTAAATTAACCAAGAATGTTGTTATTGGAGAGTATATTCCATAACTCAATTCGTAAAATTAATTTGAGTTTTGATGATTTTATTTATCAATTTTCGACTTTGGTCTCATTGACACGCCTTGATTTCATTCGTATTTTTTCTTTGGTGTCATTTGGACCGTGGTCGTATTCTACGACTCCCGTGCTTTTATTTGAAGCATTGTTGTTGTCGTTGATCTCCTCCCGCTCTTTTTGCTAATGCCAAAGGGGGAGAGATATAATAATGACATGGCTAAATGATAATTTAAAGCATTATTCCGATAATCTAATTTGATATGTTAGATTCAGGGGGAGTTAAGATATATAAATGGAATTTCAATTCCTAAATTTCAATAATCGATTCTCATTTTATACTTCACTCGTCTGCTTGATGCGTATTATTATTCATTTTGGAATTAACGTGTCATCAATGCAGGGGGAGTAAGTAAATTACATTTGAATCATTATTTTTGATTATTATTTATGTTGGTTTGTCATCACCAAAAAGGGGGAGAATGTTGGATATTGGACTCCCCGGATTTGGTTTTGGATGATGAACAAACATAAATATATCGTGAACTAACAATTTGTGAGCGCTGTTATGGAGATCGTCGCCAAATTCATATGAACATCCAAAGCGACGTCTCGAGACTTCTCAAATCACGTGATCGTATGCCGAAAGCTTCGTTGAAGCTTTTGGACCATTTTAGAAGTCATGAAGATTCGGATCGAAGCTTTCAAAGACGGTTCGTTAGGTTTTATTTATAGTCTTTTAGCTTCGTTCCGTAGAATGTTAAGCCTTGAGTAGGTCTTACGTTTTAATCTTCATAACGCTCCTATCTTAGAGCTAGAAACTTGTAAGAAGTCCATACAAACTTTCCCGAAGCATCGCGCTTCGATTCGCGACTTCTTGTGCATGTTAGTTGGTTCAAGAAGAAGAACCAACCGACTAGATGGTGATCTAGTCGGTCGGCAATCCTTCTTGGACCGACTAGTTTGCCTTCTCAAATCATAGCTCAGTACTGTTTACAGTTAGTCGGTCTACGTTGACTCACCGACCGACTAGTTTGTGAACTAGTCGGTCAGTGATGCTTCTTTGACCGACTAGTTGAGCTTCTACTGTACATGCCAAGTTATTGTTTGTCGTTAGTCGGTCTATGTACATTTGGCGACCGACTAGTTGATGAACTAGTCGGTCAACTTTTGTTCTTGGACCGACTAATTCAATTTGTACTCAGACTATTAGTTTTATCTCTTAGTCGGTCTGAGTTGAGTCACCGACCGACTAGTTGTGAAACTAGTCGGTCAACAACTCTTCTTTGACCGACTAGTTCCTTAAGTCTGAACTTCGACCTATTCCCTGTTCACCACTTAGTCGGTTCATGTTGATTGACCGACCGACTAGTTGATGAACTAGTCGGTCAGTGGTTGTTCTTTGACCGACTAGTTTGGTTCAGAATAGAGCCGTTGTAGCTTTAATTGAAACGTTTTTCTCTCCCTCTCTCCTCTATCCTATAAATACTTGTTGAGCTGCATTCATTGCACTCAAGGCTGATATTAAGACAAGTTTAGAGATCAAAGAGAAAGCATTCAATCTCATTCAAAGCTCTTTCATTCCAATCTTGAATCTCTTCTCACTCTTATTTCAAAAGAGAGATTCATTGATCGTGAGCCTTCCAAGCCAAGTGCTTGATCCTAGGTCACCATCAACCTCATAGCTCTCCATAGCCGGTCTACATCTTGGAGCTAGGGTTTGGTGCCTCTTCATCTTCCTCAAAATCATCTTTGCCCTAATTCGTAAGTTTACTCAAGGCATAGGTAATTTTGTGGTAAGCATTTCATTTCAATTTACTTCGATATTGTAAGTGTTTCGCTCTCGGTTGTGAGAGTGCGTTTGTGATCCTGGGTTGTGTGAGTCACAATTTTCATTTGTGTATGATTTGACTTGTGAAGGTTTTTCACAAGTATTTCATAGTGGAAATCTTGAGTTAGGGTTTCTAACTCAAGTATCCGGAAGTGATCCGGGTGGTTGGGACGTAGGATCACCGGGAACAAGTCGGGGAGACTTGGGTGGATCCGAACCCAGTAATATCGTGTGTTTGCGATTGTTTATTTGTTGTCGATTATTTACTATTCCGCATTTCCGCATTAATTGGTAGAGTTTGCAATGTAATTAGGAATTAGCCTCTTAATTATTTTAAAGTACTATTCACCCCCCCCTCTAGTACTTGTGCAGTACATTAGCAGGGCATTACAGTTCTTACTACTTGTTATCTCATTAATAGAATGCTATAATCTAGTCTTGATAATCAAATTCTTTATTCTTTATTGTTTCCTAGTTAAGCATTGTTTCCAGCCACTCCGCGTATTTTTGGTTTTATGTACAGTGTACAAGAGTAGGTTCTTGATCTGTGTATTTTTCCTTGGTTACTCCCAACCACATAAATGGTATCGATGCTTTTGTCCTCAAACGATATAGCTTCTGCTGTCTACAGATGTTTCCTTCTTTGAGTCTAAAACTTATTTTCCTAAACCGCTTGCTCTCACATCATATGAACATGAAAATCCTTCTTTGAGCCTTAAAACTTATTTTCCTAAACCGCTTGCTCTCACATCATATGAACATGAAAAATTGATGCCAAAAGACAAGTTTTCATTTATTCTTGTTCCTCAAGTGTCAGAGGCTCTTGCACACCCGAATTGGCTAGCAGTAATCAAATAAGAAATGCTGCATTAGAGCATAATAAAATGTGGAATCCAGTGTTACTTTTGCATAAAAAGAAAACAATTCGGTGTAAGTGGGTGTATACTATCAAACAAAACCCAGATGGCTCGCTCGCTTAATTAAAGGTGAGGCTAATAGCTAAAGAATATTCATGGGTGTATGGCATGGATCATTATGATACTTTCTCCACTTGCAAAGCAGACCTTAGTCAGGCTTTTCATTTCTTTGACAGTCACACGTCATTGGAAATTGTATCAACTTGATGTCAAGAATGCTGTTCTTCAGGGTATTTTGATGAAGTTTATTTGGAATATCGACAGGGGATTGTTAGAGTTAAAGAAAGGTTGTCGAATGAAGCGAATTTAATGACCTAAAACGAACTCCACAGGCACGGTTTGGCAGATTTGCTCTAGTCATTCAGGAATTTAGACTTTGTAGTGCTTGGAAAGATTACAATATTCATGTGTCAAGAAAAACACATCATGTTGGTTTTTTTGGGATGACGGTGATTCTTAGGGATGATCAGAGGGATCAGAGGGTTCACTGCACTGAAACATATTTGCAACATCGATTCCAAACGAATGGTCTTGGGCCATTGAGCTATTTTCTAGGCATAATGATAACACAATCAAAGGGACTATTTTGTCACATGGAAAGTAATCGAAACTAGATTATTGGGACATCCACTAGCTACTTTTTCGATGGATCTAAAGAATTTTGTAATACAAGACACTCAATTTACAAATTCTAGGGCCATAAAATAATCAAGTTTTTGGGGGATTTTTTGGGATTTTTCCAGCCATTTATTTAAAGCCCACTTCAAAATTCTATGTTGTTCAATAACACAAATTCTAGCTATTTTTAGTATCTTACTAGCAACGTATTTTGATAGATCCTAGGGCTTGATTGTGGAAAAAATAGGGATTTGAGCGGAGAAAACAAGAGAAAAGAGAGATTTTTATAATGTTTTCAGATTTGAAACTAACAAAGATAAGCCCCGATTCGAGATGGGGATATCTCCTAACTTTCTATTTGAGAAGAAAGTCTAATTCTCCAAAAATCGGCACCTTTGGCCTCGGGTTCCAATCACAATTTTCAGCATAAACTCCCCCTAGCCGGCCCTAACTATAAATAAAAGAGAATTTCATATCTGAACAATTAACGAAAAAACCCCCAAAAGTTCAGAAATTGCAAAAATGCTCCTAGTGGGCCAAAACTCCCCAAAACGCATCATTTACTCCGCCCCCGAAGAACCACCTTGTCCTCAAGGTGGTGCATGAAGTGCGCGAACGGGCTACTCCACATGCAGGTGCTCTCGATCCTCCTCGCCAGCCTCCAGTATTATCACGTTCTCCTCAGCATCATTTACGATCAAAATCTAAAGAGCACGGTCACCGCATCTATGGCCTGGAGAGAACTTCTCATCGCACCTGAAGCAGACCTTTGGTATGTTTATCACGGATCTCAGCCTTCGCCATCCGCCGCGTATGCCCCCAAGGTCGTGACTCTACTCCCTTCTACGTGCTAACTGGTACTCCTCCTGTGGTTGTGGTTGCCTTCTGTCCCCCTCCCAGTGCATGTTCCTTGAAAGCAGATCCTCCCCAAACTCCGCGGGTCTTCCTCTCATAGTCCAAGCTATCCTCCACTATCCTCGCCAAGCTCAAGCACCCACGCAGACTCGATGGCCTATGGGACCTCACCTCTGATCTGATGGTCGGCTCCAACCCCTTCATGAAATTTCCCTCTAGCGACTCTCCCGACACTCCACTGATCCGACTCACCAGCATCTGAAACTTCTTGATATACTCTCTCACTGGCCCACCCTGCCTCAAAGCATACAGTCTCTCAAATGCATTACCCGCCTGTACCTCTCCAAATCGCTCCATCAAGAATACGGTAAACTCCACCCACGTGTGGAACGGCTGGTCTTGTTGCTTCCATCGATACTACGACAATGCATCCTCTTCCAAGCAAACCCCAACGGCCCTAAGCCACTCCTCCTCGGGTACCATAGATATCTCAAAATATCTCTCGACCCTGTACAGCCACGAATCCGGGTTCTCTCCTTAAAAATGGGCATCTTCAGCTTCATGACTTGGTTCTCAGCAAAAAACTCTCCCTGAACTCCTCGCCCCTGCTAATAATCGTGTCGCCGCCATTAGGGATGACGTGGTCCACCATATCCCAGACCGCCATCTCTCCCTTGCCTCATGCCGCCTCCCCAGTCAGCTCCGCCTTCTCCATAGTACTCACGGTCTCTCTCGGGGTGCCGTTCATAGCCATCAAACTCCGTCTCACACTCCCGAGGTCCCCCGTCGTAGAAATCAGCCCCCTAATCATCCAGAGATCCATCAAAACCATCGCCCAAGTCCCCTCGCTGTCCTAACATCCACCGATGGGCTATCGGTGGCTTCAGAAGGGGCCGACGGCCCGATTCCAGAAAACGGGGGCCCTGGCAGGCCGAGAGGGGGCCTAGAATGCTCCCGGCGTTTTGCCGAGGGCCCTCGAAATGCCCTGACGAGCCGTCAGGGCCATCGTCGGGCCCTGACGGGTTGTCGAAGGCCCACGGGGGCCCTGGCGAGATCGCCGGGGCTCGGCAAAGCCCGACGAGTCGCCAGGGCTTCACGCGTCCCCCGATGAGTCGCCAGGGGCTCGCGGCCTGCCTGGCGGCTCGTCGGGGGCATACGATCCCCCAACGGACACCGTTGCGCCTTGTCGTCTGCTCATCCGATTCTTCGACCTCCATAAATCTCTGGTAATGTTCCCTCGCCTTCCGAAAAATCGAAATCTTCATCATCCGTCACTAGATCTGCATCCGAGAGTAGTACTTCACGAATATAATCCATTTTTTCCTTTCCCATGACCAAAGCTTTCGTGTTTTCAGATCTAGGGTATCACTTTGTTTTGGATCCCTCCGCTGCGACAAAGCGTCGATCTTCAAATTTGTTTGCCATAATGTTTCCATGAGTTGCGAAAACCTCCGATCCAACTCGCTCATTTGCTCATCGGCGCTCTTCTTGATCACATCACGGATCTCGACTTCAAACTTTGCCAACTTCTCTTCCAACGCTTCAACCTTATCTTTTGATCTTGTGTTCGTCATGGATCGACCGCTCATATACCACTTTGATATATCCTAGGGCTTGATTGTGGAAAAATAGGGATTTAAGAGGAGAAAACAAGAGAAAAGAGAGATTTTTATAATGTTTTCAGATCTGGAAATAACAAATATAAGCCCCGATTCGAGACGGGGAGATCTCCTAACTTTCTATTCGGGAAGAAAGTCTAATTCTCCAAAGTCGGCACCTTTGGCCTAGGGTTCACAATCACAATTTTCAGCATAAGCTCCCCATAGCCGGCCCAAGCTATAAATAAAAGAGAATTACATATCTGAACAATTTACGAAACCCCCCTTCAGAAATTGCAAAAATGCCCCTAATGGGCTGAAACTCCCCAAAACGCCTCATATTTCCATTGTTTTTAGCAACCCAGATTTCAACCCATTTCAGTAGGGCACAAGGCGCATCACAGTAGTATCATATGACATGCAAGTCAAATCGTACTATACAATATGATATGTGCACGTTTCGATACAAACTGTCGCCCCACATCGTATCTAACAAGATACTGTATGATATGATAACCATATTGCATGATACGATATATCATGAATCAATATATCATAGTCCAATTGGGTTTACAGCACATGTTAGTGGGTTTGGTTTTTTATATATATCAACCCAAATTGTGGGTTTTACATCATAATCGAGTTTCATTTTAGTCGGCGGTGGCCAAACGAGCAGTGGAAGTCTTGGTGGCAAAGTCGGAGGAGAAGGCCGACGTAAAAGGTGTGGCTAGAACTTGACAACAAAGGCATTAGTGGCGCAAATTAAAAACCAGACAGGCGAATGCGAAGGCGGAGCAAAGGAATTTTGGGGAGTACATGAGTTTTTTTGTTAGTGTCATTTTTTCTTCATTTTTTTCTTTCTTCAATTTAATTTTTAGTTTAATTTTCATTTCATTTTTAAATTATGGTTTAAATTTCAGTTTTAAATTTTAAATTTATTTTTTCATTTCATTTCATTTTATTTTTTTTCAATTTATTTTAAATTTTCAGTTTTAAATTTTGGTGAGCACCGTGACTTTTTGTGTTTTTAAATTTCTATTTGTTAAACTTTAATATGAAAATTTATATTTATATTTATATTTCATTTTAATTTTAATTTCAATTTGTGATTGTTGGTTTTTTAATTTTAGTAATTTAATAATCCTAATATTAATTTGTCGATTTGTTTATTTTGTTTGTTTTGTTAATTCAAAACTTTTGAAATGGAAAGACCAGGCAAGAAGTGCTCTAAAAAGTAGATCCAGCATAGAATCATTGTCTTCAAGTAAAAGAAAAACCAGATCCATTTTGAAATGCACATACTATGATAAGGAATTATGGGATGTCGTAACAAGGATGAATGCTCATTTAGTCAAAACATACAAGGATACCGCTCCATGCTCATATTGTCAGAATGATGTTCAGAAATTATTTTTTGAGATGTTAAAGAAGAAAAATGAAGATGATGAAGTGCTTCAAAGAAGTTGAAATTAGCGGAAGTGTGAGCATGAACATGAACATGAACAAACCCTTGATTACTTTGTGACTAGAGGAGCGAAAGGACGTAAAATGAGGCAAAAGGCCATCAATGAAGTTGTGAAGGACTGAGACGTGTGTAAGGACATTACTAGGTTTTAACACGGGAATTGACTTTCGTTTACTCTGGTTAAAAGTCATCTGTTTACAAAGATGATTAAGTCGGTTACCGCATACAGGAAAGGACTAAAACCTCCATCATATCATGACCTAAGAGTCATATACTTAAAAAGGAAGTGGAGAATATAGAAACAATTGATTTGAAATATATAGGATGTAATGGAACAAGGACAGGATGCACATATTGATGTTTGATTCATGGATCGATAAGAAATCAAGGTCCATCACAAATTTTCCTATCAATAGTCCTAGCAGTACAGTTACCCTAGAATCTATTGACACTTTGCCATATCATAAAGTGGAGAAGAATTGTTCCAGTTGCTTGACTCCTTTGTGAAGAAAATTGATGAGGAAAATGTAATCCAAGTGGTCACTGATAGTACATCTTATGTTTTTATCGGCACAATATTAGAGGAGAAGAGTTTTAGGAATGGGGATTGTAGCCACAAGGGTGGAAATATTGTAGTTTATGGCTCAGGAGGCAATTTTGTAGTTTGTGACCCAAGGGGGCAATTTTGTAATTATGGGAGGTTGGGCCCTCTAAATAGGAGGGGAGGGGCTCATCTTAAGGGAGGAAGAAAATGAAGAAGGTAGAAGTAGGAGTTAGAAGGTAGAAGTAGGAGTTAGGAGTAGTATTCTAGAGTAGATCTTGGGAGAGTGATCCTCTTCTCGAATAGAGGCCCGTATTTTGTATTCCCCGAATTATCAATCTAATTTTCCCCCTTTACCTCACCTTCTTTCTCATCAATTGGTATCAGAGCTCAGATCCTCGCAATGGGGTAAGAGAGAATGATGCTAGCCATGTTGGCGGAGATGCAAGCCATGAGGGCTGAAGCAGCGAGAGAATCAGAAATTTTTCTGGCGAAGATTTCAGTTGTCTTTCAGAAGAGGGAAGCCGAAGAGGAAGAAGGTGTCGACGACCCAGATCTGGAACCTGCGGCCACCATCAGCCCAGATCTGTCACCGATGAGGGAGGGCACGCAACTATCGGAGGCAGCGGCCTCCCCGTGGCCACTAGAGCCCCATCGACCCTCCCTGGGGGCCTCGTCGGCCTCGGCGAACCCCCTGGGGGCCTCGCCTGCCCCGGCGAGGACTCTGGGGACTTCTGCGACTCGTTCCGACCGTCGATCGACCTTGGCGAGGGATTTCAAAGACCGCCTGCAGCCCTACCGGTGGCGACTTGAGCCACGACCCCCATCGGTCTCACCGCGGAGAGGCAAGCTCAGGAGACTCGTCCCCGCCTCCATCGGAGTCTGACGACGTCGGGAAGAAGCGGAATCGACGACGGCGCGACTTTTTGAGCCCCGCCGGCGCCGGCGCCAGCGGCATCTGGGACCCCCACCCCACCCCTCCGCGTCGCCTGGCCCGGGCGAACATAACGGCTCATCTCTCGCCAGCAACGGCCAGTGAGATCGCCGGAAAAATCATCCGACGCCAGCGAGCCGATCTCGGCTTGGGGTCGGCTCGATCCAGTCGACCCCAAGCCAAAGCCGTCGGCTCGAGCCGAAGCCAACGGCTCCAGTCGGCTCGATCCAGCCGACCACAAGCCGAAGTCGTCGGCTCGAACCGGCTCCGCCAGCGGCTCGGCTTGAGCGATGAACAGTGCCTTTTTCCAAATTCCTGGGATTTTCTGGAGATTTTCAGCTATTTTTTGCGCGGCTTCCGTTTTCCTACGTTTCCAAGTCCGTTTGGAGTCCAATTTCAGAACGGAAAGAGCCACGGCGTAACAGACTCAGACACGGACACTACCCCACTCATGCATCAACGATTCGGGGAAGATGTAGAACGTGGGTGGCTTTTTTGATCCAGGAGGAGGCGAGCAGACACGTCCCAACACTCGGAAGACCTCACTTGTGGACTACATGCACCACCTTGAGGACAAGGTGGTTTTCGGGAGCAGAGTAGTGTTAGGAATGGGGATTGTAGCCACAAGGGTGGCAATCTTGTGGTTTATGGCCCAAGGGGCAATTTTGTAGTTTGTGGCCCAAGGGGGCAATTTTGTAATTATGGGAGGTTGGGCCCTATAAATAAGAGGGGAGGGGCTCATCTTAGGGGGATGAAGAAAATAAAGAAGAAAATAGAAGGTAGAAGTAGGAGTTAGAAGGTAGACGTAGGAGTTATGAGTAGTTTTCTAGAGTAGATCTTGGGAGAGTGGTCCTCTTCTCGAATAGCGGCCCGTATTTTGTATTCCCCCGAAGTATCAATCTAATTTCCCCCCTTTACCTCACCTTCTTTCTCATCAAAGAGAAAGACTCTTTACCGTCCTTGTAGTGCCCACTATATCAACAATATGTTGAAGGATATTGGTGATTTACCTGTGCACTGAGATACAATTGAAAAGTGCAAAAAAGATAACTATCGACATCTATCAGTATTGTTAGGTGCTCAACCTGATGAGAACCTTCACGGATGGAAAGGAGTTGGCAAAATGGTCTTAACAAGATTTGCTACCAACTACCTTACTTTGAAGAGCATCTCAGAGTAAAAGGTTGCATTGAGGGCTATGTTTACATCAAAAGAATGGCAACAAAGTCATTATTTTAGGAAAGGCAATGTCGTGGATATGTAGTACAACATTTTAGTAGATGTTAATTTCTGGAAGCAAATGATGTGCTATTTGAAATGCATACTACCTCTGGAAAAATTGCTACGGCATGCGGATGTTGATGTGAAGCCTGTGATGTGCTATAAATACGAGGTTATGGAGAGAGCCAAGGAGCAAAGAATTTTGAACACAAGAAGACTACATACCAAAAAATAAGGGACATCTTTGATGAAAGATGAAAGCCACAACTCCATATGCCTCTTATGTAGCCACTTACTTCCTTAATCATAGATAAGAATGTACAATTACATTTGAAATTTATGTTTATTTCAATCCTTTAAAGAGAGACGACAATTTATTGATTTTTATTTGCTTTTAGAATTTTCATAGTTTCCATTATGCATAAAGCTTTCGTGCAATACGAAAGTTAAGATTGTGTTGTATTGAATTGTCGAGAGGATGTACCTAGCTCTTGAGGAACACTTGAAGATTGATAAAAAATTAGAAAAATTCATGATAGTTCGGGAATGCTCGGTATAGTTATGACGGTGGAAACAAGAGAGAAGAAGTAACATGGTAAGTATACATGCTTAATTTACTATTACCACTTTATCGTTATTTACCAAAATTAATTACTTATTATTAGGACTCTATGATTATTTTTAATGTGGTTTTTGTTTTATTAGCTCTATGGTGGGAGAGTTATGGGAGAAAATGTAAAGAGTATCAAAGGCTTGCAAACTGTATCTTGAACCTTACATGTAGTGCCACAAGAAGTGAGAGGAAATGAAGCATTTTTGAGTTTTTCCATTCTAAGAGGACTAGATTAGAGCAACTAAGGCTTAATACCTTAGTTTTTGTTAAATATAATATTCAATTGGAGTTGAAGCAAAAGAAGAGAGAAGAGGTTGGTATACTTATGCTCCAATTTGTTTATCGGTATGAAATTCGATGATGAATGGATAACGGAGAAAGAAGCTCCTTTCCACCTACAAGACACTACTTGGATGGATATCAAAGAATGTTTTAAGGTTCAAGGAAGAAGAGGAAAAAGTGGCGGAAAGGAGATGAAGAGAGGTATATAATATTAGATAATTTTCTTCAATTCCAAACTTAAAAATTTATATTTATGTTTCTGTCTAATATTGTTTCTCTATTAGGACCTTGAAATTTGAATGTATCGAAAATCAAGAAAGGAACAGGAAAGAATATATAGCGGATGCAAAAGGGGAAGAGGAAGAGTTCATAGAGAGTGAAGACGATGACGACGGGGAAGAAAATGTGGTTGACGAAGATGAGGTGATCGATCTGAAATTGATGGATCGATCCATGACGAGCAATTTATTAGAGTGGTTAATTTTGTTATGTAACATTATTAACTTATTTTTATGTTTGATAGTATGATTTGTGACATAATTAGCTTCTTTCATACAATGTTTATGTTATTATGTCTATGTTTAATTCTTTACGCTACTGAAAACTTTGTTTTACACACTTTAGCATCTCTTTGTCCATAACTTGTTAATATGCTTAAAATTCTAGATTGATTTTTTATATATTTAGTTATTTGAGTGATTTGTTTAATTTTTTTCAATTTGTCAAATATCATGCGATATGATATACGATACAAAATAGGATCAAAACGATATACAATATGAAATATGATATGATAATTATGTCAGTCGGCCCATTTCAACAAGGCACATGGCGTACACAACACGTGTAGCAGGCACGAGCCACAAGACAGCATCTTGCAAAGAAAGCACGTGACTGAAGCGACGGCAAGCAGGACACGTGGTGTAAGCATGAGTTAGCATGATCGCATAAGGAAGCAACATGTAGCGCCATAGTAGCGGGCAACATGCACAAAGCAAATTCAGGATTCGAATCTGTATCGATCTGGTTACTATTCAACAGACTTTGGATCTATTTAAAGAAACTTAAAAGATATTTTTGGCTAGGATTTTATGTCAATTCGAGAGCTAATCCCTACGAGAGATTTTGTGGTTTCTTATAGCACAAACAGATAATAAAATTAGAGAATCGCGAGAGTTGTTTAAGAGCCAAAGTTAGTTTGTTCTTCATGATTTTATTCTCAAAAATTCTTAACATGCTTGGTGTGCCACACATTGTAAGCTAAGCTTATTGAAATAATAATGATCTCTCCAACTAAACATACACTAAATCTTGGTGTCACGTACATGATTTTGTTTTGTTATGCTCTATTTCTTATATTGATATTGGTTCAAATTTTGCATAAAGATTACCGTTTGCTTTGATTATTGATCCATAATTCTTGATTTTCTGCATGGTGTTTGTCGAGTTGACAAGTACTCGCACACCTAGCAAGTGGTATCAGAGCAATGTACTTGGATCATGATCAATGTAATGGCACAGAGTTCTCTAAGCAGTACAATGAGATACAATAAGTTCATGGTCGTATATAGATAAAAGTTTGATTGTAAGGAAAATTTCGAAATATGGCAATGCAAGACAAATCAGTCTTACGGAAGGAAGGATTGTATGCATAAAGTAATGTATGATATCGAAACGTTACTAACAGATATCTAAAAAGAATATGAAGATTAAAGATTCAGATATGACGACTATCTAGTTGAATCTATCAGATAAGGTGATATATTAAGCGTTTGAAGGGACGAAGACTAAAGGGGTTGTAGGAAAAACTGGAGAAATTCTATCCACAGAAGTCACTTACCAATAGGCTAGTTTGCTGAAAACATTCTTCACTTTCAAGATATGAAATAATACTATATTGAAGGATCACATGGATACCTTCAATGGATTAGTGAGAAGCTGAGAGCTATCAAAGTGCCTGTAGAGGCGAAACATGATGCAATGATCCTGCTCCTATCTTTGCCTCAACACCAACAAGATATTTTTTAACATGATGGTTTACAATTAGGATACTTTGAGTCTTGAGGATGTAAAGGTGGGGCTCTACAGCGAGGAATTGTGAAATCGAGTGGCAAGGCTTGGTGCACGACATAGATTCAGACAAGCATGGCATATTTGCTTCAGGATGAAGTGGAGGAGGTAGAAACAGGAGAAGGTCAAGGTCGAGGGCTATTAGAACGACGTGCTTTATTTGTAAGAAAAACAATAGACTACATACGAAGAAAGAAAGACAAAGAGGAAGTGTCAGGTTCTCCGTTAGTAGCGATTGCAAAGACGGAAAAGATTAGTAGTGAGGAGGCATATGATGTTTTGATAGATTTTTCATTAGAGATTGAGAATCATACATGGACCATAGATTCCAAGGCGTCGTTCCACATGATGCCAAATAATGAGTATTTCTTACCTACGTATGAAGAAAGGTTCGGTCCTTATTAATAACAATGAGGCTTGCAAGGTTTTTAGCATTGGGTCGGTACAAATCAGGATGTATGATGGTATAATGCACATAACCATTAACAAGTGACATGTTCCAAAGTTAATGAAGTCATTCATTTCTTTCGATCATTAGATTTCTTAGGCTGCAAGATGACTATTGGAAAAGAGATTCTAAAGATATCGAATGATTCGATTGTAATCGTGAGGTAAAAAAATCAGGTAAAAAATCATAGACCTATATATGTTGAAGGAAACTATTATCACATGAGATTCTAGCATTAAAGTGGAGAATTTGCAGGATTTTGATTTGACCCTATTATGATATCTTAAGCATGGGCATGTCGCAAAGAAAAGCTTGAAAGCTTCAAGGGAGCATGGTTTTATTAAATGAGTGAACTCCGAGAAGCTGGAGTTTTATGAGGATTGTGTTTATGAACAGTAGACAAAGGTTAATTTCGATGAATGGAAACATAATGCGAGGTATTCCTTGAGTATGTGCACACCAATATTTGGGGGTGCCACATCAGTTAATTATCGGAATGGAGATATGTACTTAATATTATTTATCAATGATTTCTTAAAAAGTTTGAGAAGTTTAACAAATGAAAGATCCATCTCGAAGGTTAAGTAGGCAAGAAGCGGATCATAATGATGCTTAGATCCAATAATGGTGCCAAGTTTATTTTTATTGAGTTTAAAGAATTCCATAAGCACAGAGAAAAATAGTACTTCACTACACCGGAAGATCTGTAGGCTAATGAAGTGATGGAGAGGATGAATTGAATACTGCTAGAAAAGGTAATGTGTTTGAGGTTAACATGTGGTCTCTACGAGATTTTGGTCCAAAGCTACATCGATCAGATTATATTTGGTCAATAGAATCCCATCAAAAAAAATTGTAAAGATTTGGAAAGAGAAGCCAATGGAATTAAACTATTTTTGAGTATTTTGAAGTTCGGTATATGTTCACGAGGATGTTGCTAGTTTTACACCAAAGGAACGAAGTATGATGCTAGGCTACATGGGTAGTGTCAAGGGTTATCAGGTTAAGAGTTTAGATATGAAAGATATCTTGGTTAGTCAACATATAATTTTTGATGAGTCGGAGGTGCTTAAAGATAAGGTTTCAGGGAGTAACGAGACAAGCGAAGGTAAAGAGGTACCAAATGAGGTGGATGTACATATTCCAAATGGCATTGGTGTTGGTTAAAGAGTGTCAATTTATGGAGAGTTCATATGAAGTTACTATTACAGGCAACAATGGCAAAGATGCTTGTATGAGTTCTAATTGAGGTGAAGAGCATAAAGCTATCGTGGATCACTCGATTGCTAGTAGAGCAAGGTTGCGCATCATAAAAACCACATTTCGTTATGATGATTAAGCGTATTTAACATATCATTGTATACACATGAAGATCCAACGGATGACAGGGATGCAACAGATGCATTGAGTTTGAACACAAACTCAGGGTAATGTGTGCTAAGGAACATATCGATAAGTTGATACATCTCGAAAAAATTCACAAGGAAACCCCGACTGTAGAGTTGGCGGTGAAGTTTAATATTGGCCAAACTTATTTTCCTTAGAAAAGTACTAGGATATCACAAGATGACATGAATAGACACTAGAGAACATTTCAGGTCCATGGATTTGGTTGATGTGGTTCTGAAATTGAAGGTTTATTTTGTAAGTTGTTCATTGGGCACTCAATTAGTTGGTGATGCTTGGTGCAAAACACACTAGTCAAGTGTCTCCTGGCCTCATGGTAAGTTTGTTAGCTTGAAAGTGAATATTTTAGAGGATAAAGATTGCGTCAGGTTTTGAGGGTATTTGTATCAAGACAGTGTTGAATTTTATGATACAAAACACCCAATTTACGAATTCTCAGCCCGGGAATTAAGCAAGTCTTTTTTGAAATTTCTCAAGATTTTTCTAGCCAATTACTTGAAGCCCAATTAAGAATTTTGCACTGCCCATAGCAAATATTCATGCAATATTTTAGCAACCGAGCAGCAATGTATTTCCATATTATTTTGTAGCTCAATTTTCGACCTATTTTAGCAAGCGCAACCCAGCAGCACAACACACGCGCAACGCACACGGGCCACGTGGCAACATACTGAGATGCAGTCACACAATCAAAGCGATATCAAGCAGGACACACTGTGTAATCTCACCAAAGCACATGCAAGTGGGATTGCACAAGGAAGCAACACGTTGCAACATAGTAACAGGCGGTGGGCGCACAGCAGCTTAGTATTCAAATTCAAATCGCGTAGTGTTCAACAAGTTTCGGGTTTGTTTAAATCTAGTCAGATGGTATTTTGGTTAGAATTTTATACCAATTCGAGAGCTATTCGCTTAGAGATTTTCAATTTCCTGTAGCATAAACAGAGAGCAAAATTAAAGAACCGTGAGAGTTATTTGAGAGACAAACTTAATTTTTTTAATAATCTTAGTCTCCAAAGTTCTTAACGGGCTTAGTTTTCCTTGAATCTATTCACATGTATTGTAATCCAATTTTATTGAAGCAAAAATTTCTTCAACTGGACATACTAGTGTGATTTTTATGTTGGTTTATGGTTTATTTCTTAAATTGCTATTACTTACGGGTTTTGAAGAGATTATCATTTACTTTGATTGTTGATCAACGATTATTGGTTTTTCGTGATGTGGTTATCGAGTTGACAAATACTCATCACACACCCCAACAAGTACTACTGGATCAGAGTGAACCTGTAGGTGATCCAAGATGATAAAATAGACTTGTAGGAGAAACTACACAATATCACTGTTTCATGTCCCAATATTGCATATCATTGAGTGTGATATGTCTCTTAATGTTTGCTTCTCAGACCAGTCATTTGGGAAACATCAATTTGACTATTTCGTTGCTTGAAGATTGCACCTAAGAGGGGCCCTATATATTCTGACCATGTACATCATCAAGTTTCTTGTATTTCAGATACTGGTCAGGTAAGGTGGGGTGTAGATAAGAGATTGATCGTGTGTTATTGCATATCTGTTGGTGGTAACATTATACGGAAAAGTCAGAAGCCAAGTGTAGTGTCCCAATCAAGTGTTGAATAGGAATTTAAGCAATGTTGAATGCTACATGCGAGCTAGTTTGAGTCAAGGACCCGATGAATGAGCTCTAGCTCACGATCCCAACTCCGATGAGGTTGTACTGTGATAATATATAGCAACAATTCATATCGCAAAGAACCCACCAGTATTCATGAGTGAATGAAGCATGTTGATGTCAATTGATACTCTGTTCAAGAGAGAGACATGAGATGATAAGATTTTGGAGATCTGACCTGTGTCCTCAGCGAATCAACCTGCAGACTTATTGACAAAGATGCCCAATTGTTTACATATTCAATATATTTGTGACAAGCTGTGAATGCATGATATATATGCTCTAGCCTGAAGGAGAATTTTGGAGTGGAATATTGTAAATTACAGAAACTCTTATGTAAAAGTGGTAAATCTATAAATATTAAAAGCAAGGGTAAAAGAGGCAACTCTCTCTTCCTTTCACAATAGACCTAAGCCTAACTTTGAGGTTCGTTGGCCCTTACAACAATGAGCATAAGAGAAATAGCAATGTGGGGGCCAAGAAATTTCTTATTTATCACCCATTTCATGACCATATAGGACAACGAGTTTTGCTAAGTGAAAAACCCCCAACTTACTTGGTTTAAAGATGTGAATATACATAAAAATATTAAAATATACCCAACTCTGAGTTATTTCACTACTTCCACAAGCAAGTGGTCTCATTAGTTGTTGAAATATCGTTCATTTGGCAGCCACTTGATGCATGGTGAGAACTACCAACATTCTTCACTTTTTTATCATTATACACATTAGAGGATGGAGACATTGGTGGTGAGCAGTATGAATCATCAAATGGTCCACAATAGTTTTTTAAGGGCCAGTGTTAAAATTTCATATTACATACTGCTCATGTACATTATTCTATCTTTAAAACCATTGGATGCTAGAAATCAAAAAATATTCAAGGTTTTGGTTTTAGGCATTTCACATGATTTATTTCATGGTCAACGATGTAGATTTCCCAGACAGCCTATACTTTCAAAGTGAACAATCTATATTTTTGGGTTTTAGATACTGCAAATGATATCGATTAACTTATATAAAGTGGATCTAGAAAGTAAATGCTAATGGTAGGAGTTGGTTCCTCGGAGGAGGGGGCGAGAGAGAGTTCAGTCATGTTATTGGTTAGATTTGAGCATATAACTGTATGACTAGAAAAGTGTACATTGTGACAGGATTTAGGGAAGAAATTAGGGCAAAATATGATATTTTTATTAAAATTCCGTGGAGCTATAAGATTCGGTCTCCAATTCTAAAGGAATACCAACTCTCCCAATAACCTAAGATAACTACTCAAAATTACTAATGTTCTCTCATAATCCCCCCCCCAAATAAAACCTAATAATCCCTCGGCTCTTATTTATAACAAAATTCTCTCTAATTAAAAATCGACGAAATTTCCAAAATAGCCACTAGGGTTTGGGTCGCTGCCACCCTTTGTTTTCTACTTTGCACCGCTGCCCCATCACAATAATCGGCCTAACATTACTCCCCTCCCAATGAGATACCGTGTCCTCAAGGTGAAATTCTGGAACCTATTGCTGGCTTACGCCGATTGGCCCCCTCACGTCGTGGTCTACTCCAATTGAAGGTGCTCGTCCTCCTTAGCTGCTACGCTCTCGTCTTCATCATCACCGACAGTCAAAACCTAGAGTGCAATCTTGGCAGTGATGTCTCGCAGCAAACTTCTCATCATATCGAAAACACAACCCATTTGCAAGCTTATTATGTATCTACATCTCTGTGAGGTATTTGAACTTACTTTCAAGTTGTCTCTCATTATTCCTATCATCAGTGGTCTGAACCCTTACTGGCTATGCCTTCTGTACATCCATGGTGGCATCGGTACAGGAAGTGAACCCGCTGGATGCTCTCTTAGCACGTCATTTCACTAAGTTTCTGTCTTCGATCTTATGTGCCATCACCATCGTTTTTCCTAGCCCCATCGGCCTCAAAAGATGTAGCTTGGCTCTAATGTCGGCCTTACGCCCCGTCATGAAATTTCCTTCCAACACCACTTCCAATATCCCTTTGATTCAGCCTGAGAGCAAGTCGAACCTCTCCCAGTACTCCTTGTCTTTCCCCTCATGTTTGAGGACGAATAGTTGTTCGTGCAAATCACCACCATAGGTATCTCGAACACGGTCTAGAAGACAATGTTTAAACTCTTCACAAGAATGCACAGCTTGTCTCTGCTCTCTCCAATGGAACCATACCGACGTCTTCCCTTCCCAACATAAAGCCTCCGCCATCAACGTCTCCTCTTCCGTAAGTCTATTGACGAAGAAATACCACTCGACCCGATACACCCATCTATAGGCGTCCTCCCCCTCAAAGATTAACATCTTCAAAATTCGAATTCTCGAGTCGGTGCCAGATTGCTTCTGCACGGCACTCCATCGAGACTAGCTATAATGAAATTGCTGATGTGTTCTAATTTGGAGTTGTGGGACACCTAAATTCTCCAATCAGATCTACCTCTGTCATGTCGCCATTAACACATCCTTTGTCGAAGCACCGATGACCACCCATGGCCTTGCTAAACCCTGCAGACCAGCCCTATCGCCATTGACGAGCCACCGCGGGACACTCCCACCCTCGTCGTAGCCCTGGGAACCTCCCACCACACACATGAACCCCTCTACATGACCACCACAGTAGTCACCGCTGTTCAGATCCGTCTCGATAGGCACCACTGTTGGAAACAATGGTCTAGGATTTCTTATTTGATGCTGACAAATCTTCATGAACTATTATGAACTGTTTTGATATGTTTCTTAAGTGATTTTAGGTTCAAAGGAGTCGAATAACAAAAGAGGTAAATTGGTATTTTCGACTTAGTCAAAATATTCTAGAAAGTCAAAACATGGAGGAGAGGAGTTTTTGTGCATCTAGAAGTTCAACTTGATGAAGGAGTGTCCAGGTTCAATGCACAAAATGAGCAAGAGGTCATGGCTTCATGCACAAGTAAAATACAAATCCAAGTCAACTTCTATAATTTATATGCATGCACACAAGAGTTCGTATAAACTACAACTACTAAAGTTTGTGTTCAAAGTGATTTGTGCTTCACACATATATATATATTGATTTTCTAATTACGATATCTCTTAAATTCTTCTAAATTTTCGTTAGTTGTTACTAATTTTTTGCATTTTATTATTAATTCTGGGTTTTTAATTCTAGTTTTACATACTATTTTTTTGTCCCAGGGGTTTTGAGGGTCTTCTACAATATTACTTTGTAAAAGTCTGTCTAAAATATTATCTACTTCATCCATTCATGTTTGTAAGCATGCGTAGATTCTATCCATTTGTGAGGAAATGGATAGAATCTACACATGCTTACATAATATTCTGTTTTTGTCCCATATTAATTCTAGTTTACATACTATATTGTTTTTGTCACAGTGCTTTTGAGGGTCTTCTCCTACAAAATTACTTTGTAAAAGTCTGTCTAAAATATTATCTACATCATTTATTCATGTTTGTAAGCATGCGTAGATTATATCCATTACTAAACTGTGCTAGGTCTTTTATAAATGGTCTAGCATAGTTTAGTAATCCTAAAAATTGTTGTAGCTGCTTAGTATCTAGTTCTTCTAGAAATTCTAAAACATTTTGACTTATATGGGGTTGAAGTTCAATTTTGCCGCTTCATATGTTTACTCCTAAAATATATATATGTTTTAAAGAATTTAGCTTTATTCTTACTAATAATCACAGCATGAATTCTGCTAGAACTAGTTTTAAGTGACTTATGTGCTCATTTTTGGACTTCATAAATACTAAAATATGATCGAATCTCCATGAACAAAGCAACAAGGGAGGCTAAAAATCAAAATTGATTCTAGGGAGATCATTACGGCCTCCAAAAATTTGTGCACAAAATAAATCAGAGAAAAGGGTGAAGCCACACAAAATTAAGGGAGAGAGAAAAGCGGTAATTGAGGGAGAGAAAACCAAGGCAAAAAGAAACAGAAGGGGGCCGCACAAATTGGGAGAAAAAAAGAAAAGATTATTAAAAGTAGAGTGCGCGTACATCGAAGCAACCGAAATAAGAATAAAAGAGAGAGAAAAGGATAGGAAAGTTGCGACCAAATTAAAGGAGAGATGGAGTTTTTTTCTCAAGCACAAAAACCGAGCACATGCAGCTTCTCTTGGACACACAACCTAAGCTCATGTAACAGGCCGACGCACAAAGCAGACTCCGCTTCTTTCTTCCTTTGCGCAAGAAAGTCAAAGGAAAGCCTCATAGTTCGCACATGCCCGACATCTCCACACGCTCGTCTGTGGACGTCCACAGAAGCCAAGGCCTGCTGACTACTACTGCACGCAGACCGTGCACATCCGACATGCCGACAGCACCCACATCCGCTAACGCAAGCAATGCACGTGCACAGTAAACCGAAGCGGCCACGTGAAAAGCAAAGCAGAACTTTTGCAGCAAGATCCAGAATATTTCAAAAATTGCAAAAAGGACTGTATGTTCAAAAAGCTCTATTTGACAATATAGACCTCCGATTAACGAACAGTCAGAACCATTACGAATTCGTCTACGGGCAGATCGACGAGAACACATCGACGCCGCAAACTGAGCACTCTGAACTTTATCTATTTATATTTTTGTGGTGTATCGCGATTTGATCCTTGTATTTTCTTTTATACTATTTTTGGTTGTTAGAGAGCTACGGTGTGTAGTTATGGAATTCTCGATCACATGGTGTGGATTGAGACGGAGTCTAGCTAGGTAGATTAGTTCAGCATGGGATTTGCGAGTTACAACTATCTGTAGGCGTGGTAAGACTGATTGATCTACTAGTAGATTTTGGGGGTTGCTGAAGTATATCGAGATTCGACCAAACCATGATATATCTGGTGTTATCTGTGATTGGTTGTGATTTCTGTCTTTTTTATTTGATTGTGTGTTGCACGTTTTTATTTGTCGATCACCTTATTCATCCTCTCTACGGTGTACTTTTCGATCCTACAAGTGGTATCAGAGCCCAGGTTGACCAATTTTAGACCTAGAGGTTAGATTTACACACAGTCATAAGTATATCGAATAATGCTTTTGCTGAGGGGCACTCCATTGATAGACCTCCTATATTTAAAGACATGATTATATTTACTGAAAAGCTAGGATGAAAGTTTACTTGTTAACTGTAAATTTTAGACCTAGAGGTTAGATTTACACACAGTCATAAGTATATCGAATAATGCTTTTGCTGAGGGGCACTCCATTGATAGACCTCCTATATTTAAAGACATGATTATATTTACTGAAAGGCTAAGATGAAAGTTTACTTGTTACCTGTAAATTTTGATACTTGACATATTAATGAAAACAGCTAACTCAGATGTCTAAGCCTGAAAGTAACTGGAATTTAGATGATAAAAAGTAGTGTGCTCTAAATGCTGAAGTGATGAATGTTTTGTTTTGTTGTTTGAAAAGAAAAATATTTAATTATATTTCGCTTTGCTCTTTTGTGCAGAAAATATGGAGAACTTTGGAGATGGCATACGGAAGCGAGCATTATTTCGGTGGTCATATCTCAAGTAATGGGAAGAACCTACACAAGAAGAAGAACCGAAAGGGAAGAAAATTTCTTTTAAATAAACGTGATGCTCCTATGTCTTAAGAATATTTCTGATGATTCTAATAATGAAATTATTTGCAATTGCAGGAAATCCAGACACATTAAAGCGGATTGTCCATTGTTGAAGAAAGGCAAAACGAAGGAAAAGAAGAAATCTTAGTGACTACGTGGGATGATGACAGTGAGAATGATGAAAGGTATGTAGCGACAAATCTTTGTTTGATGGCACACACGGATTCTAATGGCGAGGATTCAAGCGAGGAGGTGCCTGACCTTTGTTATAGAGATTTAATTAGACTATGTGATCATTTGACTAAAGAGGTAGAAAAGTTAGAGACCAAAATCAAGAAATTAAAAATGAAAAAGAAACAATTTCTTAAAAAGAATTGTGAAAATTGCTTGATTTTAGAAAAAGAAGTGCATGGCCTAAAACTGAAAAAGAAAAGCTTGAAAAAGATATTGATGCCTTAAATAAAGACATAAAGAGACATGATGACAATTCTGTAACCTGTTATTCTATGCTTGTTAATGAGAATTTGTTCTTAAAATTTGAAGTCCAAGAGCTAGAAACATGCGTGAAAAAGTTTGCTATTAGTGATAAGTCATTGAAGATGCTTCTTAATAATCAACTCATTGCGAACAATAGAAAAGGTTTAGGTTTTGGAAAAATTGAACATGAGAACAATATTTTTGGAAAGGACAAGTGTCTTTTCTAGATGCACTGATTGTGGTAAAATTGGACATATATTTAACCATTGTTGAAATAGGAACAAGAAGTAGTCTAAACAAATTTAGGTTCCTAAATGCACGTTCATTTACATTGGTAGACCTATATGGGTTACTAGGCCACACATAACATCTTTCGTGTAGATAAGATGGAGGGACAAGAAACAATGGTTCTGACGTCGGATATTAATAAAGTTTCTTGGCCAAACGGTAACACGAATGTATGATTTCTTGTATGAGCTTATTGTTTACCTTCATAGGATATTTTGGTGTTTCTTTCACTTTCTTGATTTTTTAGTTTTTGTTGTAATTTATTTTTCTTCGTGTGATTTTTTGGTGTTAGAAAAATAAAAAGTGAAAAATGAAAAAGTGAACAGTATAAAAATTAAGATTAATTGATATCTTTTTTTGTTCATTAGAAAAAATCAATTTAGATTAAAATCATATTATGTATAGAATTTTAGTATTATTTTATTGACTATATTTGCATGATTGACTTCATGGATAGTTAAGACATGTTCGATAACGAATAACTAGATTTCTACATCTTCACCTTACACTTTCACGGTATTGATTGTTATGGCACATATAATTTTTTTCATGAATATTGGAAAGTGGTTGAAGATAGATGAAAAAAATTGTGAAGTATGTTACTTGATGGGATATGCAGTGTTATGCCTTGGATGACAACAAAGCTTATAAAAAGAAAAATATGTTGAAAAAAAGAAAAAGCGTCTTATGAAAAGGAAAAAGGAAAAGGAAAGAACTTCGTATGTAAAATAAATACGTTCATGGCTATGCTACGACCCACAGATATCCGACTCATGCTATAGATTCATACCTTTTAGTATCGACGTTATGTCCGTCAAGCAATGTCACCTCTTGTCTAAGAGTCCTTTTAGGCAATGTATGTGTGTTGGTATCTTGAACCATGTCTTATGGGGTAGGAAACTACAATTCTTGTAGAAGTACATACAAGTTTGGATAGTTGGTTTGAACGGTTGACTTTCATGATCATCACACGAGCACGAAGATGTTTTATTCATGGTTATGAATTATTGGATATCGGTTGATTATTCATGATTGTCTTAATGTAATCGTATGTTATGTTTAATAATGCAGTATTTCTATATGGCATATGATATTTTTATCTTGTGTGTTCTTTTGATGATAACAAAAGGGGGGAGTGTGTTAAAATTTGATTGATCTTCGTCATAACGATTCATATCGATAAAGGGAGTCTATCAATATGGGGAGCAAGTCAATATGGGGAGCTATTTGCATATGACTGTATCTCTTTGACATGTATGACCATACTTCACAAACACAAAGCACAATGATATGATTTTGAGCTCGAATTGATCAAATCTTAATTATTGGTTTATCATCATCAGAAGGGAGAGATTATTGGAAATAACGATCTAGAATTTCTTGTTTGATGATAGCAAACATTCATGACCTATTTTGATATGTTTGTTAAGTGATTTCATGTTCAAAGGGTTTCGGATAACAAAAGGGGTAAATTGGTAATTTCGACTTGGTCAAAATATTCTAGAAAGTCAGAGCATAGAGGGGAAGAGTTTTTTGTGCATCTAGGAATTCAAATTGAAGGAGTTTCCAGGTTCAAAGCACAAAAGAGCAAGAGTTCATGCACAAGTAAAATACAAATCCAAGCCAACTTCTAGACTTCATATGCATGCACACAAGAGTTCATATTAGCTACAACTACTAGAGTAGGGAAGAGCACGGTCTCAAACAGACGGTTTGGGACCTAAACCGAACCAGACCGTATAAGTAGCGGTTTCTCACAGGCCAGACCAAACCAGACCGACGATTTCCGAGCCGACGAAAACCGCTTAGAGCGGTTTGGTTCGGTTTGGAACCGCGGTTCAGACATATGATGACGGAATATTCCCTCGTATACCCAATTTTGCTAAATATAGACTTTGTCATTAAAATAATTTCATAACATGGCTTCATTTCTGTGCTCCTTATCAAACCAGGGAAAATTAGTCACTGCATCGCTTGCAGGAGTTCTAACTGTGACTGCGACAGGTGCAGTTATTATTGTTCTATATATTTTCATTTTTCTATAGCAGTTAGGGTGCATTCATCACTAGAAGTTATATCAAAATTACCTAATCGCTGAAAGAAGTTAGCGAGTATTGAACAGTCTTGAGCTTTTGGAGTGAATACAATTCCTAATTTCTAAACTATCATCATCGTCTACGGCAGCTACTACAGAAACACATATCAATTTTTTAAATGAAATGAAATAAAGAAAACCAAGGACTAAACCAGCAGATCAAATAGAAGGACACAAGACTAAGATCATCTCCAATACATTTACAACACAGATATTGAATATGCTTACTTCATGATTTCTCTCGAATTAACAAGATCATCACGAGAAACCCAAAAGTAAGGGGGCAAAAAAACTCACCTGAACTCGAAATCTATGACGAAATTGCAATTCCTTACACCCGATGACGAGAGCTTAGCTGATCACCACATAAAAAGAAAGGGATTCGCGTCTGGGGCTTTCCAGGGAGTCCCAGGGAGGCAAAAATCTTCTCGAATAGAATCGAAACCGACACGGCGTCTTAGGCTAGGGTTCCTAGGGACTAGGGTTAAAATCTCAACAGATTTCCAGCACAATATATAATATATGTTAGGAGTCGGTTCGGTTCGGTTTAAGCGGTTTCGACAGGGTGAAACCAAACCAGACCATATACGTGGCGGTTTCCAACGATTGAGACCAAACCAGACTGATGGAGAGCGGTTCGGTTTGGTCTTTGGCTCGGTCTAGTTCGGTCCGGTTCGGGCGGTTTGAGCAAACCGTGCTCACCCATATACTAGAGTTTGTGTGCAAAGTGATTTGTGTGTCACACCCCTCTATATATCTCCTTGCAACAAGGGGGCTAAAAATCAAAATTGATTCAAGAGAACATTGCGGCCACCAAAAATTTATGTGCACATAAAATTTAGAGAGAATGGTGAAGCCACACAATATCAAGGGAGAGAGAAAAGAAGTAATTGAGAGAGGGAGAGAAACCAAGGCAAAAAGAAATAGAAGGGGCAGCACGAATTGGGACAAAAAAGAAAATATTAATCAAAGTAGAGTGCACATACATCGAAGCAACAAAAAAGAATAAAAGAGAGAGAAAGAGAGAGGAAAGTTGCGGTCAAATTAAGAGAGAGGTATTTTTTTTCTCAAGCACAAAAACCGAGCCACTGCAGCTTTTCTCTTGGACACGCAACCCAAACTCTCACGTGACCGGCCGACGCACGAAGCAGACTCCGGTTCTTTCTTCATCTGCGCACGGAAGCTGAAGGAAACCCCAACAGTTCGCACGAGCCAGACATCTCTGCACGCTCATCCACTCGTCCGTGCACATCCTCCGAAGCCAAGGCTCGCTGACAGCTGCTGCACGCAGACTGTGCACATCTGAGATGCCGACAGCACTCACAGCCGCTAACGCAAGCAACGCACGTGCACAGTAAACCAAAACGGATATACAAAAAGCAGAGCAAAACTTTTGCAGCAAGATCCAAAATATTTCAAAAATTGCAAAAAGGACTATACAAGTTCAAGAAGCCTTATTTTACAATTAGACCTCCGATTAACGAACAGTCGGAAACATTACGAAGTTGTCTATTAGCAGATCGACGAGTACGCATCGACGCCACAAACTAGGGGTGGCAAAACGAGCCCGACCCGACCCGACCCGACCCGAACCCGGCATCCTTAACCGGGTATGGGTAGGGGCTAATACGGGTCAAGTAGGAAACGGGTTGACCCGACCAGACCCGGATAAAATCCGGGTAGGGTATGGGTTTGGCATGTCAACCCGGATGACCCGAATTCGACCCGGTTTACTTTATATATATATAATAACTTCAATACACAGTTGCAATGGGAGTTGTGCTTATACGATTTGAATTATTGTCATCTTCTTTAAGAGGTCTTGGATTCAATTCCCTTTACATACAACTTTTTTGTTAATTTTATTACTTTCGTTAATAAAATGGTAACGTTAATTATACTTTCTTGTTGTCATCAGTGCGGTTTAAGCGACTAGCTACTGGAAATTATGCCACACTTAATAAATTGTCGGTGGCTCTTAATAAATAGCTGGATATCGAAAAAGGAGCAGTAGTGTATAAGTCAAATCTTAACCCGACGGGTTAACCCGAACCCGACCCGGATTCAATCTGGGTCGGGTTAGGGTTTACCCCTATCCGGGTCGGGTCAAAGCTGACCCGACCCGAACCCGAACCCACCCGACCCGTTTGCCACCCCTACCACAAACTGAGCACTCTGAACTTTATCTATTTATATTTTTATGGTGTATCACAATTTGATCCTTATATTTTTTACACTATTTTGGTTGTTAGAGAGCTACGGGAGTATAGTTCTAGGATTCTCGATTTACGAGGTGTGGATAGTGGCATAGTCCAACTAGGTAGATTATTTCAGTCGAGCATATGATTTGCGAGTTATTGTATGTATGCATAGTAAGACTGATTGATCAAATAGTGGATCGTGGAGGTTGCTGGAGTAGGTCGAGCTTTGATTGAACCCGTGTACATCTGGTGTTAACTATTATTGACTGTGATTTCTGTGATTTCCGTCTTTTTTATCTGCTTGCGCGTTGCACGTTTTTATTTATTGATCACCCTATTCACCCCCCTCTAGGATGTACTTTTCGATCCTACAACCACCACCAGTGGTCGTCGGCTATTCTCTCGAATAATTGCTTCGTTATGACCTCTAATGACAAAAACTGTTGAGCGGTGGTGATTCGTTCCTCCACCGTTCTGAAACATTCCTACATCATGTTCTTCTTGAGGACCTCTACTTCATTCTCTAATTTTTCCTCCAAAACATCTACTTTTTTGCATCTTCCATTGATTCCATATTCGATCATTCTGTTACCAATTTGATAGAATTTAGAAAAGCAATTAAGGCAAAAGATGAGATTTTTAATGGAACTACAAGATTCGGCCTACAATTCGAGAGGAATGCCAACTCTCACAATAACCTAGGTTAACTAATCTAAATTACTACAATTCTCACACAATTTTTCCCCATAAACCCTAATGATTTCTCCCCACTTATTTATAACAAAATTCTTTCTAATTAAGTAAATCGATGAAATTGCCAAAACACCCCCAGGGTTTGTGTCGCTGACGCGCTTTGTTTTCTGCTTTGCGCTGTCGTCCCCTCATGATAACTGGCCAAACAGAATGATCTATTTGTTAACATATTCTAAGCTATTTAAAATGCCAAAAGACAACAATCAAATGTTTCATAAATTTTTAACATGTGCGTCGAGTTGCCTTAAGATGAACGTCTTACGTTAGGTAGTTTTCTTGATCTACAATTTATGGAGTTCCAATTCAATATCAAACCATTGGACCATGTTCAAAACACTAGCAAGCCCTTGTTACCAATTTTTGTTTTGAATTAAAGATTTTAAACCGTAAAACTAAATAGATAATAATCGTTGGTTGTATGTTTTGCAACTACTTGATATATGTAAAAAATTAAAATCGTGTAAAATAAGTTGTTGAACACTTTAAATGGCATAGATCAACTTCAATGTGGATGTCATATCATCTAATTTCATTAGGTAAGACTTGGTGAAAATTCTTCCTCAAAGGAGCCTCGTCAAAATTTCATCTATATTACATTTGATGACTGTTTTTGAATTCTAGGCCTGACTAGGATAAACTGACTAGGACAAAAAGATTGATATGAGAACGGCTGAGATTTAATCTTAAGTAATGAATGGTTAAGATGAGCTTTGTGAAAAAATTTGGAGGAAAACTCATTTCTTGGGAAATGAAAGTTTCTGTGGAAATGAAAATTTTTGGGGAATGAAATTTTCTGGGGAATAGCAGAGTGCACGCAATTAATGCATTTGTGGAAAAAACTTTTAACTTTCACTTAATGATGCAGATCGAATGCTGTTGCAAATTGAATTATCTCTCCCTCAACGAGGGGCCCACCGTCTCTTCGACGCATGGGGCAACAAGAGGAGAATCCCACGCCGAATTAGTAGTTCCGTATCGAAGGCGCCCACGCCGAATTTGTTATTCCGCGCCAAAGGCACCCATACCGCTAATTATTTTTATGCTAATTTGTTGTTCCACGCAATTTTTGCTGTGGAAATAATTTTTTGGGAACAAAGATTTCGCGGGGGAAAATCTTAAATGAACCGTGACCACGGGCACGAGTTATGACTAGTAGATACATACATATGTATATGGAGTTAAACCAGGATACACTAGAAAGGATCAAACATATCTTATCATCCTAAATATAAAATTTGGTAACCTATATGGGAAATCCGTTTATGTATAATCTAACTTAAGCCACTCATAAAATAAATTTCAAAGTTCGAAATGTTTTACACATGCATCATATGGCAAAAAAATTTAATAATTTATGAAAATCCTAAAGCGATGATTTTTTTAACCATTTTTTGCATGGTAAATAAAACTCATTGAAATCATTTGAATTTTCAGCTATATGTAGTTAAAATGGAACTGATTTCCTATTTGGATTACCAAATTTTAAATTTAGGGATGACATGAATCACATATGTGATCCTATCAAGTGCAGTCTACCTCATAGTTACCACAAATCACTTGTCCGTGGAATGTTGCCGGTAAAAACATGATATGTTGGCACTAGGCTTTGTTGAATGCTTAGTAGGAATGAAATACGTTTATTAGGAATAAAATAAATAATTACAAGGTTATTAAATAGTACTGTTATAAAACACACATTACCAAAAATGTGCCTACATATTAGTGTGTACTATAAATTTAGAAAATATGCCACTGATCTTGATAACAATGATCTTTTACTTAGTCTAAACTCTAAAGAGTAATTAAAAATCTAAAATGATGATTTTACTATTCCAAATTGCTTGTTCCAAATTACTAATGTACCATAATAGAAAGTGCAATCTAGATCACGGATCGTGAGGATTAGTGTTTTCCAGTAACATTGGTCTACTTCTACACACACGTAGATACATACGCACGTGTTTTCTCTAGAAACATAATATATTTTTTCTCTCTCCTCCTATTACCTTTGTAGCTAGGCACCTGGTGGGGGCTTTGGCACCCTGCCCTTCCTAATGCCATTTAAAAACTAGATGTAGGGTATCACGGTGCATGATGGATTCTCTTTCTATGGAAGTTAAAACCTTGCTTCTCAATCTTTGCTTCAGTAATCAACACAGCTCGCCTTGTTCATGTTGATATCTGAAAAGAATGTAGATACACCAAATATGTGTAATTTCCATCTTTTGTTATCTTGCATTGCATGTTGCATGTTGCATATGTATGGTCTTTTCGTGGTAAAACACTCTCACTTACAAATCCATCGGGTGAGAAACAAAAGCACACCATATTTCATGTCTATAGTGGCAATGGGGATCAATTTGGAGGGGCTAATCATCCGATCTATGGGTCTAGTTGACTTACCTCCAACAGAAGGATCTATTTGGCTGAAAACATTTAGAGAAAGACAGAGAGGTACCCCCAACACACGCACAAGAGAGAGAGAGAGAGAGAGAGAGAGAGAGAGAGAGAGAGAGGCATATGAAAACATTTGGGGTTGACGTACCCACATACTAGTATCATGATGCATGCAAACTCCTTACTTTTATCATGCAAGATAGCTTCATATAAACACATCATTTGATCATCCCATCTTTTGTCAAATAATCAGTCATCCATCAACCGTCTTAGCTTCAATCCACCCATTTTCTAATGTTTTCTTTATAGAACCTATATTAAAGGTCTGGCTTCACCTTAGCAACATCACATATTTTCCATTCAACTTAATCAGTATTCTGCAGTGACTTCCACAAGTACTTATAAAGGTCAAGAATCCTACAATCGTGTAAGTGCCATTCATCTCAATCTTAAATCATGATAACTGCTGGTAGATAATTCAGGATAACAAATTTTATGTACTTCTTGGCATCAAATTGAACGACACAAAAGGATTCATCTTACTTATCATTGGTGATTTCCCCCATGAAAGAGGTACATGAGGACGTAAATGAGACACTCCTCACCGTGCATGGCCTTGTTGTGGATACAACAGTTACGGTGTTTTACAGAAATTTCTGTGAGTAGCTTTCACCTATGTGCTTTGAAGCATAATGGGTGTGTGGGAATGCAGATTGCAGCTTATGGGACGAAACACCAAAATAAGAAACAAATATGAATTGTAGGCAATTTGGCTTAAAGGTTATGCTTTCCTCCTTTTTTTACGTATTACAATCTAAGGCGTTAGCCCAAATTCTTCCTTAGCTATCCTGCTCACTCACCAATCAATTTAGTTGATTGTAGCCCGTGATAATCGCGAATTCTTAATATGAAGCTTCAAACGAGTGAAATACCTATTTTTCATTCCTTCAAGACATCAAAAGGCATCTACCACCTTTTCTGCATCCAATAACTACAATCATGTCTGCCAAAGTCTCTCCTTCACTTTCTCTTATTTGCTCGGTCGGCATCTAAACCAGTTGTCTTTTCCTATGTCCCACTCTCTCTTTTTGGCATTTCTCTTCATTGCTGGTTGAAAAAACAAAAAAAAAATCATGAGCATAACAACCACAAACCTGTTATATCTGACTTCATGCTTCATTTCTCATCTGTCTCAATCTCATCTCTACCTTTCTCAAACCTGTCCTTTAAAACATTGACTAAAACAAATCAAAGGGCACAAATTTTTTAAGAATGTTTTTTCCACAAAGGGAAAATAATAGAAAAACCTGAGTATTGAGTATGTTGACTACAGCCACGGACGAGCCGCATGCCCATGCGGCGGCTGACCCGCGCCTAGGGGATGGCCCCATGCACGATTCGATCGTGCGGGACGAGCTACTGGTTGGGCTGATGACTTATTTCAGGAGGAAGAGACGTGGGGTCGCGACTCAGCTCCAGAGGGACGTTTTGGTCTTTCAATACAGATCTGGATTTTCTCCCTTGTTTTATATTCTAGGTTTAGCCGTCTCTGTCTTTTATGCTTAATGTTGTGAAGATCAATTAGGCGTCATCTTGACGGAGTTTAGGCTTTGGTCCGTTCATTCAAAGCTAGGAGAGAGTGTCTCCTCTTCAAAGAGACTCGTTATCTTTTCTTTCTTGTGTTCTTCGTTATTTTGCAATCAATATTTTCTTTCTTGTGTTCTTCGTTATTTTGCAATCAAATCGGCCAATTTTTTCAAACCCTAATGGCAAAAAAAGAGAAGGGGAAGAAGGCGCAAGAAGGGACCATGAAAGAGATCTTTGACGATTCCGACCAGGGTATTCAACAACAAAGGGCCCAAAAAGCGAAGATGGCTGCGATATTCCCGGGAATTTCAGCAAACGTCACAACACCGTTGGGATCGGCATCAAAGGGGTCCGGGGTGGTCGAGGCAGGGCCGACCACCCTCCATGGGGGTTGACCGGGGGCGGCGACCGCCCTGGAGGGGTCAGTGGCCCCAGAAGGGCGGCGGGGCCGCGCGACAGTGGCTAGGGCTCCGCACGGCCCTGCAGCAGTCGCAGGGAGGCTACACAGGGCCCGCCCTGCAGAATAGGGGCCAGAGGCACCCTGTTTGGCCCTTGGGGGCCCCTGACACGCCGAATTGGGGCCATGGAGGCCTCCCCCAGGGGCTGCCAACAACGGTGGACCACCTGGAGGTTTTTGCGGGCTTTCCGGGGCACGGGCACGGCCCGGGGGGTGTTTTGAAGGCCGAATTGGGCAGCCTGGCGCAATGAGTTTTTGGGGGCCTAATGGGGTGGGACCAGATGGCAGGCCTATGTGGCCTGAAGAGGAGTATGCGTGGAAGGAATTTGACCCACCTTTAGGTCGCGGAGACGGAAGAGGGGGATGGGGGTATGTGCCACAAGATAGGAGGGCTGAAGGAGCGGCGTATGGAGACGTCAATGGTGATCGGAGGTTGAAGAAGCTAAAGATGCCGGTGTTTGAGAGAAACCGATCCAGATGGGTGTATCTACAGAGCGGAGCGGTACTTCCAGATGATGGGATATACAGAGGAGGTCTTGCACGCTATTGGCATTTACTTTGAGGGAGAGGCTTTGGCATGGTACAGGTGGAGGATAGCCCGAAATCCGTTCTACTCTTGGGCAGAGTTGAAGTCGTACTTGCTGGATCGATTTCAGGAGACACCTGGTGGATATTTTTACGAGCAGCTCAGAGCACTTAGACAGTATAAAAAGTTTGAGTTGCTTTCTGGCCGAGTACATGGCGTCACTGAGGAGATACTAATGGACAATTTTATGGGGGGCTGAAGCCTTCTATACGGGCCGTTGAGGATGCAGAGTCCCGGGAGCTTGGAAGATCTGATTCACCTCACGCAGAAGGCGGAGGAGAAGCATGCGGAGAGGCGGCTACGGGGAGCTTGGGGGCCTAAAACCCATGCCCAGCACCATAGGCAGCACAGAAGGCTCCTACGGGAGCACCGGACCCCAAAGGAGAGGCTCGTCCAGTGACATTTGGGGGGGCAATGTAATGCCCTGAAAACTACTGCACAAGTACTAGAGGGGGGGTGAATAGTACTTTAAAAATAACAAGGAGTATAATTCCTAATTATCGTGCAAACTATTACCAACAAATGCGGAAGCTAAAATTGACAACAACAAATATTCAATGCAAACAATTGATATGATGGGTTCGGATCCACCCAAGTCTCCCCGACTTGTTCCCGGTGATCCTACGTCCCAGTACACCCGGATCCCCTCCGGATACTTAGGTTAGAAACCCTAACCCAAGATTTCCACTATGAATACCTTGTGAAAAACCTTCACAAGATCAAATCATACAATCAATAGCAATAGTGAATCCCACAACCCGGGATCACAACCTTCTCTCACAACCGAGAGAATCAATAGCAATAAATGAGTTTATATGAAATAAACAACAACTTACCACAAACCATATACCTTGAGTATTCTTACCAAATTAGGGCAAGGAGGGATTTGAGGAAGGAGAAGTCACCAAGACCTAGCACCACCAATATGAGCAGCAATGGGTGCCTAGGAATGAATAGGAGACTTGAATCAAGTAATAGCTTGGATGGCTCAACAAGAACAAAGTTCTCTCAAGATGGATTCTAGATCTCAAATGAGGGAGAGAATGATTTCTTGTGAGGGAGAGAGCTTTAGAAATGAGATTTAAACGCTTTCTCTTTCAATCTAAATATGCCTCTTAATGTAAGCTCTTAACCTAGAAGAAACAACCCAGCTTGGTATTTATACCAATGAGAAAAGTCGAGCTAGGTCGTATTCCAACGGTTGGAAATCTGAAGCAACTAGTCGGTCAAAGAACAAACACTGACCAATTAGTTCATCAACTAGTCGGTCGGTGAGACAACATAAACCGACTAAGTGTGAACAGTGATCAGATGAAATTTCAGACCTAGATAACTAGTCGGTCCAAGAAGACTTTCTGACCGACTAGTTCATCAACTAGTCGATCGGTCAGTTAACTTAGACCGACTAAGAGTTGAAAACTATTAGTCTGAATACAAATTGATTTAGTCGGTCCAAGAACAAATGTTGACCGACTAGTTCATCAACTAGTCGGTCACCAAACGTTCTTAGACCGACTAACGATAAACAGTAACTTGGCATGAACAGGGAATGTTCAACTAGTCGGTCTAAGAAGCATCACTGACCGACTAGTTCACCAACTAGTCGGTCGGTGAGTCAACTAAGACCGACTAACAGTGAACAGTAAAGGGCTTGGAATTTAAGAAACAAACTAGTCGGTCCAAGAAGCTTTTCCGACCGACTAGATCACCATCTAGTCGGTTGGTTCTTCTTCTTGAACCAACTAACATGCACAAGAAGTCCCGAATCGAAGCGCGATGCTTCGGGAAAGTTTGAATGGACTTCTACTAAGATCCTAGCTCTAAGATATGAGCGATATGAAGATCAAATGATAATACCTACTCAAGGCTTAACATTCTAAAGAACAAAGCTAGAAGACTAAATATAAATCTAGACAAACCGTCTTCAAAAGCTTCGATCGAATCTTCATGACTTCAAAGTTGGTCCAAAAGCTTCAACGAAGCTTTAGGCATATGAATGCGTGCTTTGAGAAGTCTTGAGACGTCGCTTTGGATGTTCACGTGAATTTGGCGACGATCTCCATAACTGCGCTCACAAAGTGTTAGTTCACGATTTATTTATGTTTGCTCATCATCCAAAACCAAATCCGGGGAGTCCAATACTCAACATTCTCCCCCTTTTTGATGATGACAAACCAACATAAATAATATTCAAAAATAATGATTCAAATGTAAAATACTTACTCTCCCTGCATTGATGACACGTTAATTCCAAATTGAATAAATATAATACGCATCAAGTAGAAGTGAGAGATATAAAACATGATCCAATTATTGAAATTTAGGATCGTAATCCATTTTTATATCTTCACTCCCCCTGAATCTAACATAATAAATTAGATTCATGGACAATAGAGTTAAATTTTCATTTTGCCCTTGTCATTATTACTATCTCTCCCCCTTTGGCATTATCCAAAAAGAGTGGGGGGCATACAACGACAACAACAAGGCTAAAGAAAATCCAACATCGGGAGTCGAAGAATACGACGATGGTCCAAAAGACACCAAGGAAAAAAAATACATGAAGAAAATCAAGGTGTGCCAAATTGACCATTATCCAAAAGCGAAAAATGAAATCATCAAAATACCAAATATAATTCACTTATTGAGTAAAGGAATGTGCTCTCCAATCTCAACATTTTGGTTAAATTAGTGCATGGAAAACAATTCTATGTTTTCATAGAAATAAATTCTTTTTAACCAAGTCATTATCGTCGAGCGACGAAATCGAACATCATAGACATTAAAACGAATATAAAATGTGCACAACGAAGTAAACGAGAACAACGATGTATATATATATGAAGCATCATGAGTACAACCAAAAGATACATTGACTCCATACAATCAAAGGCACAAAATACATTGACTACATCAAAATGTCACATACTATATCAACATCAAAATGTCAAAATCCATCATCGACATCAACACCATCAACATACATCCAAAAATGATACAACATCGACATCAAGCATCAAAACATCCAAATACATCAAAAAACACCACCAACCCTGTCCTAACCCAAAACTCTCTCTAAAAGATGAATCATCCAAGGAGCATCGGAGAGTCCTCCAAACAGACTCTCAAGAAGGAGTGGTAGGATCAGCAGTCTCCGTAGGTCCAGTCGAAGGAGTGGACTCAGGCTCTGCTGGGAGGAGTGGTGTGTCAACAGAAGCAATCGTCGGGGCAGGAGTGGAAACATCAACAGCAGGCTCAACGGCAGAGGCACCAACAGGAACGTCAACTGGAGCAGACGTCTCTGGAGCACCAGTAGACTCATCCACTGGAGCAAAAGACTCTGGAGCACCTGAAGAAGTGGCAGCTCCAGCAACGGATGTGGTAGCAGCAGCAGTGGCCTCAGCGCCACGAGCAAGAGAATCAACGAGCTCATCGAGCTCCTCATCATCCATCTCCTCATCCGCAGAAACTGGAGGAGGGACCTCAACACCCATAACACGAGCCATACGACACATAATCTCCTCGGTACGAGCATACCGAGACTCGAGACGACGAACAGAACGAGCGAGATCATCAAGTGTGGTGGGAGGTCTAGGAGCAGCAGCTGCAGAAGAGGTGCCCTGAGAAGCTGAAGGAGTCGTCCTCTGCACGTGACGGAGTGCCGCAAGAGATTTCTTGACGGCCGTCGCGTTCAGGGGAGGACCAAGTGGACGCTCATCGTCAGGAGGCAAAGGCACGTGGAAATGACGAAACACCAAAGTCAACAGACAAGGATAAGGGATATGCGCAGATTTCGTGGACTTGCGAATACACTCGAAAGAATCCATCTTATCGAGTATAATGTGAGCCCGGTTAATCCGCTACCCATGAAGAGAGCGTAAATCAACTTTAGGAATGGCTGGGATGGCAGAGAAGATGAGCTGTACTTAGGAAGTAAGCACGACTTCAGGATAAGATTAAGCACCCAAGCATTCGGCTTGAATGACTTCGATGGGACACCTATGAAAGCTGGAGGGATCACATGGAAGATATCGGCGAGAACGGACTGATCTAAAGAAGAGATATCATCAACTGAAATATCAGACGGGAGGAGACCAGACGACGAACAACCAAGCAACTCCCCCAAGATTTCTGCCGTGAGGACTATAGGAGTCCCCAAGACAGTAGTCTCGATGGAGTGGGTCTCATCGTACTGACCCCTGGTACGGTTTGCATAGAAAAGTTTGACCAGGCGAGGATAGGGTCGAGGGTTCGCCTTAGGGTCAAAGGGAATGTAGTCTAGGAGCCCACTATAGGATAGAAGATCTGCTAAGCCAAGGAAGTCGGAAAACTGAACAAAGGGCTCCAATAACAGCGGGCAGTGCTCGATACGGTTGTAAGCCACGAGACAAAAAGGGTCGTCGCGACACAACGATATATCGACACCACCTGCTGGCATCG
Organism: Scilla litardierei; assembly: GCA_030789695.1. Taxonomy (NCBI): domain Eukaryota; kingdom Viridiplantae; phylum Streptophyta; class Magnoliopsida; order Asparagales; family Asparagaceae; genus Scilla; species Scilla litardierei. The sequence continues at coordinate 294,630,495 of CM061142.1, read as the reverse complement.
GAGCCTTTCCCTTAGGCTGTCGAGTCCTAGGATGAGGTGAAGTAGTGGGTTCCTTACGTCTAGGCTCATCCTCAGGTCTAAACTCAGCATCTGAATCAGAAGGAGAAGTGGTTTCATGAAAAGAAGACGCTGAACCGGTTTTCTTCCTAGGCTTAGGTTTAGGTTGAGCTTGGGCTTGGGAAGCTTGGGCAGAGGGTTTTGGCTTAGGCTTTGAGGTTCTCTTCCTCTTAAATGGTGGTGAAGAAGAAGAGGGCTGAGTAGATTTGCCCTTGCGCTTGGGTTGAGGAGGATCCCTAGGGTGTGGCTCTATGGTCATAGGAGATGCACCGGAGGGAGTGATCGGTATTCTCGTCTTTGCCATAAGTGTGACAAAACGAGTGCAAACAATCGCAAGAACGAGATCAAACAACCCTAGATGCGAAACCCTAAAGCTGAAATCGAAATAAGCTTGAACCAAACCCTAGGAAGTAAAATCGACCTAGAATAGAACCCTAGCAGCTGAAAACAAGTCCTAGGAGGAGGAGAAATTACCCTAGGAGGCAGATCGACGGCGGAGATCGACGGAAATGGTCGGAAAACGGCCGGAGATCGATCGAAAGTCGAAGGGGCTGAACGGGGTCGGGGGTTTTAGCTAGAGAGAAAAGAAAGAGCAACCGACTAATAATGAGAATAGTCGGTTGAAAGAGAGTATAAGTCGATCGGAATGCGAAAAGACACGACTGTCCCTGAGCACTTAGTCGGTCACAGTTCAAGCACTGACCGACTAGATGACGATCTAGTCGGTCGGTCAATGAGCTTGAACCGACTAAATGGAAACAGCCGTTAGTCAAAGTTTTTAGGGCTAGAGTTAGTCGGTCAAAGTTCAAGTACTGACCGACTAGTTTTCATTCTAGTCGGTCGGTAAGTGAACGTGGACCGACTAAATGATGTCAGTAGCAAAGGAAAATTATAAGCTTGAACTAGTCGGTCTGAGTTCATTAGCTGACCGACTAGATGTGCATCTAGTCGGTTGGTTGATGAACTGTAACCGACTAGATGAGTCCAAAAATTTTAGAATACGAAATTTTGAGTTCTCTCCCAATCGCACTTGGACGAAACATCGTTCAACTCTCAAAAATCATCATACTACCCCATTAATCATCGAAAAACTTAAATACGACGTTCAAGAGTAAATTCGAGCATAAATTCCAAAAATTCACAAAAATCCCGAAAAAATCCAATAAGTCTAGCATGAACAAATATAGCGAAATAGAATAGCATGCAAGATTATTGAATAAAAATGAATCCTATATCTCGGATTCACCCATAATCCCCAATTCTCGACGCAACCGCACAAAGGAATCCTCCTTTAGGGGTTTTGTGAAAATATCGGTGATTTGCTTCTGGGTTTCAACGTACACTAATATGATGTCCTTTTTAGCAACATGATCATCTAAGAAATGATGTCGGACATCTATGTGTTTAGAACGGGAATGGTGCACCGGATTCTTTGAAAGACAAATGGCACTTTGGTTGTCCACCATGATAGGGCTAGTATCACAATGTATACCAAAATCCTTAAGTGTGTGTCTCATCCAAAGAACCTAGGCACATGCAGCACCGGCGGCAATGTATTCCGCCTCGGTGGTTGAAAGTGATACGGAATTTTGCTTCTTGGAAAACCAAGAGACAAGAGAATTTCCTATAAAATGGCAAGTGCCACTAGTACTCTTCCTGTCGGATTTGCATCCCGCATAATCTGCGTCACTATATGATATTAACTCATACGTGCTAGATTTTGGATAAAGTAATCCAAAGTCTAATGTGTAACTTAAATAGCGAAAAATACGTTTTACCACTACTAAGTGAGAATCCTTAGGTTGAGACTGATAACGAGCACAAATACATACGGCAAACATAATATCGGGCCTACTAGCGGTAAGATAAAGTAAACTACCTATCATACCTCGATATAGACGAATGTCTACATCTTTTCTGCCCGTATCTTTATCAAGATGCGTAGTAGTGCTCATTGGAGTCTTTTTCCCGGAGGCATTCTCCATTCCAAATCGCTTTAGCAACTCCATCGTGTAATTCGTTTGGTGGATGAAGATTGCATCGTTCATTTGGCGAATTTGGAGACCTAAGAAATATTTGAGCTCACTCATGTGGCTCATCTCAAATTGTTCCTTCATAACATTAGAAAACTCTTCGCAAAGAGCGAAGTTAGTAACACCGAAAATGATATCATCAACATAAATTTGAACTAAAAGTATATCATTATTCGAATGCTTAACAAAAAGTGTAGAATCGGCTTCTCTCATTTTAAAATTCAAATCCAAAAGAAAATTCTTTAGGCGATCATACCAAGCTCGAGGAGCTTGTCTCAAACCGTAAAGTGCTTTCTTTAGTTTAAAAACATGATTTGGAAAGTTTTCATTAATAAAGCCCGGAGGTTGAGAAACATAAACTTCCTCAACGACATCTCCGTTTAAAAATGCACTTTTTACATCCATTTGAAATAGTTTGAAATTTTTATGGCATGCAAAAGATAACAATAATCTAATAGATTCTAATCTAGCTACCGGAGCGAAGGATTCTTCGAAATCGATACCTTCCTCTTGTCGATAGCCTTGAGCTACTAACCGAGCCTTGTTCCGGACGACGATTTGGTTCTCGTCGGTTTTGTTCTTAAAGATCCACTTCGTTCTTATAACGGTGTGGTTCTTCGAAGGCAATGGAACAAGCTCACATACCTCATTCCTCTCGAATTGAATGAGTTCCTCCTCCATGGCAAGGATCCAAGCACTATCTTCGCACGCTTCATTTATATTCGTTGGCTCAATCGGGGAGGCAAAGGCACAATTGGCGAAGTGGTGGACTTGCGATCTCGTCTTGACTCTATCATGAATATTGCCAATGACTTGCTCATGGGGATGGTCACGAACCGTATGAAACCGTTTAGGAATTCCCTTATCACTAGGAACATTCTCAACAACCTCATTAGTCGGGTTAGTATCAATAGAATCAATAGAATCAATAGACTTAGAATTATCAATAGAATCACATAAAACATCCATTGAATCATCATCATTTGAAATTCTAGAAGGAATAAAATTTTCATTAAAAGAGACATGTAGTGATTCCTCGATCGTCGAGGATCTTTTGTTGTATATCCGGTAGGCTTTGCTATGTGAGGAATACCCAACAAATATCCCCTCATCCGATCTCGGATCAAACTTGTCCAAATTTTCATAAGTGTTTTTAATAAAACATTTCGCACCAAAAACACGAAAATGTTTAACTTGAGGCAATCTACCAAACAACAATTCATAACAAGTTTGTTTGGTGCCGGGCCTCAAAAGTATTCTATTAAACACATAGCAAGCGGTGTGTACCGCTTCCGCCCAAAATTGATGGGCAAGTTGGCTATCATCGAGCATTGTGCGAGCACACTCTACAAGCGTTCTATTCTTTTTCTCAACAACACCATTTTGAGGGGGTGCGCGAGGGAAGGAAAACGTGTGTGTAATTCCAAGATCATCACAAAAATTTGAGAAAGACTCATTCTCAAATTCACCTCCATGATCACTACGAATAGTGACAATGGTGGTTCCGATGAGATTTTGTACTTTCTTCACAAATGTTGTGAAGTTTTCAAAAGCTTCATTTTTATTACATAAGAAAAATACACATGTAAATCTCGAAAAATCATCTACGATGACAAGCCCATATCTAGCATTTCCTAAAGAAGCAACTCTAGTTGGCCCAAATAAATCTAGATGTAATAGCTCTAGAGGCCGTTTAGTAGAAATGCTTTTCTTAGGTTTAAATGACGATTTAGGAAACTTGCCTCGTTGACATGAGTCACAAAAACTTTTCTTTTCAAATACAAGCTTAGGAAAACCTTTAATGGAATTTAATTTTGACAGCTTAAAAAGTGTTCCAAAGTTCACATGACCAAAGCGTCGATGCCATAAGTGTTGTTCACTTGTGTTGGCAACGAGACATTGTTCATATGACTTAGGAAGATCCAAAATATAAATATCTTTATGGCGAGTGCCGGAAAATAATAAATCATTATTAACATTATTAAAAATGTGACAAATCCTTTCGCAAAGCTAACTTTGTAACCTTTGTCACAAAGTTGGCTTATTGAAATAAGATTGTGGTTTAAACCATTAACAAGATAGACATCACTAATTAAGGGTTTAGATGGGTTACCCACTTTACCAACACTGACGATGGTTCCGCTCTAGTTGCCTCCAAAGATTACCCGGTTCCCATTAGCAATGGGCACCACTCCGGAAAGCAATTGAGCATCGCCCGTCATGTGTTTTGAACACCCGCTATCGAGTATCCACCCATCCTTGGAGCCAAATTTACCTTTGTTGCTCCGTTTGTTTTTCTTGAGTACCTAAAGATGATTATATCATTTCATGGTACCCAAGATCATTGGGTCCTCAAAGGTTAGACCTTTGGAAGCCACGTCCAATTGGACTTAGACTTCCCAATATAATTAATATTATCCACTACATTCAAAAAAAATCATTCATGTAGATTTGTTTTTCATCCATACTTGTGTCCTTTGGGCTCCAAATTGAGAATATTTTGGGAGCCTTAATCTTATTGGGAGCATGCATGCTTTATTGATTTCTACGTGATGCATGTCGTGGATAGGTAAAAGGAACATGATGAAATGTTGCATATGGATAATTATTCATATGACGATGTGGGTGAACATATGCATGTGAGGGAACACGTGCGTGAGGGTGTCTCACATGTTGTGCACGTGCCCGTGAATGTGTAGCATAGAAATCATCATATGAGTGAGCCGGTGGAGTAGGACGTGTGTTCCTACGTGGCATGGTATTTGTGTACATGTAGGCATGACCCTTCTTTGGAGGTCCACCCAAAGTGGGTTTCTTTCCAAAAGAGGGTGTGTGCGAAGTGGAAGCACCATTGGTAGATGAACTACCAATAGAGTGTTTGCTCCCACTCGGTGAGGCATCGGAAGTAGGCCTAACAAAGGTAGTGTCCGATTTGGATGAACTCCCCATCTTATACCACAAGCCAATGTGGTGATTGGCCGGAAGTAATTCATTTAGGATGTTATCCAAATGGTCCTTACCCTTATTGAATTTATTAATTCGGCCTATAGTGCACTCATATTTCTCGGTGAGAGAATGCATCGAAGCACCCAAAGTGGACACTTGCGATGTGAGCGCATAAACACGAGACTTGAAATTTTCATTCTCAATACTCAAAGTCGAGATTTGAGAAGTCAAATCCGCTATCTTATGTTCATCCGAATCCTCGATACTAACATGTTCAAGTTTAGATTTGAGATTAACAATCTCATTTTTTAACTCTTCAACAACGGTGTCGTTGTTGGTGATGATAGTTTTAGGTGAGGTTTGGATGCTAACTAGCTCATCTTTAGTCTTAGTATATCGTTCAACTAATTTAGCATATCTATTCCATATTTGCTCATTAGCTAGTCTAAGGTCATCCATAGTTACCTCATCTCTTTCATCTTCGCTATCATCGGAGGCGGGTTCTTGAACATTTTCCTCGTTAGCCATGAAACATACGTGCGCTTGCTCCACTTTCACATCATCCGACTCCCCGCTTGAAGAGTCATCTTCGGAATCGGTGAAACCGACAAATCCTTTCTTGTAGCCTTTCTTATACTTCTTCGATTTGTCGTACTTCGGCGCCTTCCACTTTTCCTTTTGCTTGTTTTGTGGACAATCCGCTTTGATGTGTCCTGGCTTGTTGCATTTAAAGCACAAAGGAGGAGAGACGTTAGTAGAAGTAAATTTAGATTTGCCTTTGAAGTTACCTTTTCGGAAGAAGCGATTGAACTTCTTTGCCATGAGGGCAATGGATTCCATGTCCATTTCGTCTTCCGAGTCCTCGTCATCGGTAGAGGTGGATGGAGCCGCCTTGAACGCAATCGCCTTTTTCTTAGGCACGTCTTGGTTCAAGTAAGACTTCATCTTCTCTTGTAACTTCACCTTGCTATCATTGCGTACCTCGTATGACATTAAAGTACACATTAATTGAACTACGGTATACTTGTTCATATCGTTACCTTCCTCGATGGCGAAGGTACGCTTTTCCCAACTAGAAGGAAGTCCTTCGATAAGCTTCGAACATTTCTCCTTTTGGGTGTAGGTTTTGTCGAGAGCCTCTAACTCGTTTATGATGTCGACGAAGCGAGCATAATACTCCTTCATCTTCTCACCATGTAGCATATGAAACATCTCGTAATCTTTATTAACTACAACGAGTTTAGAGTCTATTACACTACTCGTCCCTTCATGTAAGATGATGAGGGAGTTCCAAATTTGATATGCACTCTTACATGTGCATATCTTATTGAAGTCCTCCAATGCGCATTGCAAGGCGTTCATTGCCTTGGCATTGCTTACCTCCGCGGCGACCTCCGCGGTTGTCCATTTCTCGAAATCTTCTTCGGCGGGCTCGACATACTCCTTCATTGTGGTCCTCCATTGTGAAGCACTCCGGAGGAAAGTTTCCAACCGGTATTTCCAGTACCTGTAGTTGGTACCGTTGAAGAATGGAGACCTCGTTGAGGAATGTCCTTCCATTACCGAAGAAGCTCCTTCACGGTTCTTGAAGGTGCTATAATCCGAAGGTGGACGCACGGTCTTGTTGTCGTTGGCAGACATAGCTTAGTATCTGGCTCTGATACCAAATGTAATGTCCTGAAAGCTACTGCACAAGTACTAGAGGGGGGGTGAATAGTACTTTAAAAATAACAAGGAGTATAATTCCTAATTATCGTGCAAACTACTACCAACAAATGCGGAAGCTAAAATTGACAACAACAAATATTCAATGCAAACAATTGATATGATGGGTTCGGATCCACCCAAGTCTCCCCGACTTGTTCCCGGTGATCCTACGTCCCAGTACACCCGGATCCCCTCCGGATACTTAGGTTAGAAACCCTAACCCAAGATTTCCACTATGAATACCTTGTGAAAAACCTTCACAAGATCAAATCATACAATCAATAGCAATAGTGAATCCCACAACCCGGGATCACAATCTTCTCTCACAACCGAGAGAATCAATAGCAATAAATGAGTTTATATGAAATAAACAACAACTTACCACAAACTCTATACCTTGAGTATTCTTACCAAATTAGGGCAAGGAGGGATTTAAGGAAGGAGAAGTCACCAAGACCTAGCACCACCAATATAAGCAGCAATGGGTGCCTAGGAATGAATAGGAGACTTGAATCAAGCAATAGCTTGGATGGCTCAACAAGAACAAAGTTCTCTCAAGATGGATTCTAGATCTCAAATGAGGGAGAGAATGATTGTAATGCTAGAGGGGGGTGAATAGTACTTTAAAATAATAAGGCGTATTATTCCAAATTAAATTGCACACAACTACCAAGTCAATTTGCGGAAGCTTAAATTGAATGACAACAATGAAATTAACAATGCTAACAAATGATGTTAATGGGTTCGGATCCACCCAAGTCTCCCCGACTTGTTCCCGGTGATCCTACGTCCCAACCACCCGGATCCCTTCCGGATACTTGAGTTAGAAACCCTAACTCAAGATTTCCACTATGAATATCTTGTGAAAAACCTTCACAAGATCAAATCATACATGCAATGGCAAAGTGAATCCCACAACCCGGGATCACAAACTTCTCTCGCAACCGAGAGAGCCAATAAGCAATATAAAAGAGTTTAGATGAAATAAATACTCTTACCACAAAATCCTATACCTTGAGTTTTTCTTACCCAATAGGTGGAATGAAGGATTTGAGGAAGATGAAGTTACCAAACCCTAGCACCAAGGAAATGAGCAGCAATGGGTGCCTAGGGAAGATTTGGAAACTTGAATCAAGCAATAGCTTGAAGAGCTCACCAAGAACAAGCTTCTCTCTAAATCTAGAAATGAGAGAGAATGGGTTTCTTGTGAGGAAGAGAGCTTTAGATTTGAGGGAGAATAGCTATCTCTTTAGAACTCAATGAATCTCTTAATGGCAGCTCTATAGAAGATAGAAATGACCTAGGTTCGTATTTATAGGAACCTAAAAACACAAGTTAGGTCAATCTCCAACGGAAAGAAATCTGTGAGAATTAGTCGGTCAAAGAACACTCACTGACCGACTAGTTCATCAACTACTCGGTCAGTCACAAAGCATGGACCGACTAAGAGCAGATCTGAGAAGAGATAGAATTTCAGACCTAGAAAACTAGTCGGTCCAAGAACACTGTCTGACCGACTAGTTTCACAACTAGTCGGTCATCCAATGAACGTAGACCGACTAAGAGGCAAAACAACATAGTCTGAAGGCAAGTTGACTTAGTCGGTCCAAGAACAAAAGTTGACCGACTAGATTGTCAACTAGTCGGTCATCAAACGTTCTTAGACCGACTAACGGTAAACAGTAGCTTAGGAGAATTTTAGAGTGAACAGTAAGTCTCAACTAGTCGGTCAAAGAAGCATCACTGACCGACTGGTTCACAAACTAGTCGGTCGGTGAGTCAAAGTAGACCGACTAACTGTAAACAGTAAAGTTCAAGAATTTAAGGAATCAAACTAGTCGGTCCAAGAACAGTTGCCGACCGACTAGATCACCATCTAGTCGGTCAGTACTTGTTCTTGTACCAACTAACATGCACAACAAAGTCCGAATCGAAGCGCGACGCTTCGAGGAAGTTAGAATGAACTTGTGCAAGGATCCTAGAGCTACGAAATGAGCGTTATGAAGATATAGACGTAAGATATACTCAAGGCTTAACATTCTATCAATCGAATCTAAAAGACTATAAATAAAACCTTAATAAACGGTCTTCGATAGCTTCGATTGAATCTTCATATTTTCCAAAGCGTCGCAAGAGCTTCAACGAAGCTTTAGGCATGAATATGAGCTTTGGAAAGTGTTGAGATGTCGCTTTGAATGTTCACGTGAAATTGGCGACGATCTCCAATACTGCGCTCACAAATTGTTAGTTCATGAATTATTTATGTTTGCTCATCATCCAAAACCAAATCCGGGGAGTCCAATATTCAACATTCTCCCCCTTTTTGGTGATGACAAACCAACATAAATAATAATCAAAGATAATAATTCAAATGTAAAATACTTACTCCCCCTGCATTGATGACACGTTAATTCCAAAATGAATATAAATGAATTGCATCAAGCAGACGAGTAAGATAAATAAAATGAATTGATTTTTGAAATATCGGATTTTGAAAATCCTTATATGTATCTTAACTCCCCCTGAATCTAACATATCAAACTAGATTCTTGGAAATTGAGTTAAATTTTCATTTGCGCTATTTTATTATCATTATCTCTCCCCCTTTGGCATTATCCCAAAAATGGGGGGCATACAACGACAACAATTAGGAAATGTAAAATCCAACATCGGGAGTCGTAGACAAAGGCAATGGATCAACTTGACACCAAGGGAAAAATTGTGGAAATCAAAACAAGGTGTGCCAAATTTTCCATTATCAAAAAAAAAATCAAAATCATCAAAAAAAAACTCCAAATCATTATTCATTTCTTGAATAAAGAAACATACTCTTCAATATTCAATATTCTTGGTTAATTTTGTGCATGGAAAACAATTCTATAAAATTACAGAATTTAAATCCATTTAACCAACTTTTTATGCGTCGAGCGACGAAATCACATTTCAAATATATTCAGCGAATATTAAAATTTGCACGACGAATAAAAGACAAAGTGAACGATGATGAACATATATATATATATATAGACAACATGAGTACATCCAAAAAGATATCACATCGAATATATGAAGTACATCATATCGTCGTCCAAAGTAGCAATTATAAGACAGAAGATTGGAGAACCTTGGGTAGTAAGACGGTTGGAAGACGTGAAATATCGCGAAATTAAACTTCCTCAACGTACAACAATGATTTCTTGTGAGGGAGAGAGCTTTAGAAATGAGATTTAAACTCTTTCTCTTTCAATCTGAAAATGCCTCTTAATGTAAGCTATTAACCTAGAAGAAACAACCCAGCTTGGTATTTATACCAATGAGAAAAGTCGAGCTAGGACGTATTCCAACGGTTGAAAATCTGAAGCAACTAGTCGGTCAAAGAACAAACACTGACCGACTAGTTCATCAACTAGTCGGTCGGTGAGACAACATAAACCGACTAAGTGTGAACAGTGATCAGATGAAATTTCATACCTAGATAACTAGCCGGTCCAAGAAGACTTTCTGACCGTCTAGTTCATCAACTAGTCGGTCGGTCAGTTAACTTAGACCGACTAAGAGTTGAAAACTATTAGTCTGAATACAAATTGATTTAGTCGGTTCAAGAACAAATGTTGACCGACTAGTTCATCAACTAGTCGGTCACCAAACGTTCTTAGACCGACTAACGATAAACAGTATCTTGGCATGAACAGGGAATGTTCAACTAGTCGGTCTAAGAAGCATCACTGACCGACTAGTTCACCAACTAGTCGGTCGGTGAGTCAACTAAGACCGACTAACAGTGAACAGTAAAGGGCTTGGAATTTAGGAAACAAACTAGTCGGTCCAAGAAGCTTTTCCGACCGACTAGATCACCATCTAGTCGGTTGGTTCTTCTTCTTGAACCAACTAACATGCACAAGAAGTCCCGAATCGAAGCGTGATGCTTCGGGAAAGTTTGAATGGACTTCTACTAAGATCCTAGCTCTAAGATAGGAGCGATATGAAGATCAAATGATAATACCTACTCAAGGCTTAACATTCTAAAGAACAAAGCTAGAAGACTAAATATAAATCTAGACAAACCGTCTTCAAAAGCTTCGATCGAATCTTCATGACTTCAAAGTTGGTCCAAAAGCTTCAACGAAGCTTTAGGCATATGAATATGTGCTTTGAGAAGTCTTGAGACGTCGTTTTGGATGTTCACGTGAATTTGGCGACGATCTCCATAACTGCGCTCACAAAGTGTTAGTTCACGATTTATTTATGTTTGCTCATCATCCAAAACCAAATCCGGGGAGTCCAATACTCAACAGGGCGATTGACAGAGGCAGAGGTGAGGGAGAAGCGGGCGAAGGGACTATGTTTTCGTTGTGCTGAGCGGTTTACCCCCGGTTACCGATGCGCGAGTCGCCTACTACAGATCACCATAGTGCCAGATGATGAGGGGTATGTTGGCGATGAGGAGCACGAGGTAGCGGCGGCAATGGACGAGGAGAAATCCACTGGATGTAGCAAAGGTGTCCCTGAACTTCGTGGTAGGGTTCACCCCTAACCATACCATGAAGTTGTCAGGACGGTTGGACGACACGGCAGTGACGGTGCTCATAGACAGTGGGACCACCCACAACTTCATTTCTCGCCAGTTAGTGGATCGTCATGGGTTGCAACTGAGCACCTTTCAGAAGTTTACGGTGCTATTAGGGACGGGGAGGATGGAGAAGAGCAGTGGGATGTGCAAGGCGCTGTGCTTGACCTTGCAGGGTGTGCAGATCATGGAGGATTTCTTGCCCCTGGAGTTGGACAATGTCGATGTGATTTTGGGCGTACAGTGGCTGAAAAGTTTGGGCGAGGTCAAGGTGAATTGGAAGCAGCTCAGGATGGAGTTCCAAGAGGGGACCGCACGGTGGTCCTAACCGGGGACCCGAGCCTCTGTTTCTCCTTAGTGGCTTTCAAGGCCATATCTCGCGCCCTGCAGAGGTCAGGAGATGGGTTCTTGGTGGAGTGTCAGGGGATAATGACAGAAGGTGAGGAGCCGCGGGAGGAGACCACGACAGATGTGGAGCAGTTGTTGGAGCGGTATCAAGAGGTCTTCCAGACTCCGCAGGGTTTACCACCGGAACGTGGACATGAGCACGCGATAGTGTTACGTGAGTGTGGCACCAGTGAGTGTACGACCATATCGGTATTTGCATGTGCAGAAGGATGAGATCGAGCAGATGGTGCGAGAGATGATGCAGGCATGGGTGATCCAGTCCAGTGTTAGCCCGTTTTCTAGCCCGGTGTTACTAGTCAAGAAGAAGGACGGAAGCTGGCGTTTCTGCGTAAGACTACTGGGCACTGAATAAGGAAACTGTTCCAGACAAGTTTCCTATTCCAGTGATCGATTAGTTGTTGGATGAGCTGCATGGGGCATCGGTGTTCTCGAAGATTGATCTGAGATCGGGATACCATCAGATATTGATGAAGCCGGAGGATGTGCCGAAGACGGTTTTTCGCACGGACGAGGGACACTACGAGTTTCTGGTCATACCTTTCGGCTTGACCAATGCTCCATCGACTTTTCAGGCCTTGATGAACAAGGCATTCCAGCCATTTTTGAGGAGATTCATCCTGGTGTTCTTCGACGATATACTCATCTACAGCAGGACAATGAAGGAGCACTTGGGGCACTTGGGACTGGCTTTTCAGGAGTTGTTGGTGCACTAGCTTTATGCGAATCAGAAGAAGTGCAGATTTGGGCAAAAACAAATTGAGTATCTGGGACATGTTGTTTCTTAGGCAGGGGTGGCGGCAGATAGAGCGAGGATAGAGGCGATGCTAGACTGGCCGCTACCGAAAATGTTAAGGGCACTACGTGGATTTCTGGGTTTGACGGTGTACTACAGAAAGTTTGTGAAGGGATATAGCACCATAGCATGGCCTCTTACCGAGCAGCTGAAGAATGACAGCTTCAAGTGGGGGTAGGAAGCGACCAATGCCTTTGAGGCCTTAAAGGTGGCGATGTCGACGGCACCAGTCCTGGCTCTACCAGACTTCAGTGTACCGTTTGTAGTAGAGACAGATGCGTCGGGTTATAGTTTGAAGCAGTTTGATGCAGGAAAGTCAACTGATTGCTTACTTCTATTAGGTGCTGCCGCCTAGAGCACGACTGAAGTCAATATATAAGAGAGCTGATGGCGATCGTCCTGGCTATTCAGATATGGCGACTATATTTATTGAGGAGAGACTTCGTGGTTAGGACGGACCAGCGAAGTCTGAAATACTTACTACAACAGCGGTTAGTGACGGATGAGCATCGGCGGTGGCTATCCAAGTTGGTGGGGTACCGTTTTGGCATCGAGTACAGGCCGGGGTTGGAGAATAAGGCGGCTGACGCGTTGTTCCGTAGAAGAGCGGGTGTTAGTTTGAGGGCTCTTTCCTTGCCCATGTGGATGGATTGGGAGCCGAGCCAAAGGATGCAGAATCAGATCCAGTTTTGCGACAGATCCGGGAGGCGTTGCAGGGAGGAGGAGAAGGCCCGAAGGGATATTCGTTGGACGGTCGACGGCTGTTGTACCAGGGGAGGTTGGTGTTGCCGAGAACGTCAGTCTTCATACTGACACTGTTTAAGGAATTCCATGGCACATTGGTGGGGGGCTATTTGGGCATGCAGCAGACGTACATGAGGATGGACAAGGAGGTGTATTGGCCGGGATGCGGAAGGTGGTAACTCGTCTGGTAGCTGCTTGTGACGTTTGCCAGCGTCACAAATAATGGACATGACGCCGGCGGGGTTGTTGTAGCCGTTAGCCTTGCCGGAGAGGGTTTGGGAGGTCACGATAGACTTCATCGATGGGCTACCACGATCAGAGAGGTACACAGTGATTTTCGTAGTGGTGGATTGGCTTAGTAAGTATGCTCACTTCATTCACTTGAATCATCCTTACACGACCGTATCGGTGGCATCCGCTTTTATTCGGGAGGTGGTTAGACTACATGGGATACCTAGAGCTATAGTGTCTGACAGGGACCAGGTATTCATGAGCGGGTTTTGGAGAGAGTTATTTCGAGTGCAGGGGACTGTACTCAAAAGGAGCACCGCCTACCATGGTTTGAGGTTTCGGCCGATACCTCTGCGTATCGCCCGTATCGTATCGGTATCGGTGGGTAACGAGACCGAAACTAGGGGTTAGTTTCGGTATCGGCCGATACTGAACAATACCATTCAGTTTCGGCCGATACCGACCGAAACTGACCGATACCGTTCAGTTTCGGTCGATACCGGCCAAAACAGACCGATACCATTTAACATCGGTCGAAGACGGAGGAAGAAGAATGTGTAATTAAATAAAAATTGTCTAAAAATTCCAAAAAAAATTTGTAAATCAATAGGTTGCAAAGAAAGCTCGGTTAAAAGAGAGGAGAACACATAGGGTTTCGGCTTGAAAATGATGAAGAATTAGACGAAGAAGAGGCAAAACCAAGAAAAAATTGCAGAAAAAAGGAAGATGATGAAAAAATTGAACTCACCGCAACGCGTCGTCGCCTTGCCGAACACTCCTCCTGCCTCGCCACCCCCACCTCGACCATCTAGCGTGAGAGAGACAGAGAGCAAAGAGAGAGAGAGAGGCCCGAGTCGCCTTTCAGGAGAGGCTGCGTTTTTTAAAAAGACAAACTTGTAAATAAGTGGTATGTGCATAGAGTAAAACAGTCGATGCACATAGCAAGCAGATTTTTTGTGGCAACCGTGTAAATAAGTGGTATGTGCGCAAAGCAAAATGGTGGGTGCGCAAAGCAACGCCTAGCGATTTTTTTGGCAAACTTGTAAATAAGTGGTTTGTGCGCAAGGTAAAACGGTGGGTGCGCAAGGCAAGCTTTAAGATCTATTCATTTATCTAATATTTAGTATTTAAGTACCAAACTTTATGTATTTAGTATTTGATATGATTACGAACTCAAATTTAGTTTATCTATTTAGTATTTGATAGTATATGATTAATATTTTACTTTGTTAAGTATTTAATAGTATTTGATAGGTTTAGATTTAAGAATCTCCAAAACCATCACCGGGTGTATATAGTATATACGTATTTAAAGTATCTCCGAAACCGAAACCGAAACCCGAAACGAAACTGCCGAAACTAGCGATACAGACGAAACCGAAACTTGCTTCCGAAACCGCCGAAAAGGGCGATACCGATACCGAAATCTAAATTTTGGAAAGAACGATACCGAGACCGAAACCGAGAGCTAAAACCTTGCCGCCTACCACCCCCAGACGGACGGTCAGACGGAGGTGGTGAACCGTAGCATAGAGACGTATTTGCGATGTTTTGCTTCGGAGACTCCGCGTCAGTGGTACAGGTGGTTGGCTTGGGCGGAGTACGTGTATAACACCTCATACCGCTCCTCAGCAGGGACGACCCCATTCCGGATCTTATATGGTCGTGACCCGCTGCAGTTGATTCGTTATGTACAAAGAGGGACTCTGGTGTCACAGGTGGAGGATTATATGTAGGGGAGAGATGGTATGGTAGAGGAGTTTGTAATGCCCTGTGGTAGCTACTGCACACGTACTAGAGGGGGGTGAATAGTACTTAAAATAATCAAGATAGTTATTCCTAATTATTGTGCAAGAAACAAACGACAATGCGGAATTAAACAACTATCAACAAGAATTAAAACATACGCAAACAAACAATATTACTGGGTTCGGATCCACCCAAGTCTCCCCGACTTGTTCCCGGTGATCCTACGTCCCAACCACCCGGATCCCCTCCGGATACTTGAGTTAGCAACCCTAACTCAAGATTTCCACCATGAAGTACTTGTGAAAAACCTTCACAAGTCAAATCATACACAAAGTAATTTGTGACTCCCATAACCCGGGATCACAACCACACTCTCACAACCGAGAGTGAAACTTACAATTCAAATATGAAATGAAATAAACACTTACCGACAAAATCCTATGCCTTGAGTAAATCTTACCAAATTAGGGCAAGGAGGGATTTTGAGAAAGATGATGCCACCAAACCCTAGCTTCAAGAAGATGACCAGCAATGGAAGCCTAGGGTGGAGTATAGTGACTAGAATCAAGCTCTTGGCTTGAGAAGCTCACAATGGAGAGAATCTCTCTTGGGAAGATGGCTCAAAGAGTGAAGGGAGAGATTCTTGTGAGGGAGAGAGAGCTTTGAATTAGCTTGGGAGAGCTCTTCTCTTAGGTCTGAAATTACTTGTAAAGTGGACCTTCAACCTTGCCTCAAACGTATCAAGTTTGTATTTATAGAGGCAAGGAAAATCGTGTTGGAAAAGTTCCCAACGGCTCTTTTCTGAACCCAACTAGTCGGTCAAAGAACAACCACCGACCGACTAGTTCATCAACTAGTCGGTCGGTCAATCAACGTGGACCGACTAATGGAAGAACAGCCAAAAGTCGAAGTTCCAGGCAAGGACAACTAGTCGGTCTAAGAAGACTTGCCAACCGACTAACGTCGAAATAGAATAGGTTGACTTCAAGATGAATTAGTCGGTTTAAGAACAAATGCTGACCGACTAGTTTCTC
Organism: Scilla litardierei; assembly: GCA_030789695.1. Lineage (NCBI taxonomy): Eukaryota > Viridiplantae > Streptophyta > Magnoliopsida > Asparagales > Asparagaceae > Scilla > Scilla litardierei. The sequence continues at coordinate 294,614,226 of CM061142.1, read as the reverse complement.
AACTAGTCGGTCGACAAACGTTCTTTGACCGACTAACTCGAAACAGTAACTCAGACTGTACAGAGGCAAGCTCAACTAGTCGGTCCAAGAAGGATTCCTAACCGACTAGATCGTCATCTAGTCGGTCGGTGACTCTTCTTTGACCGACTAATTGATCAACCTGGAATGAGCTGAATATAGCAAGGCATCTAGTCGGTTCATGTAGAGTTGCTGACCGACTAGATCGTCATCTAGTCGGTTGGTGACTCTTCTTGAACCAACTAGCATGCACTCGAAGCCGATGGAAGAAGCGATAGGCTTCGAGAAAGTTTCTAATGGCTTCTATGAATATCCTAGCTCTAAGATATGAGCGAAATGAAGTATATAATGTAAGTCCTACTCAAGGCTTAACATTCTAATCTATGAAGCTAGAAGACTATAAATTAAACCTTACGAGCCGTCTTCAAAGCTTCAATCTTCATTCTTGACTTCAATAAAACTCATTGAGCTTCAACGAAGCTCCAGGCACACGATCACGCGTATTGAGAAGTCTTGAGGCGTCGCTTTTGATGTTCGTATTCTTTTGGCGACGATCTCCATAACTGCGCTCACAAATAAGTTAGTATACATTATTTATGTTTGCTCATCATCCAAAACCAAATCCGGGGAATCAATACACAACATTCTCCCTCTTTTTGGTGATGACAAACCAATATAAATAATAACAATAATAATGATTCAATTGAAATTTACTTACTCCCCCTGCATTGATGACATGTTGTTCCATATTCAATAATGTTCATATGCATCAAGCAGCGAGGGAAATATAAAATATGAATCCTACTATTGCACATATAGGATCAAAATCCATTTTATATCTTCACTCCCCCTGAATCTAACACATCAAATTAGATTCATGGTAAATTCCTTTGAATTATTAAATAGCACATTGTCATTATTATATCTCTCCCCCTTTGGCATTAGCAAAAAGAGCGGGAGGAGACAAAACCAATGGCTAAAAAATAACGCATGGGAGTCGAAGAATACGACCAAGGTCCAAAATAACAACAATGCAAAATATCAAATGCAAAATACCGAATAAAAGCAAAGCGTGTCAAGGAGACCAAAGTCGAAAATCGGAAACCGAAATCATCAAACCATAGGCGAAATACGAAATACGAAATCATCTAGCCATAGGCGAAACTCGAAAACCGAAATCATAAAATCATCGACGAAAATCGGAAAACGAAATCACCAAGCCATAGGCGAAAATCGAAATACAAAATCATCTAGCCATAGGCGAAACTCGAAAACCGAAATCATAAAATCATCGACGAAAATCGGAAAACGAAATCACCAAGCCATAGGCGAAAATCGAAATACGAAATCATCAAGCCATAGGCGAAAAACGAAATCCGAAATCATCAAAAAACTCAAATCGATTTCACTTATTGAGTTTTGGAACATACTCTCCAAAATCAATAGAATGCATGGAAAACAATTCTATGTTTCCATAGAAAGAATTCTATTAAATCCATAAAATCGTCGAACGACGAAATCAACATCATAGACAAAAATAATTCGATGTGCATACCAAATGTAGCATGCAAGAATGTTATGCCAAAAATAGATAGAACATCATATAACAATGGCATACACTAATCTAGCATACCAAATGAAGCAAAGTGATACCAATCGTAATATATTCTACCAATGGATACCAATATAAATCAAAAGTATGAACATACTTACAACATTAAGCTCCCCCTACTTTGGTGCATCATTCAAGCACCATCAACTCCAATCGAATGAAAATCCTTGCAAATCACGGAGTTGGTAGGGTTGGTATCTCATGGTGGATTTAACCTAGAGAATATCATTTTGGTATCCAAAAATCTTTTTGGATCCTATGGGTTAGGCAATAAATTTAGCTAACTAAATTCAAATTAAATGTAACTCATACAAACCACAATTGCTTTGGTACCCATAAAATGAAATTAAACTTATGGTACCAAGCAATGAAGGGTCAAAGGGAACTAACCCTTCGGAAACCAAGTCCAAGAGGAACTTGATTTCCCAACATAATCATCATACAAAATAACATCATTTATAAACGATTTCACATACAAATTCTTATCATGCATGCTTGTGTTCTTCGGACCCCAAATAGTGTATGTCTTGGGAGTCCTAATCCTATTGGGAACATGCATACGTTGTTGATTTCTATGTGATGCATGTCGTGGGTAAGCATATGGCATGTGATGCATTGGTGCATGACGATAATTATTCATATGAGAATGAGGATGAACATATGAATGTGGAGGAACACGTGCATGAGTGTGTCTCACATGGTGTGCACGTGCTCGTGGATGCGGAGCATAGAAATCGGCATATGTGCTAACATGTGGGGTAGGATTTGTGTTCCTACGTGGCATGGTATACATGAAAGCATGACCCTTCTTTGGAGGTCCACCCAAGGTGGGTTTCTTTCCAAATGGGGGCGTGTTCCTAGCGGAAGCACCATTGGTAGAAGAACTACCCATGACGTGTTTACTTCCACTAGTAGAAGCATCGGAAGATGGCCTAACAAAGGTGGCGGACGATTTGGATGAATCTCTCATCTTATACCCCAAACCAATGTGATGATTGGCCGGAGGTAAGTCATTTAGGATATTATCCAACTTGCCCTTACCTTTGTTGAATTCATGAATTCGGCCTAATGTGCTCTCATGCTTCTCGGTGAGAGAATGCAAAGAAGCATCCAAAGTGGACACTTGCGATGCGAGTGCACAAACACGTGATTTGAGATTTTTATTCTCAATACTCAAAGTTGAGATTTGAGACGTCAAATCCGCTATCACATGTTCATCCGAATCCTCGATATGAACATGCTCAAGTTGCGACTTGAGATTTTCAATCTCATTTCTCAACCCATCAACAACGGTGTCGTTGTTGACGATGAAAAGCTTAGGCGAGTTTTTAAGACTATCTAATTCATTTTTATTCTTCATAAACTTAGTAGCCATATTAGAAAACTTATTCCATAGTTGTTCATTGGCTATTCTAAGTTCATCATTGGTTACCTCTTCGCCTTCATCCTCGCTTCCATCCTTGCTTTCATCGGAGGAAGTCTCTTCATCACGATCCTCTTTTCCCATGAAGCACGTGTGTGCTTTCTCCACTCTTTCATCGTCCGACTCTCCACTTGGGGAGTCGGAGTCGGTGAAAGTGCCGACAAGCCCTTTCTTGTGCTTTCTTGACTTGTCGTGCTTGGATCCCTTCCATTTTCCCTTGTGTTTGTAGCATGGATTAAGGTTTCGGCCGAAACCATTAGGTTTCGGCCGTTTCGGACCGGTCTCGGAGGGGACCGGTCCGAAACCCCCTCCGTTTCTCGGTATCGGCCGAAACCGGCCGGTTTCGGCCGATACCGATGAGCTTCAGCACAAAAAAAAAAGAAGAAGAGCCAAAAAATAGAAGAAAAGGAAGAAGAAGAAGAAGAAGAAGAAAGAGGGCATTCAAAAATAAATTCAAAAAAAAACAAGAAAACGCAGAAGAAGTCGAAGAAGAGACAAGCGTACCTGGTCGATCGACGTCGCCGCCCTCCCACCGCCAGCACGCCGCTCTCCCGCCGCCTTCGGAAGCATGGGCCGCCGTCACCCGTCGCCACCTGAGAGCTCGCCCGCCTCCCGCCTCGCACTCGTTGCCCTCCACTTGCCGCTGAAATATTTGGGGGGGAGAGAGAGAGCAAAGAAATAATTAACGGAGGGCTCAGGGCAGTAGATATTTTAGGTTGCAAATTTTTAAATAAGTGTTATATGCACAAAGTAAAACGGTGGTGCGCAAAGAAACTCCACTTATTTTTTTATTACAAACTTGTAAATAAGCTGTATGTGTGCAGAGCAAAATGGTGGTGCGCATAGCAACCCTCCAGTTGCTTTTTTTAATAGCAAACTTGTAAATAAGCTGTATGTGCACAGAGTAAAACGGTGGTGCGCAAAGCAATTCTCCACCTCAAGTATATGTTTCCAGTATTTAAAATATAAATATATATATACAAAAATTTATAAATACATATTATTAACACAAATTTGACAAATATTTGATAGTATATGATTTATACTTTAGTTTTTTAAGTATTTGATAGTATCTGATATGTTTTAAGTATTTTAAAGTTAAAACTACCGATACCGAAACTTACTTTCGATTAAGGTTCCGAAACCGGGAAGAAAGAGGTACCTGGTCGATCGACCCTCCCACCGACTTGCCGCTTGCACAAAGTAAAACGGTGGTGCGCAAAGAAACTCCACTTATTTTTTTATTACAAACTTGTAAATAAGATGTATGTGTGCAGAGCAAAATGGTGGTGCGCATAGCAACCCTCCAGTTGCTTTTTTTAATAGCAAACTTGTAAATAAGCTGTATGTGCACAGAGTAAAACGGTGGTGCGCAAAGCAATTCTCCACCTCAAGTATATGTTTCCAGTATTTAAAATATAAATATATATATACAAAAATTTATAAATACATATTATTAACACAAATTTGACAAATATTTGATAGTATATGATTTATACTTTAGTTTTTTAAGTATTTGATAGTATCTGATATGTTTTAAGTATTTTAAAGTTAAAACTACCGATACCGAAACTTACTTCCGAAACCACTGAAACGGGCGATACCGATACCGATACCTAAATTTTGGGAGGAGCGATACCGAGACCGAAACCGAAACCTAAAACCTTGGTTTGTAGAGAGGACAATCCGGCTTGATATGTCCTGGCTTGTTGCATTTGTAATACACGGGAGTAGAAACATTAGTCGAAATAAATTTAGATTTACGATTCAACTTACCTTGTCGGAAGAATCGGATGAACTTCTTTGCCATATCGGCCAAAGCTTCCATGTCCAACTCATCGTCCGATTCTTCTTCCGATTCTTCATCATCGGTAGATGGAGCGGCCTTGTATGCAATCGCCTTTTTCTTAGGCTCGTCTTGCTTCAAGTACGACTTCATCTTTTCTTTCTTCATGAGCTTGCTATTCTTGCGTACCTCGTATGACATCAAGGTACCCATTAGTTGAGTAACCGTATAAGTTTTCATGTCATTACCTTCCTCGATGGCGAAGGTACGCTTCTCCCAACAAGAAAGAAGTCCATCGATTATCTTCGAGACTTTCTCCTTTTGGGTGTAGGTCTTCCCAAGAGCTTCCAACTCGTTTGTGATGTCGACGAATCGAGCATAATACTCTTTCATCTTTTCACCCTGCAGCATATGAAATAATTCGAAATCTTTATTCACTACCACGAGTTTAGAATCTCTTACCCGACTCGTCCCTTCATGTAAGATGAGGAGGGAGTTCCATATTTGATATGCACTCTTACATGTGCATATCTTATTGAAGTCCTCGGGCTCCAATGCGCACTGCAAGGCGTTCATTGACTTGGCATTACTTACCTCCGCGGAGACCTCCGCGGGAGTCCACTTTGCGAAATCTTGTTCGGAGGGCTCGACGTACTCATTCATCGTGGCTCTCCAAAGTGAAGCGCTCCGGAGGAACGTTTCCATTCGGCATTTCCAGTACCCGTAGTTGGTACCGTTGAAGGAAGGAGGCCTAGATGAAGATTGCCCTTCCAAGACTGAAGAAGCTCCTTGACGATCCTTGAAGACGTTGTAGTCGTTGTTCGTCATAGCTTTGAACTTGTAGCTTTAACCTTGGCTCTGATACCAATTGTAATGCCCTGTGGTAGCTACTGCACACGTACTAGAGGGGGGTGAATAGTACTTAAAATAATCAAGATAGTTATTCCTAATTATTGTGCAAGAAACAAACGACAATGCGGAATTAAACAACTATCAACAAGAATTAAAACATACGCAAACAAACAATATTACTGGGTTCGGATCCACCCAAGTCTCCCCGACTTGTTCCCGGTGATCCTACGTCCCAACCACCCGGATCCCCTCCGGATACTTGAGTTAGCAACCCTAACTCAAGATTTCCACTATGAAGTACTTGTGAAAAACCTTCACAAGTCAAATCATACACAAAGTAATTTGTGACTCCCACAACCCGGGATCACAACCACACTCTCACAACCGAGAGTGAAACTTACAATTCAAATATGAAATGAAATAAACACTTACCTACAAAATCCTATGCCTTGAGTAAATCTTACCAAATTAGGGCAAGGAGGGATTTTGAGGAAGATGATGCCACCAAACCCTAGCTTCAAGAAGATGACCAGCAATGGAAGCCTAGGGTGGAGTATAGTGACTAGAATCAAGCTCTTGGCTTGAGAAGCTCACAATGGAGAGAATCTCTCTTGAGGAAGATGGCTCAAAGAGTGAAGGGAGAGATTCTTGTGAGGGAGAGAGAGCTTTGAATTAGCTTGGGAGAGCTCTTCTCTTAGGTCTGAAATTACTTGTAAAGTGGACCTTCAACCTTGCCTCAAACGTATCAAGTTTGTATTTATAGAGGCAAGGAAAATCGTGTTGGAAAAGTTCCCAACGGCTCTTTTCTGAACCCAACTAGTCGGTCAAAGAACAACCACCGACCGACTAGTTCATCAACTAGTCGGTCGGTCAATCAACGTGGACCGACTAATGGAAGAACAGCCAAAAGTCGAAGTTCCAGGCAAAGACAACTAGTCGATCTAAGAAGACTTGCCGACCGACTAACGTCGAAATAGAATAGGTTGACTTCAAGATGAATTAGTCGGTTTAAGAACAAATGCTGACCGACTAGTTTCTCAACTAGTCGGTCGACAAACGTTCTTTGACCGACTAACTCGAAACAGTAACTCAGGTTGTACAGAGGCAAGCTCAACTAGTCGGTCCAAGAAGGATTCCTAACCGACTAGATCGACATCTAGTCGGTCGGTGACTCTTCTTTGACCGACTAATTGATCAACCTGGAATGAGCTGAATATAGCAAGGCATCTAGTCGGTTCATGTAGAGTTGTTGACCGACTAGATCGTCATCTAGTCGGTTGGTGACTCTTCTTGAACCAACTAACATGCACTCGAAGCCGAGGGAAGAAGCGATAGGCTTCGGGAAAGTTTCTAATGGCTTCTATGAATATCCTAGCTCTAAGATATGAGCGAAATGAAGTATATAATGTAAGTCCTACTCAAGGCTTAACATTCTAATCTATGAAGCTAGAAGACTATAAATTAAACCTTACGAGCCGTCTTCAAAGCTTCAATCTTCATTCTTGACTTCAATAAAACTCCTTGAGCTTTAACGAAGCTCCAGGCACACGATCACGCGTATTGAGAAGTCTTGAGGCGTCGCTTTTGATGTTCGTATTCTTTTGGCGACGATCTCCATAACTGCGCTCACAAATAAGTTAGTATACATTATTTATGTTTGCTCATCATCCAAAACCAAATCCGGGGAATCAATACACAACAGAGTTGCGGAGGCATTTGACGAGGGCACAGCAGATAATGAAGGCTAAGACCAACGTGTACCGTCGATACGTGCAGTTTCAGGACGGCAACATGGTATACTTGAAGCTGCGACCATACCGTCAGAGATCGTTGGCTCAGAGGAGGAATGAGAAGCTAGCGGCACGATATAATGGTCCCTATGAGATTATGGCTAGGATTGGTCAGGTGGCATACAAATTGTGGTTACCCACTTCATCGTCGATACACCCGGTCTTTCATGTGTCCCAGCTACGAAGGGCGATTGGTGATCAGATGGTGTCATCAGCTTTACCCCCCGCTTACTGATGACATGGAGGTGTCGTTAGAACCGCTGGATGTGAGAGCCATACGCCATGGTCCGAGACGGAGGAGGGAGATACTGATACATTAGGCAGGCTTACCTGACTGTGATGCTACATGGGAGGCGTACGACGTGATGCATGAGCAGTTTCCAGATTTCCACCTTGAGTACAAGGTGGCTCTTCTACGAGCGGGTATTGATGCAGACGAGCCGCATGCCCAGGCAGCGGTTGACCCGCGCCTAGGGGATGGCCCCACGCACGATTCGATCGTGCGGGACGAACCGCCGGTTAGGCTGGTGACTTATTTCAGGAGGAAGAGACGTGGGGTCGCGACTTAGTCTCCAGAGGGGCGTTTTGGTCTTTCAATGTAGATCTGGATTTTCTCCCTTGTTTTATATTCTAGATTTAGCCGTCTCTGTCTTTTATGCTTAATATTATGAAGATCAATTAAGCGTCATCTTGACGGAGTTTAGGCTTTGGTCCATTCATCCAAAGCTAGGAGAGAGTGTCTCCTCTTCAAAGAGACTCGTTATCTTTTCTTTCTTGTGTTCTTCGTTATTTTGCAATCAATATTTTCTACCTTTTTATATTTTTCCACAAATTAGTCGCTGATTTGATCATTTCTACGAATAAATTGCATCAATCTTGCACCAAGAGTCAACAACCAATATCATCGTTTTCCGTTTCTTTTTATATTTCTTTGTTGTTTGTGGACGTGCACATATATATTCCCCTCCCTCCTCAAACCTTCGTAATTTGATATGCATGTTTAAATACATGTGCGCAAGAAATAGAGATTTAATTGACACTTCTTGAAAACTTCTCGCACAACTGTCAGGCACTGCTCAAAATTTGTTGTACACGTGTAGGAAATGGTTACTTCTACATTGTATTTTTGGAAGGATACTTGTATTTTTGTGGGCATACATATAATTTTGTATGTTACACTTGTGATTTTGTGTATTCTTAAAACAACTAAAAAATGTAGCTACGAAGTGATGAACATATCCAAATTTATATTTAAGAATTTTATTGTTTGATGTCAGCTTTAATATTTTATTTGTTGCGTGTACATAATGTAATCTAATATAACATAATATACCAGTCATGTCCTCATCCCCTGCCTCTTACAAATTTGTCTCCACACTCATATCGCATATATGTACCTTATATCAATGCTCATACCTTGTTTATGCTTGCTAGCCCTAAAGTAAATACAAATTGGATCTATCTTAAAAGTCTCCAGTTAAAAATTCAAATTTCATCCACCTCCCTCACTGCCACTATCACCACCTTTATTGACAATACCGACAAAACCATCATTTCACCAACTACCGCTACAAGCGATTCTACCACTGATACTAGCACCACAATCAGCGGACCCCTGGCCACCTCTGTGTCATTGTCACAAACAGTGTCATCATTGCCACTGCTTCCATCACTATTGACAACACGTGATCATTGCCACAATTGTTATCTCTGCCATTGTTGTAGCTATAACATCTACATTCACTGTTTCTACATCTGACATCCTCACGGCACCAATGTGTTGGCACCAATGTGTTAACACCAATGATACCTCAACCATCATCACTAACATTACCATCACTATTCCTTTCATGACCCTGCTCTCCATCTTTCCATTTTTGATGTGACAACACTACCAACCCCTCAGGTGTCATTGCCACCACCAGTTTCCATCACTGCTACCACTTCCATCACTGTTGTTACCATATCTTTGCCACCATGCCATCTCTGCTACCATTCGACTATAACACATACACTCGTTGTTTCTACTTCTACCATCGTCACAACACCAGTGTGTTAACACCAGCGATACCTCAGCCATTATTGCCACAATTGCATCTACTCTTGTTTCCATGACCACGCTACATCCATCCTTCCCATTTTTTATGCGATAACACCACCCCCTTAACTTTCATCGTCGCCACCAGCTACCACCAATGCCATAATCACTTGGCACCACTTGCCACTAATTATGCCACAACAGTTAACATTGCCCTCACCTTCAGTAGCATGTTTCTCTTTTCTTTGTGCTTTCTTCTCTTTTATTTTTTCATAATGCCTTGTAATGATGAATATTCTAACTAAATGATAGTAAATTGTCATGAATTTTAAGCAAAGTACAGATACTGGAAATTGGAAAATGAAATGATGCAAAATTGTAAGCAATGGCAACAAACCCATATACCTTGTTCCAAAAAATTATTAGTATGTCAATGTGATGTCTAATAATTGAAGCGCTTTATATAACAATAATTTTTTTAAAAAATAACTGGCATCGACTTTCTAATGATTTTAATTTAATGGTGGAAACCATGGAATAGGGGCAAAATGGGGACAAATAAATTTTTGATGAAGGGATATTTGCATGTATATAGTAATGAATCAACAGAATATGGACTGTCTGAAACACTGCAAGTTTTTAAGGGGGCTACCAATTTACAATAATTTGTAAGAGAGGAGGAGTGCTACATGAAAAGAAAGATTTCAATGCGTATATCTGAAAAAACATGGTCTGCAATGACTTCCAAAATAGCACTTGCCCAAGGTTAAAAGAAACTTCAGACATATAATTGCAATCATATTGAAATCGATATTTGTAAATAAAGATTACCAGGCTTCATCCGATAGGAGTTCAAGGTTAGAAGAAATCCATAAAATGGCTTCTTTCTTATTCTTTTTTCAGGAAAGTAAAATAAATGGTTACATGTCTTCCTTCAAAAGTTGGTAGACAGACTTGATACATTCACGGATGTCTCTTGTCAGGCACTAATTATAAATTTTAAGGAAACCATGCGACTGGACGTTACAACAACAGCATTCTAGAAGCAGAATTTAGTGTTTACTGAACATACCATCAAAGCAGAAGCTGCTTCTGCACTTCTAGGAAGTTCTTGCGCCATGTTTGGAAAACCTCTAAGAAGCACCAGATCATTTTATCACTTATATGCCATATTTGACCATGCTAAAAAATAGGATGCAAATAATCAATGGAACAGTAAAGAAAGGTCAAGTATCTAGCCAGCAAGATCTGGTTACGGCAACCTATTAAAATATTACCAAAACAAATTGCTACTGATGTATGCAGATAAACATAGAAGATTCAAGCAAAGAAGAACATTTTCATAGTGCAACAAGAACTGAGAACAAAAGTGCAGCAGGAGGCCATTAGGCATAAATTTGGAGCCAAAAACTGTTAGAATAATGTTTTTCTGTCTTCCTAACAAATCATTTGCATAATAAACTTAGTTATTTTGAATGAAAGATAGGTACTAGGATTACTTAGATTATCTTCAAAGAACTATCTCAGAAATTAGGGCCAGATTGGGGAAAATAAAAAATGAATCCATTGTTCTTCTTCTCCCCTTTTCCACATTTTTCATCCTTTTTATATACTGGAGAAGTTCCGGAGAGTATGTATATCTCTTACCAAGCTTGGAAAACTTGGTTTCAGTTTCGGTTTTGATTTCGGTCATTAAAATATTAAGTTTCAAACAGTTTCGCATGTTTCGTATGTTTTTTGATATATCGAAAAGCGGGAATCGAACCCTTGACCTCTCACAAGGGATGGAGGGGGAATACCACTAAGCCAATTGGCTCGAGTTTATGTTTTGTTATAAGTTTTGGTTAAGGATTTATATGTATTTTCATATTTTGTATATATTTCTATAACAATGTATTTATTCAGAACTTTAATAAATTTTTAGAATTTTTATAATATAATTATTAGAATTTCAATAAAACTTTATAATGTTTAAAATTTTAATAAATATTTTTATTGTAAAGTGTGAGGTTTCGTCCGAAGACTGAAACAGTTTTATATCGCCCCCCCTTAGAAACTGAAACGAACCAACCAAAACCAAGTGATTTCGATCAAAATCACATTTATTTTTCTTTACAGGCTTAAATCATCTATGATGTACCTGAATCCAATACGTATTGACTTTGGAATGTGTCGAATTCTTCACGGTTAAGGGTAGCTAATATGTGGGTCAAAACGCTTGGATTTGGGGCTGATTCAAAAGGTTATGTCATTTTGGGTTTGCATCTGAAGTATCCTTAAAGTTTTCAATCTAAACCCACTCTATTAACCTATTCGTCATGTTCTCTTTGACTGCAACATTGCGATAGAACAACAATCTCCATCACCCCAAAGATGTGAACAAGGAGGACAACCAATGATTGACAACCAGTGACAAGAAAGGACATGGAAGGCAGAAAATGAGAATCAATGGAATGCACATGTTTGCCTAAGCTTAGTTTTTCAGTTTCTGATTGAACATCAAATTATAACTTTTGTTGTTCGATTTTAAACTGATTATCCCTGATAATAAAAAAGTAAAATGAGTGTTTTTTTTTCCTTAGTTTCGGATGTTTAAATTTTGATTAAGGGGATACTGAGGAATTTGGACTGATTTTAAAAAGTCTAGAATTTGGACTGATTTTAAAAAGTCTATGTTTGCTTAATTTTGAATATGTTGCTTTATTTTGCAATTGGGTTGTTTATGTTTTGTTACTGTATGGTCGGATAGTTATTCATGTTTGATTTATGGATAGCTTAATTCCAATCAAAAAAATTTGTCAAAGATGACGGTGATATAGCATATAACAACGGTGGATGTTCAAAACGAATGAGACAGAACATACATAAGGCAAAAAATGCAAAACACGGATAAAATTGTTTTCAAGAAGATGTTGTTATGATCAAATTTTCACAATAAATAACGAGATGCAGCTTGCAATGTTCAACAAATATTCAAAACTCAAGTTGCCAGCGATGGAAGAAAACCGTGAAAGAACGCATAAGATCCCTAAAATGACCATCATAGAAGACATCTCGAGCCCAATTCTTCCTCGCTCACAATGAAATTCAAAGAAACACATCAAGAAAGCCCCAGAAAAAGCCCTAAATCACAATCCATGAAACCATAGGAAACAGAAGAAACAACGTAGAAAGAACAGCATGGAGAAATGCAAAGGGAAGCAGTGCTCACCTGTGTATCGTTGTGGCCAACAGCTGCTTCGATGTCGCGTCGATCTCGCCCTCTCATCTGCTGCTTCGAGTTTTTGTTCTCTCTGCCTGTAGCCTCTCCCCCGCTCTCCCGCTCTCCCCCTCCCTGAGTTACGCGGCGAGATCCGATGATGATGGTAAGGACCGAGTCTGTGGGTTCAGACTTAAGCAATGACCCGTTTTCAACCCCAATCTTGACCCGGCTCGTTTTCACTAAACCTTTTTTTAAAAATTTTAATCACAAAATCTCCAACCATTGAAAAAAATTTGATCCGGATACATTCCTACTTCTGTGTTGCAAATGAAACGAACGTTTACACATGTCGACATTCATACATTTGACGATATGGAGAGGAATTGATAGATATACTCATACTCATAGCCATTAAACAATTGTTTAATAGAAAAGTTACAAGGATATGAAGATGCCATTGTTTAATGTATATGTAACAAGTTGTCATACTAATATCATTTTGGCATTATTAACACGTATGATTATTATCATTTTGACACTTGAAACTGTCATACTAATTTTAAAGAAACCATTCTCCACCTTTCATGCTTCTAATATTGTGTTACAACAACAATATCGACAACGTCAATCTAAGACTTATTCTAAGCTCATATCAGGCATGTTGACTGCTGAGCAAACTGATTAATTGTTGCTAAAAATCATGAATCGATGCATGCTGACTCTAAGGCACTTCTTGAAGCAAATATCGGAGAAAGCAAGATTATTGGCCGTCCTAAAGACCGTGAGCGCAAGCATGGCAAATTTTCTCGAAAGGGTAATGGAAGATCCAATCTTATTAACTCTCAAAATAATCACAATGGCAGGAAGCCTATTAAGAAGTACGGTGATAGCAACTGTCACAATTGTGGGATGACCGGTCACTGATCACGCACATGTCGTACGGCAAAACATTTGGTTGACATATATCAGACATATCTGAAAAATAAGCATTGAGACACATGCAATTGGCAATGACCAAAACTTGGTTGAAATTAATGGTGTCCTTGTCAAGAGTGATTCACCTGCTATTAATATAGTGAAATCTTTTGAAGCCACTGATTTTCTTGACGATCTTGATGGAATTGCATTCCCGTCAGACTTTATGATCTAATATGTATTTACCTTGGATGGGTATGTTTCCAAAGATGATTTGCACTAAATAAACTTATGAATAAAGTCTAGAATTTCATTTCATATTTGTTGAATCAATATTTTGATTGATTACTAATTTTGATTATTTTGTATTGGACACCTGAAGTTGTCAACATAAGTGGTAATATGAAATGTTGAGAAAAATGAAGATGTATGTTTTTAACCTAGTGATACTACGCATACAAACATTTTTTCTCGAAGATATTGTGCAAGGCAAATGTCTATGCAAAGTCTAGTCTGGTTAAACTCATTAATGGCTGTGGGATGCCACTGTTCTTTTGCTTAATCGCATTGTCTTACATCTTGAAGATGCACTTATTCAGTGGTGAATCAATGATAAGTCTACTTAGTTATAAAGATGTATGCCGCAATGTGTATCGCCTTAAGACTATAAATGAACAAAATAAGGAATATTTTTGTATCATCTCTTATAAGATGTGCCAAAAGACTATCCATGAGAAGCTGGAAGTTTCTAGCGTATGATTATTTTCTTTTCCCATGCGAGCTAAAGAATCTTATGCTATTATGCCCTGGAAATTATTGAACCATGCTTAGTTCGAACTTTGGCATGATCGCCTTAGTCTAATCCAGGTGCTACTATTATGCGTAGAATCATCATAAATACTATATGTAATGCCCTTATGTGTGATTCTCTCTCTCTCTCTCTCTCTCTCTCTCTCTCTCTCTCTCTCTCTCTCTCTCTCTCTCTCTCTCTCTCTCTCTCTCTCTCTCTCTCTCTGTGTGTGTGTGTGTGTGTGTGTGTGTCGAATGTATAAGTATAGTGTGGATGTATATGGTTGCCTAGATGTGTAAGTCATGTGTGTATATTTGTTTGTGGCCTAAGTATGTGTGTAGTGACTAAGTTTATGATATGCATAGTGATGTCTTCTAATTGTATGTACTATTTGCTATTGTATAGTATCTAATTGGATGAGTATATTGGATTGTATGCATATGTAGCATATTTATGGTTGTGTAGTATATATGATGTGTATGTGTATTGTGTGTGTATGGGGATATCTATTGATACTTATATATATGAAAGTGTCTATGTGTATGTGCCTTGGTGTATTTGGGAATATGTGCAGATATATCTTAGTGTGTGTGTATATGTATGTTGCTATTGGACATGTGTACTCTCTCGCGTGTGTGTGTATTGTATTGATTAGTGAATATATTGTATTGACTTTGTAGGGGTGTGTGTATGTGTGTGTTATATATGTATGTGTGTGTATTAGAGATGTATACTGATGTATGTGTGTAGGAGGGTTTGGCAATGTCTTGTAATTAATCCCCCAAGTTGAGGGGTAATTATCTAGCATGGCATGTGGTGTAATTAGTAATCCAATGTGAGTGGTAGATTGATAGTAGGGTATTCTTGTAGTTAGCAGAGAGTGAGGGGCATTGTGGCCTTTTGGGCCTTAGGGGCATTTTAGTAACTCTCTTTAGTTTATGGTTATTTTTAGCTAAGTGTGGGTTTTCTAGAAATCTGTTTCTCCTTATCTCTTTCTTTTATTTTTACCCTCTCTTCCTCTCACCTCCTCCCATATCATGAGTCACCCCCTCCCAAGTCCCTCCTCATTTGTACATCCTATTAGCCTCATTCTCATTCATGTTGGTGCCATGGTGAGGTGGGAATCATGTGGGTGGGGGTTTGGAGCTTTGAGGGGGTTATATTGTTAGCAAGTTGGTGTCTTTTGGGTGTTGAAGCTTGAGAAGGGATACATGGAGCTAGATGTGGATTTGAATTAGAATCTTGGAATGATTTATGGAGGAAAGCTTCCAGATTTGAGGTAGGGAAGCTAATCTCTATGGAATATTATTCAACTTTAGCTTTTTCCCATGAATTTCTTATGTTGTTGATGTTCCTGCTCTATTCTGTTCTTTAAATATGCATAACTCCCTTTCTAGTCATCTAAAAATTACAGATTAATATACACTAGAAATATTATCAAGTTAGCTACAACTTTCGTGTATAGACTGTTCTCAAATTATGATTGTAACTTGGCTAAAATTACTAATATGTATCCATGTATCAGATTCTGCCAGAATATATACACTGTCACCAAAAAAGGTAGAACTCCCATTGTAGTTATCCAAACATGAATCTTTTGGTCAATTTGGAAATAAAAATTCAATATATATAACTTTCGTGTTTTGCCCTCACTGAGATTCTGACTGTAAATTAATAGAATTAACAGATCTTTAGGGCTCAACATTTCTCTCTAAAAATAGATTCGGTACACCGTGGGGTTTAGTCCATATCAATTAGCCTACTTGCTCTAAAATTTTGATATTTGATACTGAGAAGAAAACTTCATTAGCTAGAACTTTCATTTAATAAGTTTTAGCAAATTAATAAAGGAAATGGATGATAATTGCCACTGTTTATGACTGTCTGCACATTTTCTGCTAGCTGGATTTATTTGTAGCCATGTAGTCCACATTGCCAGTGAAAATGTAATTTATTTTTGTTGCCATGGAAGCATGACTGAAGTATCTACAGGTTTTATTTATAACTCTAAGTTAAACTCTCAATGTAAACGTATGATATCAGTCTTTCTTTACAAAGTACACTACTTGAAAATGGAAACATTATGGAATTCTTTATGTTCAAGTGGAAATTTGCTAAGGAAAGATGAAACTATGATATGGACATGTTGGATGTGGGATTCTTATTTGGCATGGCACTTAGTTGCATGATCCGTTTGTTGTTATTGAAAGAAATTGGAGGAGGAAATGAATATGACAATGAGTGTCCATTTCTCACACGCCTCTACTAAGATATGCATGTGTGAATGCTCTAAATTTCTTTATGTTATTGTCTTACAACTTTTCATACATAGTCACTCTTATGCACACTTGCTCTTTATGCATATTTATCTTTATGTCATAATTGTAAAATTGCTTAAATAGTAATGTTGAACGAATAATCTCTTGGGATGTCTCATTCGTCCATAAGGAGTGTGACCTCCCAAGATGGGGTTTGGGGGAATATTAGAGTAAGTGTAGCTATGGGGACTGGACTATGATAGTTGGTGCTATGGGGACTGGACTATGATAGTTGGTTGAAATGTGGAGATTATTATACCCCCACGGGGGAATGTTCTGATATATGGTGACGTGATTCGTGATATGATGAGACCACGAAGTTGGAGTGCATCTCACTCCTGCCAGGACGGGGGAATTCGAGAGGCCCTGTTAAAGTTAATCAGTGCCCATGTACCACTGGAGGGGTAGTTTGAGTGCCACCCTATCTTGGGGTGAAGTACATGTCCTTCTGTCCTGTGTTTACCCAGGTTTCCAAATAACCATCAATAGATGATTCCACGTAACTTAACTGTACACACTTATAACCATTTCTTTTACTTGTTATAGTTGTCGTTGCTATGATACTCTTTCTGATCATGGATGTGTTGTATTCCTTTATGTTTGCTTTCATGTCACTATTGGCTTTAATGTTTCCATTTATGTTTCATCTCATAATTCCATAATATGTCACATTGCTTCTTGCATGATTTGTGGAGTAAAATGCCATATGAGTTAGACATCCCTACAGGACACGCTTGACGTGTCCTCCCCCATTTCCCACAGGTAGTAGCAGGTGCAGCAGAGTGTGGCGTGGAGCTGGAGGTTGGAGTTCAGGGTAGTCGTAGAGTGTGAGTTGTACTTTTGGGGTATGAGATTGTATATGGGTATTTGTATTTAAATGTTGTACTTGAGACTCAGTTGTGTAAAAACGGACCATATATACATATATACATATATATACAGACACACACACACACACACACACACACACACACACACATATATGAGTTAGCTTGGGTTGGTTACATTACTCTCTTGTGATGTTGTTGTGTTTTATCAATGGAGTCTTATGTGTACTATCCAAGCATATGTGAAGCGACCTGCATGTCTTGTTGTACTTCTGTATCTCCTTTCCTCATCTTTTCTGTTCACCCTCGTATCTCTAAGAGGACTTGGGACGAATTCGAACTTCCCGGGTATCCTGAGGAGCAGGATGTTACATTTGGTGGCCCATGCAGGTCACCGCATTGCGATGTGCGTAAGGTTATTACATGTAATGCTCCAGTCTGTTTGGGGTAGCTTTTTCCTAAGGTGGGTAGTTGCCTTAGAGCCTATAGTAATCCACACTTGAACCCCTAACTTTAGAGAGTTTGGGAATGAGCTATCTACAGTGTATTATACTATAGATGTATATCTGTAAGTATATGTGTGTATCAATATTTGTGTGAATCCGAGTGTATAAGTGCAATTGTTGTGCTTGGGTAATTGAATTACACATGTCGTATGTATACTTATACTGAGTATGAATTTTTGTATTTGAATGGCATGAAAGTTGCATGTATCCTTGATGGTTATAGTAATCTACAAATATGTGTGTGTATATACCTTAGGTGGGTGAATACATGAGTATATTTATATTACGTCTCCATCTATGCACATTGAAAGGGATATGTGAATAAGTATGTGTTACACATGTGTGAATTTGCGATGGAGTTGAATGTATAGGTATGACTATATGTATAATGTATGTTAGTGTTGGATGTTTGTATGTAATGAGTGTGTATGTATAATACTAGTTGGATGTAGTAGTGTATATGTAGTGTGTATGTATTCATGGGTGTATGTATATGGGGGACATATGTGAGGGTTTTTCTGGGTCCTTAGGGCTATAATTTCGACATCCGGCATAAGTCGGACGGACGACGAAAATAATCAGCAGCGGGAAATTAAACTTAAAACAATTTTAAATCAAGCCCTAAAGATATTAACCCTAGCCAAGATCTCTACTATCCCGGGGTTGGGTCCGACCAACCCCTAAGGATAGATCTATCTAACATTTGCAATTATAAACACATGAATATTTAAACTACATACCTTTCACTTCGTTTCCATAGAATACGAAGCGTCGTTTTCAGCAACATCTCTTTGGCCCCGCGCCGCTTCTCCCAAGCCGAACCGCGTCCTCAGACGCATCATGTCCTGAGTCGAACCGCTTCCTGGACTGCACTGCGTCCCGAGGCGAGCAACACCCTTGTCGCCAAGCCAACATGCGTCGAAGAAGATTTCACCTTGAGTGGATCCTCTGTCAAGACTTCGGATCCGATCTGAGCTCCTTCATAGTTTTGCTAAAGCTCTATCAGGAGCAAGAAAAAATTTAGGGAGAGAGGGAATAATTAATTTAAGTCTTGATCCGAGCGTGCTCCAAACTTTTGGGAGCTTCTCAAAATTAGAGACTTGGTGCGAGTTTCAAGGAGGAGGGTTGGCCTTTATTTATATAGGCGGCTGACCCCTTCCCTTTCTGCATATCCGATGTGGGACTAAAAATTGGAGTGAAAAAATCAATTTAAAGTTGGCCTTATACAAAGGCCAATCTTTAGTGAATTTTTCATCCCTCACCGTTGAGCTCCAAGAGTGATGTCACACATCGTTGCGAAGAGGGTTGAACAGTGACTGCGTAGGAAAAACGGTGATGCATTCCGACTTCGTTTGACCCCTCAAACGATGTCCTAAACATAGGCCAAAAACCACAAAATGGCTAGAAATGCAGCCGCAAAACTGGGTTTCAAAAACCGTTAATTGTGGGGCCCAGGGTGGGCCATACGCGCCCAGCCTGGCGCATGCTCAGCACACGCCCCGCAGGCGCGTGATGAGCACGCGCCAGCGCGTGCACGCGGGCGGGGCCCTGCCCGTTCGAAGCGGACGTGCACCCGTCTTAGTGGGCATGCGCCCGCCCGCCTTGTGGGCTGGGCGGCCCGCGGGTCGGGCTCCTACGGATGCGGGCCCCAACCCGCAATGCCCTTAATGAGCTTTTATATTGTTTTGGCCTTAATATTCACGTTTAGAGTCCAATTTGCGATCTGTTTGAACCTGCGTTTAGACCGGGACAATCCCATCATCCAGGTAACCCTTTCCACACATTTATTATATTAATTATGCACATAAACATTTACGACACATTTAATTCCCTTTGCATCATATGCAAAATTTCCACATCTAATATTAAAAAACCATTTGCATCAAATACAAATGAACTAAGGGATACATCTATCAACATCTCATACTTACAGTCATGATCATTTATCCTGAGTCCAGAAGCTAACTGCAAACTCTTTGTAGTTTTCTGTCTCTTGCATCAAATGCATTTTCTCCCGAATTTCTACCTATTACTTGACGAATGTCTCTTCCGTGTGAGACCCTACAGCCTGTCACTACTACAGGTGGGGCTCGAAACCCCAGACGACAGTGACCACAAACAGCAGGTGTCGTCCCTGTTTCGATATCATACTTATGTGGTTAACTCATCGACATGAGTATTGTCGGGACCACCCTGACTGTATCCGTGATGAAAACCACAGTTTTAGTCTCTTCGTCAAAACTATGCCGGGTATGGTCAACTGTCAACCCTACTAGCTTGAACTTGGTTAGTCTATATTGATCTTTAGTCAAAAATGTTGGACTACTTCCAACATACTCTGGCCAGAGTTTTTACTAAAAGTTCGAACTAACATTACGATACTAACTCCCCTTGACCAGGAGATACGAATACTATCTTAGTCATTACTCTCCTCACACGCTTCAAATGTCACCCAACCAAAGACCTTTCAACGGGGCTTTTCCGAGGCTAGATCATTGATCTAAGTGACACCTTTCACGCACAGTTTCATACAATGAACTCAAGTCAAAATACCAACTTGCCTATCATCACTAAGAGTTATCATTGACAGATTGGTCAATATAAACCATATGATAACTCTCATTGGGTCGTTTAGTGAACTCTTTCTCCAATGAGCACATGTATCTCGTCTCCGTCTCCAAGTCGAACAACCATGCGATCATCGTCACCACTCCATAGTGAAGACTAAGACACAATGGTCTATCCGATGTGTTGATATCCATTTCTCGAAACATCTACAGCCACGAACGTTTTAGACCTATGCTCCAATCAGTCAAACACTTCTCCATGATCGAGATCTTCATCTTGATACATGTTTGACCTCACATTAAGTCTCAGGACTATACCTAAGTTCTAATGAAGACTACATTATTATTAACTTAGGTAAATGCTTAACATACATCTTATTGTAATTTTGAACAAGATGTTTGTACACTTACATAGAGATAAATTACCTCGAGTTCGAGGGCATACATATGTCCCAACATCTTTCACTTGCACTCAGGCCCATTTATCCCGGTATCTTATATCGTATTTACACATAAGTCTCTCTAGACTTTATGTGGCAGAGCCTTCGTGAGTGAATCTGCTAAACCGTCTTTAGTTTTAGACTTAAGGAGTTCCTATGTTCACGTTAAAGCTAGGGGTGGTAAAATGAGCCCGACCTGACCCGAACTGAACCAAACCCGGCATCCTAAACCGGGTATGGGTAGGGGCCAATACGGGTCAAGTAGGATACGGGTTGACTTTATCCGGGTCGGGTATGGGTTTGGCATGTCAAACCGAATGACCCGAATTCGACCCGGTTAACTTTCTCTATTTATATAAAAAATTATAATAACTTCAATACACATTTGTAATGGGGAGTTGTGCTTGTACGATTGAATTTTTGTCCTCTTCTTTAAGAGGTCCCAATGGGGAGTTGTGCTTGTACGATT
The DNA here is from genome assembly GCA_030789695.1 of Scilla litardierei. Taxonomy (NCBI): domain Eukaryota; kingdom Viridiplantae; phylum Streptophyta; class Magnoliopsida; order Asparagales; family Asparagaceae; genus Scilla; species Scilla litardierei. The sequence goes on along the minus strand of CM061142.1, from coordinate 294,592,673 downwards.
GAATTTTTGTCCTCTTCTTTAAGGGTCTTGTATTCAATTCCCTTTACATATAACTTTTTAGTTAATTTTATTACTTCCGTTAAGTAAATGGTAACGTTAATTATACTTCATTAATGTCATCGGTGTGGTTTAAACGACGAGCTACTGGAAATTATGCAACACTTAATAAATTGTCGGTGGCTCTTAATAAATAACTGGATATCGAAAAAGGAGTAGTTGTATATACGTCAAATCTTAACCTGACGGATTAACCCGAACCCGACCCGGAAATTTTCCGGGTCACCCGAACCCGAACCGGATTCGATCCGGGTCGGGTTAGGGTTTACCCCTAAATGGGTCGGGTCAAATCTGTTCCGACCCGAACCCGAAGCTACCCGGCCTGTTTGCCACCCCTAGTTAAAGCACACATTTGAATCTCATCCAAATAATTTCCTTGGGCTCTTTGAATCCATAATATTTATCTTGCCTAGATCTCATCCAGCTCATCGAGAGTAATCCAAATTAGTTTACTGTTCATTTAGACGGTTCATAATCATTTCTGATAAAGTGTCAAATGCTGGGAAAACTAGTCCCGCCCCAAAGTGGTTTTGATGATGATCACACCAAACGTTGTTATGTACTAATCATACTACTTAAGTGTATAGGTTGTGCAAATAAGCTAATTAAAGCTCGAAGCATATTCCGAGAAGAAGAACTACAACCACACTCATAGAAGATGAAGATGGATCTAGCTCACATTCTACATATACATTCTAAAGCTTCAGTTTAAGCGCAAGAGGAGCTCAAAGATGAAGCTCAAAGAATGTGCTCAAGTTCAAGCTAAAGAGGAGCTCAAATTCAAATGAAGCACATGCAACAAGATCAAGTTCAACTATGGCTTCAAGGTCTTCATAGTGTCTTGTGTGTGAGTTGTCTTTCATTTTCTTTGGACTATGTCAAAGCCAAGAAGAATATGCACACACACAAAATGATTTTCTAAAATATTTTTAAAACTCGTTTTAAACTCATTTGAGAGCATACTTTCAATAGAGCTAAGTTTCAAAACTTGCAGTCAACTTCCAAACACCTGATCACTCCATATTATGCACCTTTTTTCTGCATGATTGCATGCCGTTTTGATCGCTCATATCGCGTTTTTCACGATTATTCGACAATATTGCGATGCTTTTCACTATTTCTTGTTTTTGTCGTATTTCAGGAGATATGGAGCGATTTGGAGTGATTTTGAGATCAAGAGGATTTGCATCCACTCCGGAGTGTCACCCACAGCTCTTTTGAGGGCCATTCAGCAATGGAAGACGAGTGGAAGAAGAAGGAACTTCGTAGGAGCGACGAGGAGGAGAAACGAAGAAGATTGGGCATCTACAGCATGTCACTCGACCGAGTGAAGCACTCACTCGGCTGAGCAGAGAAGCTCACTCGGTCGACCAGACCGGACATGCACAACAGAAGAATATTGGCGTGCACTCGGCCGAGTGACGATAGACCACTCGGCCGAGTATGAATATCCCCTCGCCCGAGTGGCACGGGAAAATCCATCCAAAAAGAGGCCGACTTACTGGAATTTTACAGTCGATCTGAGAAAGCCACTCGACCGAGCATGGAATGCCCCTCGGCCGAGTGAGTAAAGCCACCCTCGGCCGAGTCACCTCTGAAGACAGACCCCCGAAAATCCCCGACTTACTGGAAATGTACAGGGTTTGTCACTCGGCCGAGTGACATTTGTCACTCGGCCGAGTGAGCCGTTCCGCCTGCTGTGTAAAGTGCGATTTCTGGGCTGCGCAGGGGCATTTTGGTCACGATTTTCTGGGCGATTTTGAAGGGTATTTAAACCCAGTTTTTGCCCTAGTTAGAAAGGACTTTTTAGAGCTTTTTGGCAGCCTTTTTGAGAGCTTTTTAGATCATTAGATTTAGCTTTTCTCTTAGAGATTAAAAGGCTACTTTTGTTGGATGCTATTGGATTCTCATTGGTTTGTCCATTCTCTTATCAAAAACCCCATTTTTGTTAACAATTTCTCTATTGCAATGAATTGTGTTGATTTTATTATTGATTTTCTTAAGTATTGCATGATGATTAGTGAGTAGTGCCTTCGTCTTAGGGCGTAGGGATGAACCCTATAGACCATATTTCTAAATTGTGATGAATTGGTGAAATTCTTGCTAGAATTGATTAGGGTTAGATTGGGATTGATTAATTACAGATAGCTAGGGATTCATATCGATTGGGATTTGCACGAGATTGGGTCTCAATTGATAGGAAGACCTAGAAATTCGATTTAGATTTACGATTGGATTTCTCTAGAATTGGTTTGCAAGAGATTGGACCAAAGCTAGGATTTTCAATCGTGTTTCTATACCAATACCCGTTTGCAAGAGATTGGACGGGTAGGAACTATCTCAACCTAGGTCGGAGCTCGAGTTTGCACGAGAGTGGGCTCGAGATACGATTGAACAATGACGTCGTTCTTCACGCTAGCGGCTTAGGTTAGGGTTTGCAAGAGATTGGGCCCTACCCTAGGTTTGCTATAGACCGGCAATAGCGCGAGAGCGTGAGCTTGGTTCTACATTTAGTTGCGACTAGTTCACCTAAGATTCAAGTCTAGCAATGATGAAACCTACGAATCACAACGATGAGATACGGTCCGTAGCGGGGATTCCCTATCCCTAGGTGCTTTATTTTATTGATATTTCTATCGACATTTGAACGATTGTGACCATTTCACCCCAAACTATTCTCGACCATTTTGATAGCTAGGTGATCGGAAGGAGACACTGTCATTGTTCCTCCCTGAGTTCGATACCCGCTCGCCACTACACCGTGCGCTTGCGGTAAGACTACAAGTCGCTTGTACCGGGTGTGTGTACTCCCGGGGCGCGATCAACACCCAGGAGTTGATTACATATCATTTAGCAGCGTTTTCTCTAAAAACTGCTCTGGGAGTCGACTACCTGCTGTAGCAAAGTTTTTCCTGAAAACTGTCTGGGAGTCGACTACCTCATCGGGATTCGACTACCAGCTGTGCGACCTGACTTCCTTGATTTCCTCTCCCATTTATTCTTAGCTTGATTTTTGGGCTAAAGTCATACCTCATTTGAAATATTTCAAATCTTCTCTTGGCTCTATAAATAGAGAACCCTTGAGATCTTTTTCCTAATCAATTTCATTCTTGAGAAAATCTATAATTCTCTCAAAAGTTCACAAAGTTCGCATCGCTCTTAAAATTCTTCATAGCCAAACAGTTTTTCAATTCTCTAATCTTAGTTCGTATTTTCTTTTCTAAACTTTTTAAGATCATTATTTTTTGGCTATTGTAAATTGGTTTTCAAAATCCGCGCTACTTTTATTTTTATATTCTTAAAGGATTTTTGAAACAACTTAAGTTCTTGATCACATTGAATCATTTCATATTATTTGTGTGATCAAAGAACGATTTAAATTCTTTAGTCACATTGAGCACAATTGCAAATTCATCTTGGCTATAGAATTATTGGGTGTTAACAAATCTCAACTAAAATTATTGTGGTGAATTGGATTTCGATCTTACTTTAGTCCCTTGGAGATAAGGGTGTTGGAAATCCTAGCTAAGGCTAGGTGGTGTAAATCCTAGTTTAAACTAGGTGGTTGGAAATCCTAGTGGTGGAACTAGGTCGTTGGAAATCCTAACGAGTGAAGTTAGGTAATTGTATTGCTAAGGCAATAGTGGATTAAATCTCGATCTGTGACGGTCGGGGACTGGACGTACCCAGGTTGTGGGAAACCAGGATAATTCCCTTGTCTATCTGTGTGATTTTTCTGTGATTGTCTCTTGTTGTTTATTTTGTACTAACTTGTTCATTATTTAAGAATATGTCATTTGCAATCACTTGTTAATTTACGCTTGCTAATAAAATTCATTATTGCAAGTTTATATTTCGCTGTGAGATCTATTCTGTTGTCGTTACTCGTTTGATCTTTATTGTTTATATCTTATCTTATCTCTATTTGGAGATCATTGTGTTGATTAAGGACCAAGCGTAGATCACTCTACTTGGTTCCTTATGCAACATTGGAAGGGAAGTTAGTTTTGTGTTATTGATCGTTGAAAATTTTTTATTCATACAACACTATTCAATACCCTTTCTAGTGTTGTTTTCCATCTACAGGATCCAACACTTGGTATCAAAGCTAGGTTATAGTAGATGGCATCAACAATGGTAGCATCCACCCTCCAACGATTTGATGGAACCAATTATGCGGATTGGAGAAAGAGGATGTTGAGAGACATTGAATCCCTGGGACATATGGCTTGGAGTTTCATCAAGTTTTCGTACATCAAGCCTACCACTCCCACATCCCAATGGACGAACCGAGACGTGGACGTAGCCGTTCTTCACTCCAAGGTAATGTGTCACGGCAGGTACTCACTATTCGTTATACGGCTGTGCGTATAGTAATTTCAGGTACCTGATTGATTTTGTTGCTTTGTGTGTGAGTCGTGTCGTTGAGTCGATAGGGCCGTAGCACCTTGGTTGTATCCTTAGCAAGCCAACCCCCGATGTGTGTCCAACTTGGAATTACTGTCGCTTTTGGACCCCGTATCCTTTATACGCTTTTCGTGCACACAGTCTTGTTCGTGCACGTATTTATTTTAGACTTTGTTTGTATCCGAACCCTTTAGTGTGATATGCCGTTGTGACCCTCTCGAAGAATATTAAATTGTGGAATTAATTCGGAACGTCATTTCCCGGGTCCCACGATTTGATTTTGTTTGAAGAGACGTCACGATTTTCACTTTTGTCATGAGGCCTTTCTATTTTTTAGTTTCGTTTCTCGTCGTCGAAATTGTGATCCGTCTCCTTAGTTTTCTTTCTCTCATCGTCCCGGTCGCCCTAGTATTTATTTCACTATTTTTGGGCTTCGTTTGACCTACTTTCACTTTTTGGTCCAACCCATTGTATTTTTAACCCTAAGTTTCATTGTATTTTTCCCTAATGATTGATTATTAATAATTTACATCAGAATTTTGACTTAGTCTATTTTATTTCCCCACTTGGCCGCATCATACGTTGGAGAGAGGGAGCATGTGTGAGAGATCAGTTTTTATATTATAGATAATATCAATTCTTTATTCTAGCAACCCTAGCAAACTTTACATCAGCTCCTAACCCACGTGCTTCAACCCATACTCTATAAAACTAGCCCTAGGTCTAATATCATTTCACAGCAACACAACTCGCGGCTGCCACCCCTAGTTCTTGTTCACGCAAATAACCCTAGCGCACGTTCCTCAGCCCGTAACCGCCGTCGACCGGCCTCCTCTCCCTTCCCCGACCATCCTCCGACATGCCCCCGCCCTCAGGCCACCGTGAACCGCCCGTAGATCGCCAGAATAGGTCCCCGCGTCGCCGTTTGTCTGCAGAATTTCGCAGCAGCAGCAGCAGCAACTTGCAGCTGCTGCCGCCCATGCCCCTGTCACCGTGGGTCACCCCCTCTGACCCCCTATGCCACCGTGGGCCCTCCCTCAGGCTGCCTTGCTCTGAAACAGCGAGGGTGCTCGCTGTTTTGTGTTTTTACGACGTATCGACACGTCGTATAGCCTCTTCGTCGTCCCCTCTCGCTGTTGGGTTCTTCCGACAGCCCTATACCTCTCTTAGGGGTGTTTCCCGATGTTACTATCATTCCCTACGACGCTCAACGTCGTAGACTTCGTGTACGTCGACCGTTCGTCTCGGTCCGTTGTTACGGCTTCCCGGGAGCCGTAAAAATGTCTACCGATCACTTGCTCGCTGTTTGGAATCTTGCTCACTGATCTGGTCGATGTCCAAGGATTGGCGATCATAGGAATCTATTTTATAATCTGGACTTGGAGCGTGTTCTATTATTCCAACCCCTGGCGTCGCTACCTGACGCCAGTGTAGCTCTCGCATCGTGTAAGGGTAACTTTCGAACACTTAGGACCCCCAACCTATGCATGCTAATCAAGATAAAAATCAGTAATTTAATTGTCTGGTAAATCACTAATAAAAATAATTTAATTTAGGACTGTAGGCTGGTGATCTGAGCACATAGGTAGACTGGACTGGTTGGACGGTATTTTCAGAACGACTGATTGCAGGCAAGTGAAACTTGCCAAACTTGTGTTTTAGGCCATGTCTTAGGCCATTCCCCGTTTTAGCGTAAAAGAGACTAGGCGACGAAATGATAATAGCCTAGATGCAACTTTAAGATCTAGCTTGACAACGAAGCTAGATCTGTCATCCTGCCATGTCATTCATGCATTTTTGCCTGTCACGTTTAATTTCCATATTTGTACGCTCTTTACTTTTGAGCGGCCATGCCTGTCACGTTTAATTTCTTTATCTGTACGCACATTAATTGTACCCATGCCATGCCATGCATTCTGATGTCAATCCATGCTTGAATGTTGCATTCGTAGCACACGCTACTTGTACTTGCTTGTTGAGGCTAGGCACCTGCGTTGCAGGCACAACCCTATGCCAAATACACTTCCTGGCTCGTGATCCAGAAGCGGGCTACATGTGTTGGTCAAAAGCCAATGCCCGATTACACGTAGAGGGGTAGGGTTAAGCGACCACTCATCGTATAAGTGTGCCCGTACAGCCACTTCAGCTGTAAGGCGTAAACTCTGAGCACGACATGTTTACTTGACTTGTAAAATCCGTGTGAATGTTTTAGTAGATTTGCTACCCATGCCATGATATACTTGTTGCCATGTTATACTTGCTGCCATGTCATACTTGTTGCCATGTTATACTTGCTGCCATGTCATACTTATTGCATTGTCTCACTTGTTGCATCCATGCATTAAACTGCCATGTCATCGCACATTTTAGAACTGCTAGGTTGCTTTCCTACTTTTAGTTTCCTTGCACAAGTCTCTTGTAGACTTGCTGATATGCGCCATCGTCTCTTTTGGGTGTCGCATGTTAGTTGCTGAGCCAGAGCCCGTTGCTGAGGACGAGGTGTTTGGTGACGTTGAGCCTGGGTCTACTGTTGACATGGAGTACGAGGACACCGGCGACCAGTCGTTGAGACTTATTTCTGTGTTGCTTTCAGCTTAGTTCTTGTTAGGTTGTTGGTGCGTAGCGCCTTTTCTTTTCTGTACTTTGATTATTTCTGTTGGCCATGTTTGGGCTTTTAGACTCTTCTTTTTAGCCTAGTGGCTTTTCTGTGATGTTGGAATTTATTGTGGACATTCTGAGATTGAAATAATTTTATCTGTCTCTTTTTCTTTATTATTATTTTTGTTCTGCTTTGCATTTGCAAGGACCTATACTTGGTTATTCCAGACGCTTTACAGACTGGAGCCTCACAGCTCCAAGTCTGAGCGGACTTCTCACGTCTCGCCTCCATTTTAGGGAAGCGGGTCGTGACATAATGAGTTTATTATTATTTAATATTGATGATTTTATTTTCGAGTTTGTTTCAGAAGCAACTACGGTATATCAAATTTGGAACATCCTAAAGAACAAGTGTGGAGAAGAGCAAAATGATGATAAATGGATTTTTGACATCACCATCACCTACGAAGAAGAGAGCAAATTTAACGAAGAAGAGAACGTTTCGGAGTCGAATGACTCAAGTGATGAAGAAGAGGAAGAGCAACCCACAAATAAAATGTGCATGATGGCTCATCAAGACAACAAGGATGAGGTATGTGAATCTAGTTCTGATGATGAAAATGATTTTGACATTGCTAGTGCATATGAAAATTTGTATAGAAAATACGAAAGATTGAAAAAGAAATACAGAAGTTTCAATAATAAGTACAATTCTGTGCATGATGAACATGACAATCTTAAGAACAAATTTGATTCTTTTACTAGTGAGTATGATTCAATAAAACATCATTATAATATTAACAATGATTGTAAAGATTTGAGAATTAAATATGATAAATTAGCTTGTGATCATGATTTATTGAAAAATGAACATGCTTTGTATGTTTCTTGTTTAAATGATAAGATAAATTCACTTGCAAATGTTATTACTTCTAGTCGTATAAAGCATGAATTAGTTGTAAGATTTGATTGTATCAAGAATAATTCTATTTCTTCTTGTTCTTATGCTCCTAGAAATGCTGTTGATAGATCTACTCATGCTCAAGCTTCTACATTTAAAGATATGAGTAGAAATATAAATGTTGTTCATGCCAATGTTAAAAAGTATGCTTTTATGTATGGAAGAAATGCTAGACACAATATTCATAGTGCACACCATGAACCCCATGCTTCACATGTTCCACATGTTACACATAATGCATTACACAAACCATATGTTGCACATCACAATGTTGCACACAACATTTCATAAACACCACCTAATGTGCATCATACTAAAAACAATGTTACAATGCATGTCAATATGATTTGGGTGCCAAAGAATTTGAATGATAGAGATAAAAATGTTTATATTGAAAATGTTATACATAATATGTATAAAATTCGTGATTATGGCATATGCATAGGAAATCAAACTCAAATCAAATTTGGGTTCCTAATGGTTAGTTGTGATTGAACCCATGAATTTCGGGTATCCAGTGCCTATATGATTATCTTGTTAATACCCTAATGTAGAATGATAAAATGGATGTTAGATTACATCTTGATTATGGTTGTTTGAACAAATTTGATACACTATGTTATGTTTACCATTCTAATGAAATAGTAGCAGACTACTTTTATAAATTAGTCGACTAATTCTGTGCACTTAAGAACATTTTATTATTCGTTCAAATTGATTACTCTATGACACTTCTTTGAGTTGTTATTATATTTGAACACTCATGTCTAAAATTTCATTGTGTCAATTCGATTAAATAGAATTAATTATAGTTTAATGTAATGTTATATTCTTTGATGAAGAAATTAAATATGATTTATGATTAACCTCAAGGACCCTAAAAATTATCAATACCAAAAGTATTATTTTGCAGGTAATATTTACAAATTGGAGCCAACCCCTTCAACTCCTTGATTTAAAAAAAATGTTACTCAAAGAAGGAGATTGACATTTGATATGCTCATTTATAAAGGGTGCTAAAAGTTGTAAGTATGACAATTTATTTATAATGCGTTTCAGACTCGTAATCACATGCATCATGTTTATTATTCCACCATGTGATATTTTCAACACTTGATATTTTCAATATATGAAAATTTAGTTGATGACATGATATAATAAGTTTAATTTTTATTCAGCACATGAGATCATATAAATGATATATGTCATCACATAATTATGGCACATCATCTCTAGTGTGCGAGTTATCATGCTATACTAATATGTCACACAAATTGATTAGTTTGTGGATTTATTTCCAGGTGACTCATTATTATATCTTGTTTGAAGAAAAATAGTTAGTTGACATAATTGAGCCTATTCTTTATTAAATATCAACTGCTTTTATGATATTATTGCTCATTTGTAATATCTCATTGATTATATTTGATGCATCTTAATGCTCATACTATTATTTCTATATCCATTTCAATACTTGGTGATATCTTGGATATCTTGGATATTTTGAGTTTTGTCACACATTGTTAAAATATTAAAATTATAAATTGATGTATATTTGTCGATTCATTTTTGAGAATGTCATACTCATAGAAATCATCACATTGCAATATATTTGATGCAACATTATTTATGATAACATTCTTGAATATATTAGGCATTTGATAAGTTGGAATATGGTATATTGAATTTATGGACAAGTGATCATGGCATATTCCTAAAATGCTAACACATGCATATGTTCATATGTGACATCCATGAAAATATTTTGAGTTAGGCTTATTTTGTGATATCTTGTGCTATAACTCTTTTGGAGTTCATCTTTCAGAATAGTCACACATATGCTCATTGTTCATACTTATTGTGTATCACAATATGACAAATTATGATTTCTTGATAGTATTTATGTTGACTATGTCATATTGCTTATTGACATGCCAATGTATTTATCTTGATGTCTATTTTGGATATAGTATCATAAAAATTCATTTAGTGAAATATGACCATTAATGACATATGAATCCATGCCTATATGTCTTTCATCAACACATGGTATTGATATAACACTTGGTATCATACTTTCTATTAAAATCAACGAAAGCTTGGATATTTATTTCATTAGGAAACACAATTATTTTATGACTCAAAAGATTTAAAAAAATGCTATTGAGTCATCCTTAATGAATAATATTTCATTTGTTCATGGATAGCAAAAGGTAGTATTATACTTGGTTGTTATGCATAATATTGGACTTTATTCATATGTAAAGATCATAAATATATTTTATGTTAGAAATTGTACATTGGAATTGAATATGCTTATTGACTACAATTATTGTTTTGGATATATTATATGTTTAAATGTTGCTTGTTTCTTTCTGGCATTTAATGCTGAGAGAGTAACACCTCCATGAGATTAATGCATTATTATAGGAGGAGTAAGTATGATTTCTTTTAATTCATGCTTCAATTCATGCTAAATTGAAATATATGCATGAAGGGATATTGAGACATTTTTATGTCATTGAATAATTGAATATTGCATGCTATGAATGTTTAAGACATGCTATTTATTAAATATATCTTTCACATAGTATGCATATTATTCTCTCTATGTAAATTTTTCACACTTGGTGTCACGAGTATTTTTAACACTTGGTATGTACACAATCATATTTTTGTGTGATGATAAGGGGAGAAAAATAGTGAAAAGAAAAAACATGAATGAATAATATGTTGCTAACCAGCTTTGATGCAGGGGGAGTATGATATAATTTCATACTTTCATACCTCATCTAAGCAGGGGGGTTAAGTACATTTACTCATTAGTTTTCAAATTTTCAAATTATATTATTCATATGTTTTTCATTTGGGTGTCATTATCAAAAAGGGAGAGAGTGGTGGGAAATCTAGTTCCACCCCAAAGTGGTTTTGATGATGATCACACCAAATGTTGTTATGTACTAATCATAATACTTAAGTGTGTAGGTTGTGCAAACAAGCTAATTGAAGCTCAAAGCATATCCCGAGAAGAAGAACTCAACCGCACTCATAGAATATGAAGATGTATTTATCTCACATTCCAGTCTACATTCTAAAGCTTCAGTTTAAGCGCAAGAGGAGCTCAATGAAGAAGCTCAAAGAATGTACTCAAGCTCAAGCTAAAGAGGAGCTCAAATTCAAGTGAAGACCATGCAACACGTTCAAGTTCAACCATGGCTTCAAGGTATTCATAGTGTCTTGTGTGTGAGTTGTCTTTCATTTTCTTAGGACTATGTCAAAGCCAAGAAGACTATGCACACACAAAATGATTTTCTAAAATATTTTTAAAACTCATTTTAAACTCATTTGAGAGCATACTTTCCATAAAGCTAAGTTTCAAAACTTGTAGTCAACCTCCAAACACCCAGGAGTTGATTACATATCATATATTAGAGTTTTCTCTGAAAATCGATCTAGGAGTCGACTACCAAAGGAGGGAGTCGACTACCTGCTGTAGCAGAGTTTATCACGCCCCGCAACCCATTATACAGGTGTGAAAATGAGACGAAGGTCCGCATGTACCGGAGCTGTGAAACTCGGACCCAATAAGCGTATGTAAAGGTACACCAATTAATACACATGTTCTTGGATTTTAAAGTTCAGAACAATAAGAGTGCTCAAAAGAAATAACATTCATTCATTAGATATGATCCAACAGTACAAAAGAAAGTCTAATAAAGAAAGCCTCAGCATGGCTACAACTGAAAGGAAACTACTGGTGCTACGCACCCAACCTAGACAAGAAATTAAAATGGTGATACGCACCCAACTAGAAAGCGGGAAACTCCACGTCAGCAACTACAAGGTAGCTCTAAGACTGGTCCTCGTCCGGATCGTACTCCTGGACATCGTCCTCCTGCTCCAAGTCCTCAGGTACAATCTGCTCGTCTACATACTCTGTCTCGGTACCTGACGTACAAACGCCCAAGAGAAAAGAAGTCATACGTCAGGCAGGGTCTACAAGTGAAAGGTGAGAAGACTCTACTGCAAGGTGTAAAGGAATTTAAATACAGATATTGTAAATGTTGTTTACACGACAATTTGTAAGATGCGACAGCATGACATTTATATAGCATGGCAAGAAAAGTATATACAGTGCAAGAAGGTAAACATGGCATGACATGGCATGGCAAGAAAAGTAAAGACAGTGCAAGAAGGTAAACCGTAGCGTATGCTACCGGCTACAAGACAAACAAGAAAAACAAGACAAGACTGTGTGTGTCATGAATGGTTCATGCCTTACGGTTAGAGAATGGCCAAACCCTCTAAACCGTAGGACCGCTCAACCCTACCCCAACCCAAGTGCACAAGAGAAGTCCGTACAAGGGGACACTCACTCTGCTTGGTGAGCACACTATTACCCGCAGGTTATCCGTACAAGGGATCACTCGCTCTGCTAGGTGAGTGTCCTATTACCCGCAGGTTATCCAAACAAGGGGTCACTCACTCTGCTAGGTGAGTGACTTATTCCCAGTAGGTTATTAATACATGACCATTTAAAAATGGAGTTACGTGACAAGACAAAAATGATGCATGTCCATTTTAAGGGATGTATCAACATGACAATTATAGTAAATGATGCCTAGACTTCATTGTCAAGTCTAGGCTATCGTGAGGGTGTCCCATACACCATCATTTCACGTCTGGTTCTCTTATTCGTACATTTACAAATTAAATAAAGTAATGGCCTAAACGTGGCCGTAACTATGCAAGTGAACACACTTGCCTGAGGTGGTGAGAAATGCGTCCGTAGAGAGCGTCTCATCACGGGCAGTGCGTCTGTTATGGGTTGCTGTAATAAATTATGGGGACGATGTCAGGACCAGTTTTAGAAATCCTATTAGGGCAAGTCTCTAGGTTGATCGTGGATATCCTATCAGTTCCAAGTCAAGTGTTCAAATGGTCAAACCTATTCGACGATTCTACCTTATGTGCACAGTTAAAATTGTCCAATCGTCGGTCTAGATTCCACAACAGTTTAAAAGAGCATAAAATTAAATTTAGCGATTAGTTGCCAATTTTAATTAGGTTTTCAATGACGTAATGTATGGGTTACTACAAGCGAGGGAACCAACATAGTACGACGATTGCGTGGGAAAACGGCGTCGGATTCTGGAACGACAATGGATCGTGTCGTTTCTGGTTCCCCGACTATGGGTAGCGCAGTAAGGAGAATGAGATTGTAGGGGTCGCCTCGGCTACGGGTAGTGCAGCAAAGCGGTGAGGCAACGAAGAGGGACATCGGCAACGACAATGGCTACGGCTGCGGCAGCAGCGAGGGTCTGCGGCTTGAGATGATGGCGCATGGCGACAAGGGCATCGGCTGGGCGTGTCGTGGCAGCGAGGGGAGGGGACAACAACCATAGGGGAGGGCCGGCCTGAGTTGCGCCGTCGGGTGCAAGGAGAGCGGGAGGGAGCGGCCGCAACGCGCGCGGCTTACTGGGTTGGAGGCTGTCGCGAGGCCCGGGTTCCTGGCAGCGAATCGAGAGAGGTTGGCCGGAGAAAGGTGAGGTCGTGCGGCAGTTTGAAGAGGAGCAGGGCTGTCTTACGACCTGGGGGAAGGGAATGAAGTCCAGGCGTTGGGGGTTTAAGGGGGGTGGTGCAACGACAAAGAGGATGGCCTGGATGAAGAGGAGCTCGGGCGTCGTCAGGTTTGATAGAGGGAGGAGACAATGTGAGAGAGAGAGAGTTGAGAGGGAGAGAGTGTAAAAAGGCTAGGGTTTAAAATATTTTTGTGCGACTGAAATAACCTAGCCCTAGGTTATGATATTTCCAAGTCTAAAGAAAGAGAGAATATGGTTAAAGCTTTGTGTGACACCTGCTTGGTACCCTAGTCTATATATGATAGGGGGGTTGTTCACGTGGGAGGGGGGGAAGTGGGGGTACGGTTAGGGGGTGGTTAGGATGTGGGATTAGATTAAATCAAAGATTTGATTTGGTTAGTTCGATTTTTAAAAAACATCGCTAAGATTCCCCTTAACAAAAGTTTGTAGAAGGTTAGGTTAGAGGTATTAAAAACATTATGTTTTATTTTTAAAACAAACACACAGACTCCTTAATATAAACTAATTTACAAAAATTTATAATAACATATTTTATAAATTTATAATGAGATAAGCAGATTGGTCCTCCGACATCTAAAAATTACAAATAAAATATCGGGGTGATCGCGCATCCGGGAGGGTTGCGAAAATGGGGTTCGGTCGTGCGTTCGAGCTACAGAAAGCAATAATATAAATCAAATACAAAAACACGCACACGAAACTACAAAGATACGCGCTGAAATACGTACGATCGAAAAGTGACCGTTACATCCTACCCACCTTAAGAAAAATTCTGTCATCGGAATTCACATCAACTAGGGGTAACAAACAAAGACGGGTAATGCTCACGCATCTCATCTTCACGCTCCCATGTGGACTCTCCAGGTGATCCATGATGCCACATCACTCTCACCAGGTTGACTACCTTGTTCTGCAACTGCTTCTGTCGACGGTCCAAAATCTGCACCGATTGTTGGTCATATGTCTGGTTCGGTCAAACCGTGATCTCTGAAAAATCCACAGCGTGTGATGGGTCACTGACATATCGATGTAGCTGAGATACGTGAAAAACATCGTGAACTCCCTCCAGAGATGGTGGTAGAGCAAGGCGATATGCCACTGCTCCCATACGATCCAACATGTCAAACGGTCCAATATACCTCGGACTCCGCTTTCACTTCTTTCTGAAACGAATGACTCCACGGTTCGGAGAAATCTTTAGGAAGACATAATCTCCTGGCTGAAACTCCAAAGGTCGTCACTTGGTGTCCGCCCAATGCTTGTAGCGATCTTGAGCAATCTGGAGCTTATCCCTGATGTCTCTCACGACGTCCACATCCTTTACAATCATCTCCGGACCCAACAGCTCTCTATCTCCGATGTCATCCTAGCTCAGTGGTGATCGACATTTCTGTCCATATAGAGCAGCAAATGGAGCTATGCCAATGCTCGCCTGATAGCTGTTGTTATAGGAGAATTCCACTAAATGAAGATGGTCTTTCCACGAACCCTTCAGATCGAGCATGCAAGCTCTCAACATATCCTCCAGAATCTGAATCGTCCTCTTTGACTGGCCATCGGTCTGCGGGTGATACGCCGTGCTAAAACTCAGACTCGTACCAAGGTTCTCCTGTAGACTCTTCCAAAACTGAAACGTGAATCTCGAGTCAATATCAGATACGATGCTCACCGGAACTCCATGTAAGCGCACAATCTCCTGCACGTACATAGTCCTCATCACGAACTAACCTTAGGGAGGAACTATAAATAGGGAACTAAAAAAAGTATTTTACCTCTAGATACTTTCTCGCCAAGATTTCTGTGGACTGTCCCACTCGGAATGGGATGAAGTGCACAGACTTGGTCAATCGATCAACGATCACCCAGACTACGTCGTTCTGCTTAGGACTCCGAGGTAGACCAGTCACAAAATCCATCATGATGTGCTGCCACTTCCACTCCGGAATATAGAGCGGTTGTAGCAATCCTACAGTCCGACGGTGCTCCGCCTTCAGTTACTGGCACACCAGGCACTTGGCAACACTTCATGCCATGCTCCTCTTCAAGCCAATCCACCAATAGTTCAGACGGAGGTCCTTGTACATCTTCGTGCCTCCAGGATATATGGAATAAGGCGAGCTATGTGCCTCATTCAACAGCTCATCTCTAATGTCACCTGCAGGTACGCAGAGTCTACTGTCGTATCTCAGGGATCCATCCTCATGAATGATGAACTTCGTCCGAAGTCCAGCTTCTACCTATCTTCTGATCCTCTGCAGCTTCAGATCTCCCGCCTGAGCTGCCTTGATATGATCCACAATCGTTGACTGAATCTGTATATTCATCAACGAAACGATCACTCCAGGTAGGACAACCTCAATGTCCATCCCTCTCAGCTCTTGCTGTAATCTCCAGTGGACAGTATGCATCATCACTGTGGGGATTCTGCTCAAAGCATTTGGTACTACATTCACTTTCCCCGGGTGATACTACAGATCTATCTCATAATCCACCATTAACTCCAACCATCGTCTCTGATGCATATTGAGCTCCTTCTGAGTAAATATATACTTCAAGCTTTTGTGATCGGTGAAAATTTTCACACACACACTCAGCATGAAGTGTCTCCAGATCTTCAACACAAATATCATAGCTGCTTACTCCAGATCACATGTCGGGTAGTTCTTCTCATGATTCCTTAACTGTCGAAAAGAGTACGCGACCAAGTGACCATACTGATGCAGGACGCATCTGAGGCCCTTGTCGATGCATCACAGTAAATATCGAAGCCTCCACTCCGATCCAGTACAGCCAAAACCGGTGCTGTGGTCAATCTCACCTTCAAAATACTGAAGGCATCCTCACAATCCTCTGACCAACGGAACTCCACGTCCTTCCTCGTCAACCTCGTCATTGGCTCTGCAATCCTCGAAAAATCCTTGATGAAGCGACGGTAGTAGCCAGCTAATCCAAGGAAGCTCCTGATATCCGATGCTGATAGTGGGGTCGGTCACTCGCTGACTGCTCTGACTTTCTCTAGATCTACCGATATGCCATCACCAGATACCAAGTGTCCCAGGAATGTGACTCTGTCCAACCAGAACTCGCACTTACTATACTTGGCATAAAGCCGGTGACGCCTTAGTGTCTCCAACACTATTCTCAGATGTCGGCTGTGCTTCTCCTCAGACTTTGAGTAAATAAGGATGTCATCAATGAAGATGACGACGAACTTATCCAAAAAGTCATAGAAGATCAAATTCATCAAGTTCATGAACACTGCGGGAGCGTTGGTCACACCGAAAGGCATGACCACGAATTCATAGTGTCCGTACTTTGTCCTGAATGCCGTCTTCGGAATGTCATCCTTCTTCACCTTTAGCTGATGGTATCCGCTTCTCAAATCCAACTTCGAGAAAACTCTCGAACCTCCGAGCTGGTCGAATATATCATCAATGCGGGGCAACATATACTTATTCTTCACCGTCACTGCATTCAATCCTCTGTAGTCCACACACATCCTGCGGGATCCATCCTTCTTCTTCACTAATAGGACTGGTGCACCCCAAGGTGACACACTATGATGTATAAATCCCTTCTCCAACAGCTCATCCAACTACTTCCTTAGCTCCTCGAGCTCTGCATGAGCCATACGATACGGTGCCTTCGATATAGGTTGCGCTCCTGGCATCAGGTTTATGCTGAACTCCAAAGCTCTGTCGGGTGGCAACCCTGAAATATCATCCGGAAAGACGTCATCGAAGTCTCTGATGACTGCTGGCCTACTGATCTCCATCTGCATGGCGGTAGAAATCGATTCCTCTGGCTTGGCCCAAAATCTAATGGGCCCAAGCGATCGTCCCCTGCTATGAAACTCGAACTCCTGGTGGCCTGGTATCATGAACACCACCTTCTTACTGTAGCATTCGATCGAAGCATGGAAACCTCCCAACCAATCGATGCCAAGAACAACATCGAAATGAGGTAGATCATGGACAATGAAGTCGACAAAGAGCTCGTGTCCACTGATCACTAACGGAATCGATCGGCATCCCAAATTAACCGTCACCACTCCATTCCATATAGTGATGTCCCAACACTTTGGAAGTGTGTGGGTGGGAATGGAGTGCTCAGTTACGAATCTCCAGGTTATGATGCACATAAATGCACCGGAGTCGAACAAAGTTAATGCCGGATAAGAGGACACTAAGATGGTGCCTAAGATAAAGATAATAACTAAGGTCAGGCAAGGCTACTAATCTAACTAGTATGGTTAAGCAACCCCATGCTAACAATATGAACTACGCTATACATATGAGAGACTAGTTCTAAGAGATTACCTACAATGACGCCATCCACGTCCTCAGCCTCCATGGCTGTCATGGTATAGGTTGGCCTCCAAGGTGGCACTGCCTGCTGGTACATCTGCTTCTGTGGTGCCAAAGGGGGTCCATGTACATCAGCTCCTCTCTGAATAGGTGCAGGTGCTCCATGCGATACTGGGACTGGTGCTCCATGCACAGCATGTTGTAACCTTAGGCAATCTCCAGTGACATGTGCGGCAGCTCCACATGCCAGACAAAAACTCAGCTTCTTCTTGCAATTGTTCTAATGATGCCCCGGTTTGCCACAAAAATGACATGGACCCCTGATCTGGCTCTGTGCAGGTGCTCTTGACCTCTTGAAAGGCACTGACTGAACGGGCCTCATAACAGGCCTAGCTACTGGCCTGTATTGCTCCATCGGTCACTTTCCTCCACCAGCAGGAGGATTAGGAAGTCTTGCCACGGTCTCATGGTTCCTGGCTGCATTCAGTACAGCCTCCACAGTAGTCAAGTCTGCCGAAGTCATCGAAGCATGGATCTTGGGATTCAGCCCCTGAGCGACACTGATTAGCTCGGTTCTCTTCTTTCTTGACCATATGCGGTGCGAAATGGCTGATCATCTCAAACTCCGCCTCATACTCATCCACTGACATATTCCCATGTGTTAGATTCACGAACCGCTACAAGAGCTCTCTCTTCGCAGCCTTAGGAAAATACTTCGCATTGAACTTGGACTTGAAAGTGCTCCACTCCACTGGCTTCTGCAGATGCTTCTCCTCTAAGCGCCACCAGTTTCTTGCATTATCAGTCAGCTGCAGCTTCGCTACCTCCACCGTGGTCTCCTCAGGTATCTTGGCAGCTATCAACTTATCCTCAGTACTCTGGATCCACTCATCAGCGTCCAGGGGTCCATTCCTTCCAGAAAAGGTCCTCGGCTGTAACTTATTGAACTTCTTCACTCCAGGTGCAGCTCGTGGGGCAGGCAGTGGTGGTGGTGCAGCCGGAACAGCTTGGGTAGCACGGGCAGCCTGATGGGTCTCCTCAACCATCTGATGCTGAACGTTTAGCATCTCTCTCATGACGCCCAGAAATTGACGGAATTCACCACATTAGCCTTCCTTGGCCCCTTCAGCTGAGGTCTCGGCTTGTGTAGGGCGTCTTTTTGTCATCCTATGACAAGGAGAACCCAAATTAGACTTTGCACATGTTAAACTGGATATTAAATGAATGCGAGTACTTTTATCGTTCCAAACTTTTCGCATGACCTGTATGGGCCACCACAAAAACCTGTCACGCCCCGCAACCCATTATACAGGTGTGAGAATGAGACGAAGGTCCACATGGGTCGGAGCTGTGAAGCTCGGACCCAATAAGCATCTGTAGAGGTACACCAATTAATACACAGGTTCTTGCATTTTAAAGTTGAGAACAATAAGGAAATAATATTCATTCATTAGATATGATCCAATAGTACAAATGAAAGTCTAATAAAGAAAGCCTCAGCATGGCTACAACTGAAAGGAAATTACTGGTGCTACGCACCCAACCAAGACAAGAAAGTAAAATGGTGCTATGCACCCAACTAGAAAGCAGGAAACTCCACGTCAGTAACTAAAAGGGAGCTTTAAGACTGGTCCTCGTCTGGATCGTACTCTTGGACAGCGTCCTCCTGCTCCAAGTCCTCAGGTACAAGCTGCTCGTCCGCGTACTCTGTCTCGGTACCTGATGTACAAACACCCAACAGGAAAGGAGTCGTACGTCAAGCATGGTCTACAAGTGAAAGGTGAGAAGACTCTACTGCAAGGTGTAAAGGAATTTAAAGACAGATATTGTAAATGTTGTTTACACGACAATTTGTAAGATGCGACATCATGACATTTATATAGCATGGCAAGAAAAGTAAATACAGTGCAAGAAGGTAAACATGGCATGGTAATAACCGTAGCGTGTGCTACCGGCTACAAGACAAACAAGAAACGACCGTGTGTATCATGAAGGGTTCATGCCTTACGGTTAAAGTGTGGCCAAACCCTCTAAACCATGGGACTGCTCAACCCTACCCTAACCCAAGTGCATAAGAGAAGTCCGTACAAGGGGTCACTCACTCTGCTAGGTGAGCGCTCTATTACCCGCAGGTTATCCGTATATGAGATCACTCACTCTGCTAGGTGAGTGTCCTATTACCCGCAGGTTATCCATACAAGGGGTCACTCACTCTGCTAGGTGAGTGCCTTATTTCCCGTAGGTTATTAATACATGACCATTTAAAAATGGAGTTACGTGACAAGACAAAAATGATGCATGTCCGTTTTAAGGGATGTATCAACATGACAATTATAGTAAATGATGCCTAGACTTTGTCGTCAAGTCTAGACTATCGTGAGGGTGTCCCAAACGTAATCATTTAACGTCTGGTTATCTTGTTCATACATTTACAAATTAAAGAAAGTAATGGCCTAAACGTGGCCGTAACTACGCAAGTGAACACACTTGCCTGAGGTGGCGAGAAGTGCGTCCGTAGGGAGCGTCTCGTCACGGGCAGTGCGTCGGTTATGAGTTGCTGTAATAAATTAAGGGGATGATGTCAGGACCAGTTTTAGAAATCCTATTAGGGCAAGTCTCTTGGTTGATCGTGGCTATCCTATCAGTTCCAAGTCAAGTGTTCAAATGTTCAAACCTATTCAACGATTCTACCCTATGTGCACAGTTAAAATTGTCCAATCATCGATCTAGATTCCACAACAGTTTAAAAGAGCATAAAATTAAATTTAGTGATTAGTTGCCAATTTTAATTAGGTTTTCAATGACGTAACGTGTGGGTTACTACGAGTGAGTGAACCAACCTAGTACGACGATCGCGTGGGAAAACGGCGTCGGATTCTGGAACAGCAACGGATCGTATCGTTTCTGGTTCCCCAACAGCGGGTAGCACAATAAGAAGAACAGGATCGTTGGGGTCGCCTCGGCTGCAGGTAGCACATGAAGCGGTGAGGCAATGAAGAGGGACAGCAGCAACGACAGCGGCAACGGCTACGGCAACGGCTGCGATAGCAGCGAGGGACCGTGGCCTGAGATGATGGCGCACATCAGAAAGGGCAGCGGCTGGGCATTTCGTGGCAGCGAGGGGAGGGGACATCAGCTGTGGGGGATGGCCAGCCTGAGTTGCGCCGTCAGGTTCAAGGAGAGCGGGAGGGAGCAGCAGCAACTCGCCCGGCTTGCTGGGCTGGAGGCTGTCGCGAGGCCCGGGTTCCCGACAGCAAAGCGAGGGAGGTTGGCCAGAGAAAGGTGAGTTCGTGCAGTTGTTTGAAGAGGAGTAGGGCTGTCTTGCAGCTTGGGGGAAGGGAATGAAGTCCAGGCGCTTGGGTTTAAAGGGGGGTGGTGCAGCGACAGAGAGGGCGGCCTGGAGGAAGAGGAGCTCGGGCGTCGTCGGGTTTGATAGAGGGAGGAGACAGCGTGAAAGAGAGAGTTGAGAGGGAGAGAGTGTACAAAGTCTAGGGTTTAAAATATTTTTGTTCGGCTGAAAGAACCTAGCCCTTGGTTATGATATTTCCAAGTCTAAAGAAAGAGAGAATATGGTTAAAGCTTTGTGTGACAGCAGTTTGGTACCCTAGTCTATATAGGGTATGGGGGTTGTTCACGTGGGAAAGAGAGGGGGGAGTGGGGGTACGGTTAGGGGTGGTTAGGATATGGGATTAGATTAAATCAAAGATTTGATTTGGTTAGTTCGATTTTAAAAAAACATCGTTAAGATTCACCTTAACAAAAGTTTGCAGAAGGTTAGGGTAAATATATTAAAAACATTAGGTTTTGTTTTTAAAAAAAATGCACAGAGCCCTTGATACAAACTAATTTTACCAAAATTTATAATAACATATTTTACAAATTTATAATGAGATAAGCAGATTGGTCCTCTGACGTCCAAAAATTACAAAGAAAATTTCGGGATGATCGCGCCTCCGGGAGGGTTGCAAAAATGTGGTTCGGTCTCACGTTCGAGCTACAGAAAGCAATAATAAAAATCAAATACGAAAACACGCACACGAAACAACAAAGATACACGCTGAAATACGTACGATCGGAAAGTGACCGTTACAGAGTTTTTCCTGAAAACTCTCTGTGAGTTGACTACCTCCTCTAGGAGTCGACTACCAGTTGTGCGACCTGACTTCCTTGATTTCCTCTCCTATTTTGTAACGGTCTGTTTCTAAACGTATGTATTTCCATTAATTAATCTTTTTGAATAATTGTCTTAGGATTTATTATTATTCTACCCCGAACTCGAACTCGTGATCGGATTCCTTGTTCGCGATTCTAGCGACTTCGTGATCACATTGGTATCTTCTTTATAACTTTTGGTTTAACGTTGATTGTAGGGGCGAAGTCGTTGTAAGTCAAATATCTTAACCAAAATTACGTATTATCTTAATATCATTGATCCTCCTGATCAAATCTTAATTAGTAGATTTTCTAAATCAGATGTTAACTTAATAAATCTAAATATTCTAACTAAATGGATTCTCCTAATCCAGAAGTATTTTAACAATATCGATTTTCTCTCTTAACCAATTAATTATCTTAACGTTGACTCACTTATCTACTTATGGGGAGATTAATATCCTATCATATCTCCATGATCCTATCCTCCACGATTTATCTCCATAATCCTAGTAACTGTCTCACTTATCAAATAGTGGAGGTTAAGTCCATCTCTACGCGGTTTTCTTTGAAAGATCCATTTGCAACTGAACATCTCGCTCTCTTCTATTTGATACACATCAATTAATGTCCCCATTCTTCTTTCTATGCAACTACCTCTCCCCACTTTCTCTCCTATTCCATGCAACCAAAACTTTTCTTTCAAGCAAAAACAAAGAAAACGAACCCTAAGGAAAGCCACACCCCCACGTACACAAACTTTCCTCTTCCCTTAGCATTTAGAAACTCACCCATTTATTTTCTCCCCATATCTCTTACACAGCAGGACCGCATGCCATCCCACGTGATCTTCCCATATCCCAACCCCCATCCCACGTTTGCAACAAATCCCCCTCAGATCTGGGGGAACCCCACGCAAACAACCCCCGCATGCTTCCCCCATGCATGCATAAATCCCATACGCACGCCCCACGTCGCTCCTCCTTCTCTCCTTCTTCTTCTTAAACCCCACCCTCCGAGCTCCGACTACCCAAACCTACCCCGACCTCAGCCCTCTGTCCATCACCACGAAACCAACCACCAGCCTTGCCCGTCTGCCTCCTTCCTCCTCCCAATTCCAGCCCCTCCACGACTCGTCGCCTGCGCCTCCTTAGCCTCCAAGCCCATGACACCGTCGCCTTCACCTGCTCCTCCTGCAACCCTCACAACTTCTCCGCCCCCAACACCCGCAGCAAGCCTCTGGGAAAACTCCCCAGCCTTCCAGCAAGGCGACCTCGCCTTTCTCCTCGCCCAAAACCCCCAGCTCCGCCACCGCCCTCTCCTTTCTCCACCACCACTCCAGCACCTCCCCTCTCCCTCCAAAGCCCATGGCACCGTACTCTCCTCCAACCTCCACACCGAACACACACTGCCTCCGACCCCGCCATCACCTACTCGACCCCGACGGCCTCAAACCACCGCAACACCCCATCCTCCTATCAAACCCATCACCTCCGACCAAGCAATGTCCCCACCACAGTCCACTGTACCGCCTCCCCCATCTTCCCTCACCGACCACCAACACCCCCGAACCCCCTCCACTGCAGCGACCCCGTCCTTCTCCAACCTCGTCGCTTCTCCTCCAACGATGACAGCCCATTGACCTCCGACGTCCCTCTCCCTACGACCCTCGAGCGCCACCGCTGCCAGCAAACAACGCCAGAACACCCCTGTCACCGTCACCTTCCGCTGCAGCCTCTGACGCCGCATCGCCGTACGTCGTTTAGTCGCTGCCTCCGCCTACAAGAACGACACCGCAACATCACATAAGTTAGCGTGATATTTAATATTTTATTATGTTAGTTAGAATAGTAATAGGTTATGTTATGACCTATTATATTATAAGGTATATATTATACTGTTAGTAATATGTTAGTATTAATAAAATGTTAGTACATTAGTATTGTTATTATATTAGTTTTTTAATATATAGCTTAGTACGTAACATTATATACATCAGTATTAGTATGTAAGTTAATGTTATTGTTATATATAAGTTAGTTTTATATAATATCAGTAAGTTAGTAAGTTAAGGGTTAGTACAATAAAGTTACTGTATGCTGTTAGTAATATATTAGTTTATATATAATAACAGTACGTATATATATAAACTGTTATATAGTTAGTAATGTAATAGTAAGTAGTAGTAGTAAGTAGTAGTATATCAGTATATAAATAATTATAAAAGATGCTGTAATAGTAAGTAGTAGTATATCAGTATATAAATAATTATAAAAGATGCTGGATCTAGTATTATTTGAATTGTATAATAATTGTTAGCTTAATATTGAAAATTTAATGACGCAGAAACGTCTGTGCCCTTCATACAAACTCATCGACACCAAAATCACCGAAATCAGGCAAATACGCATATTTATACGCATTTTTAAATGTTGTTCTTTAGACGCTTTTACGTATAGTTAGTTCTGGATGATTTAACCGTGACATCTTGTACACGATAAATGCCATGTGACAAAATGACACCAAACTCCATATGTGCACTTTGTGAATTGCCAGATAAGAACATATGTGTGTGTGTGTGTGGACACTTTAACAAGTTGACTGATAATGTTTCATAAATTGCAAACGTCTGGACATGTATGGATATCTTGAACTACTTGAAAAATCATGACTATTGCGGGCCGGTTTGGCTAATCTTAGATATTGCATGCCAAGATTTGGCTATCTTGTGGGCCAGTTTGGCTAGTCTGCCTCGTGTTCTAGTATTACAAATTTTGATGGCCGGATTGGCTGATTCCGGCTCATGGTCCAGAAAGTACATGTGGGTGGGGTTGGGTTCGCAGGCACTATTCGGGAGTAAACGGGTCACCTTCGAGGGCACGAGAAGGTTGATTCACTTGTTTACCGCCTAACGACGTGAACCTTAGTTACTAAATTGCAAACACTTATGAACATCCTGAAAATGCTATATTGAACATGTATAATATATAGAACTGCTACTGCTTCCATTTAAAATAGAACCAACATGCTAATCTAAAATCTGTTCTTACTACTTAGAAATAGAAATGCCATGCTAATGTAATTCTGTTTGAACTGCTTAGAAATGTTAATTGTTCATTCATTCTCAAATTCTTTAAATACCATGAAATTGCTTTTGAAAACATTACCGAGGGTCAATTCTACTACCATTTCATATCTTGCCGAGCGACCCTCGCTGACGTATATTTCCTTGTCTTCTATCTTGTGAAATATACGTCAGGTTTGAGAAAGAGGAGTATACCTTGAGACTGAGCAGGTTGACCAGGAGTTCCCGGACGTTGAGATCCACTGCTGAGGAACGGCATGCTTCTGCAACACCGCTAAAGAATTAACATTTGTCGTTGTAATCCCATTCAATGTAATTTCTTTTGATGTAACTGTTTCCAATGGCCATGTTAGGCCTTATTTGTGTACATGTAATTCTGGACACTGACTTTGTAAAAATGATAATCCGTATTGTTCTGAGTTTGCATGCAAGGACCTGAAATGTTGTAATCACAGACGCTTATTGTGCTTAAGTCAAAAAAAAGAAGAAAAACAGTACTTCTTCTTTCCTTTAAGTACAGCTGACCCGCTCGCGTCCTCCCTCCCAAGTAGAATGTGCTCAAGTTCAAGCTAAAGAGGAGCTCAAATTCAAATGAACCCATGCAACAAGATCAAGTTCAACTATGGCTTCAAGGTCTTCATAGTGTCTTGTGTGTGAGTTGTCTTTCATTTTCTTTGGACTATGTCAAAGCCAAGAAGAATATGCACACACACAAAATGATTTTCTAAAATATTTTTAAAACTCGTTTTAAACTCATTTGAGAGCATACTTTCAATAGAGCTAAGTTTCAAAACTTGTAGTCAACTTCCAAACACCTGATCACTCCATATTATGCACCTTTTTTCTGCATGATTGCATGCCGTTTTGATCGCTCATATCGCGTTTTTCACGATTATTCGACAATATTGCGATGCTTTTCACTATTTCTTGTTTTTGTCGTATTTCAGGAGATATGGAGCGATTTGGAGTGATTTTGAGATCAAGAGGATTTGCATCCACTCCGGAGTGTCACCCATAGCTCTTTTGAGGGCCATTCAACAATGGAAGACGAGTGGAAGAAGAAGGAACTTCGTAGGAGCGACGAGGAGGAGAAACGAAGAAGATTGGGCATCTACAGCATGTCACTCGACCGAGTGAAGCACTCACTCGGCTGAGCAGAGAAGCTCACTCGGTCGACCAGACCGGACATGCACAACAGAAGAATATCGGCGTGCACTCGGCCGAGTGACGATAGACCACTCGGCCGAGTATGAATATCCCCTTGCCCGAGTGGCACGGGAAAATCCATCCAAAAAGAGGCCGACTTACTGGAATTTTACAGTCGATCTGAGAAAGCCACTCGACCGAGCATGGAATGCCCATCGGCCGAGTGAGTAAAGCCACCCTCGACCGAGTCACCTCTGAAGACAGACCCCCGAAAATCCCCGACTTACTGGAAATGTACAGGGTTTGTCACTCGGCCGAGTGACATTTGTCACTCGGCCGAGTGAGCCGTTCCGCCTGCTGTGTAAAGTGCGATTTCTGGGCTGCGCAGGGGCATTTTGGTCACGATTTTCTGGGCGATTTTGAAGGGTATTTAAACCCAGTTTTTGCCCTAGTTAGAAAGGACTTTTTAGAGCTTTTTGGCAGCCTTTTTGAGAGCTTTTTAGATCATTAGATTTAGCTTTTCTCTTAGAGATTAAAAGGCTACTTTTGTTGGATGCTATTGGATTCTCATTGGTTTGTCCATTCTCTTATCAAAAACCCCATTTTTGTTAACAATTTCTCTATTGCAATGAATTGTGTTGATTTTATTATTGATTTTCTTAAGTATTGCATGATGATTAGTGAGTAGTGCCTTCGTCTTAGGGCGTAGGGATGAACCCTATAGACCATATTTCTAAATTGTGATGAATTGGTGAAATTCTTGCTAGAATTGATTAGGGTTAGGTTGGGATTGATTAATTACAGATAGCTAGGGATTCATATCGATTGGGATTTGTAAGAGATTGGGTCCCAATTGATAGGAAGACCTAGAAATTCGATTTAGATTTACGATTGGATTTCTCTAGAATTGGTTTGCAAGAGATTAGACCAAAGCTAGGATTTTCAATCGTGTTTCTATACCAATACCCGTTTGCAAGAGATTGGACGGGTAGGAACTATCTCAACCTAGGTCGGAGCTCGAGTTTGCACGAGAGTGGGCTCGAGATACGATTGAACGATGACGTCGTTCTTCACGCTAGCGTCTTAGGTTAGGGTTTGCAAGAGATTGGGCCCTACCCTAGGTTTGCTATAGACCGGCAATAGCGCGAGAGCGTGAGCTTGGTTCTACATTTAGTTGCGACTAGTTCACCTAAGATTCAAGTCTAGCAATGATGAAACCTACGAATCACAACGATGAGATACGGTCCGTAGCGGGGATTCCCTATCCCTAGGTGCTTTATTTTATTGATATTTCTATCGACATTTGAACGATTGTGACCATTTCACCCCAAACTATTCTCGACCATTTTGATAGCTAGGTGATCGGAAGGAGACACTGTCATTGTTCCTCCCTGAGTTCGATACCCGCTCGCCACTACACCGTGCGCTTGCGGTAAGACTACAAGTCGCTTGTACCGGGTGTGTGTACTCCCGGGGCGCGATCAACACCCAGGAGTTGATTACATATCATTTAGCAGCGTTTTCTCTAAAAACTGCTCTGGGAGTCGACTACCTGCTGTAGCAAAGTTTTTCCTGAAAACTCTCTGGGAGTCGACTACCTCATCGGGATTCGACTACCAGCTGTGCGACCTGACTTCCTTGATTTCCTCTCCCATTTATTCTTAGCTTGATTTTTGGGCTAAAGTCATACCTCATTTGAAATATTTCAAATCTTTTCTTGGCTCTATAAATAGAGAACCCTTGAGATCTTTTTCCTAACCAATTTCATTCTTGAGAAAATCTATAATTCTCTCAAAAGTTCTCAAAGTTCGCATCGCTCTTAAAATTCTTCATAGCCAAACAGTTTTTCAATTCTCTAATCTTAGTTCGTATTTTCTTTTCTAAACTTTTTAAGATCATTATTTTTTGGCTATTGTAAATTGGTTTTCAAAATCCTCGCTACTTTTATTTTTATATTCTTAAAGGATTTTTGAAACAACTTAAGTTCTTGATCACATTGAATCATTTCATATTATTTGTGTGATCAAAGAACGATTTAAATCCTTTGTCACATTGAGCACAATTGCAAATTCATCTTGGCTATAGAATTATTGGGTGTTAACAAATCTCAACTAAAATTATTGTGGTGAATTGGATTTCGATCTTACTTTAAGTCCCTTGGAGATAAGGGTGTTGGAAATCCTAGCTAAGGCTAGGTGGTGTAAATCCTAGTTGAGACTAGGTGAATGGAAATCCTAATGGTGGAACTAGGTCGTTGGAAATACTAACAAGTGAAGTTAGGTAATTGTATTGCTAAGGCAATGTGGATTAAATCTCGATCTCTGACGGTCGGGGACTGGACGTACCCAGGTTGTGGGGAACCAGGATAAATCTCGTCTCTCTGTGTGATTTTTCTGTGATTGTCTCTTGTTGTTTATTTTGTACTAACTCGTTCATTATTTAAGAGTATTTCATTTGCAATCACTTGTTAATTTACTCTTGCTAATAAAATTCATTATTGCAAGTTTATATTTCGTTGTGAGATCTATTTTGTTGTCGTTACTCATTTGATCTTTATTGTTTATATCTTATCTTATCTCTATTTGGAGATCATTGTGTTGATTAAGGACCAAGCGTAGATCACTATATGTAGTTCCTTAGGCAACATTGGAAGGTAAGTTAGTTTTGTATTATTGAACGTTGAAAAAGTTTTATTCATACAACACTATTCAACCCCCCTTCTAGTGTTGTTTACCATTCACAGGATCCAACATCAAACTTTTTGACCACTTTGTCAAACCATATGTTCCTACTGCTTGATGCCTCACATGCCTTTTATTCGCTCCCACCGACCTTGAAAACTCTATAAGTTTGTTCTTCTAAATACATTTAGAAAATAAACAAATTCTAGTATTCATGGTCATCATGAGCATTTACATCAGGTCTGATATGAACAGATCTGTACACATTTGCAGGCGAGAAAGTTTCATCACAATCCGTTTATAGGATTCTGATGATAACCGTTCTCAACCAGCAAAACTTGTACTTCACTATTTTCCATCTGCACTAATCTTCTTTCTCGTAGATTCACTTGCAGCCAAAGGAAACACTTTTCTTGGGCACGTAAACTAAAGTCCATACCTTATTTACGTACACGGACCCTATTCGGATTGCATCAAGCCATTTCTTAGAGTCACTACTCCGAATATTGTTTTGGAAGTTGTCTAGGCCATCATCAACTATGATGTCTTACTCGACTTTTCGTCTCACGAGACTCGAGTAATCCAGTAACTTCCTAACTATTGATTTAATGAATATCATATTGATAAGGTCTTTGTAGAACTTTATCAAGAACCTAGGCATTACTATCTGGGACTTAACCCAGAGGGAGGATTATAACTCAGAGTCACTTGCCATGCATCATACCATGTCTAACAAAGTGCAATTCATGCTCTCCAACACACCGATGTGTTAAGAGACTTGACCTGAGAGAAAGACACATTTTCTTTTAATTACGGAAGAATTATGTAGCTAAGTATTCGACTCTTCGATCTGATCGAAAATACTTCTTTTATTGTGTTATCTATTTTATCAGACTTGTGTTTCAGCAAGAACACGTGTCATAATAAAATAAGAACAACTTATCCTGGCTAACTTAGACCTGGGTCCGGGTACATTCGTATATACGAGACTACGAGTTCACCAACTCATTCTCCCACTATCTTACAGATGGAATTTCGGCCTTCATACCTGTGAGACAAGATTCACAAGTGTCTATTGACTCATAATTTGAGAGGTCAGATCCCTCTTTATGTGACTTGTGAAGCTAAGTCTCTTCGGTACAGTCTAGTCTATTTTGCCGTATAATTTTTTCTTCTATCTTGCGTATTCATGTATTAACATCTAATACATTATCGCTATACAAATTACTCATTGCTTCAGAAGCAAGGTGACGACATTTCCTAAAAAATGTTAGACGTCCTCTATGGTCCAAGAAACAACAATTGCTCCTATTTCCAACATGTATGACAATCTATTCCCTTTTGTTTAACGATTATCCTTAAGCCGTATCATCAAATATGTCACATTGTCAGTCCCTCCTACTTTTGCCTTTACTAATGATATATAAAACTATCTTTCTCAATTGACTTTCCTTAATGCCTTCTTCCTTTTCTAAATCTCATTTAGATATTACGCGTCTCAACACAAATAATAGCCATGCAAGCATCTCATGTATACAAACGCTTGAGCTTTGCAACCTTGAGTGTGCTTAACAAGTTGCTCGTCTCAAGATCCGGTTTGGATACATATTCTTGCACCACTCATGCACTCATCTTCAATTCAAACAATTTAATTGAAGTTTCGAACTTTGCGAATCGAAACCATTTTCCATACAACCTTAAGTTGACTCAACAAATTGTATGGAGAAACATACTTTGAACATCAGTATGTTCAAGCTGCCCCTCATAGAGGCGAGTGACATGTAGCGTGCATTTATTTTGTTGGACCCAAAGCTTAAGGAAATCATTGTCCTTAAGCCTGTGATAAGAAGGTCATTTTAATGTCAATGAGAACATAGTTTAGTCTATCAATTAGAATTTTAACTGATATTCCTTTAACGAACCATTTTGACCAGTTAACTTATTCTCTTAGGATATTACGTTTTGGATTCCATCGGTAAATATAGAAGTACCTTAGTTTAGCATATGTTCAATTTTAAATATAGATAGAATGGCTTTTATCTAACTATATCCTTCCACTATTTTTGTGATCATTTTTATCCATAATAATGAGCGATTTAATTAAATTAAATTAAATAGAAAAGAGATCCAACCACCCTGAGCCTCACAACCTTGAGTGTGCTCAACAAATTGCTTGACTCTGCGATTGGTAGATGACTCTTCATCAATCATATCATATATGATTCCCTTATTGGTTTTACCCCTAGCCACCTATGATCATGAGTGTGCTCATCCAAATCACAATGACTAGTCTAGTCAGGCCATTGTTTTTGTGTCTAGCCTAACTTACGCCGGTGCTCGGTGTATGGGCACGACACGACAGTTTGGGTTTAGTCTAGACTACATCTCATGTAATGAGAAGTTGGTTTCCATAAAGTAGCTATGACATAGCTTGAGTGTGCTCAACAACTATAACATAGAACCTTTAGTTGCCAACCTCTAAAAGAAGGAGGGTTACAGCTAATCTTGAGGAAGATTTATAACGTAATTGACAGTGTCACATAATCATAATTCGCATCCTTGCGGTCCAGCGGATCACGGCCAGAGATTTGGCTTGGCCAGGATCACTATCTCCAGTCGATCTAGGGTAATCCACAACACTAGTCAAAAAACACTAGACTAGATCATGGTCTATTGAAGGAAACTTATTATTCATATGTGTGCCATCGACTAGAATTGGCTTCATTAAAACTAGTTAATCTTATCAACTAGTTGAATCCTAAAATTCGAAATTATTAGGATTGGTTAATAACTTTTATTAATGTCCTTATCAACTATAAGGATTTTTAAGGTGCTATCCTAATCATGTATTACGCATTTAAAATTCAAGTTGCACCAATTTAAGTAATAGCCTTTTGTTCAAAATTATTATTAGAACAATTAAAATAATAATTATGGGAGAGGGCTACCCTAATCATGTATTAGGAGTTTAATTTGTTGCAACATTTTAAATCATAGCATGTCCTTCAAAAATTATCATATAATTTTCTGAAAGCTTTTAATGGCTATCCTAAAAGTCTTTCTTGTATTATCACACAATAAAGAAGATCAATTTAACTATTAATAATATATCAACTAAACAATTTATCTAAGCATGCAACTTAAAATTATCTCATTAAATATAATAATTAAGATCTAATTTAAAATTATCAAATGATTTTAAAATTAAATCTAATTTTCAAAAACAATTTTCGAATATAAAACATTATTTGGGAACGACTATTTTAATAGTTTAAATCACAACCTCCATCTCTTGGAGAAAACATGCTATATTACATATATTTTAGTATTGCAAAACATATTTCATGTAAACCTGGCTCTGATACCAATGAAGGGTTTTCTTGGTCCTTAGGACTATAAATTCGACGTCCGGCCTAAGTCGGATGGACGACGAAAACAAATCAACAGCGGAAAATTAGACTTAAAACAATTTTAAATCAAGCCCTAAAGATATTAACCCTAGCCAAGATCTATACTGTCCCGGGGTTGGGTCCGACCAACTCCTAAGGATAGATCTATCTAACATTTACAATTATAAACGCATGAATATTTAAACTACATACCATCCACTTCGTTTCCACAGAATAAGAAGCATCGTTTTAAGCAATATTTCTTTGGCACCACGTCACTTCTCCCAAGCCAAACTGCGTCCCGAGTCGCACATCATCCCGAGCCGAAATGCTTCCCGAACCGCGTCGTGTCCCAAGGCGAGCAACACCCTTGTTGCCGAGCCAACCATGCGTCGAAGAAGATTTCACCTTGAGTTGATCCTCCATCAAGACTTCAGATCCGATCCGAGCTCCTTCGTTGCTTTGCTAAAGCCCGATAAGGGGCAAGAAAGAATTTAGGGATAGAGGGAATAATTAATTTACATTTTAATCCGAGCGTGCTCCAAACTTTTGGGAGCTTCTCAGATTTAGAGACTTGGTGCGAGTTTCAAGGAGGAGGGTTGGCCCCTATTTATGTAGGCGGATAACCACTCCCCTTTCTGCATATCCGATGTGGGACTAAAAATTGGAGTGGAAAAATCAATTTAAAGTTGGCCTTTCACAAAGGCCAATTTTTAGTGAATTTTTCCTCCCTCACAGTTGAGCTCCAAGAGCGATGTCACACATCATTGCAAAGAGAGTTGAACGATGAACGCGTAGGAAAAAACAGGGGACTCATTCCGACTTTGTTTGACCCCTCAAACGATGTCCCAAACATAGGCCAAAAACCACAAAACGGTTGGAAATCACAACCACAAAACTGGGTTTCAAAAACCCTTGATCGTGGGGCCCAAGGTGGGCCCCACGCATCCAGCCTGGTGCATGCGGGCAGGGCCCCGCCCGCACGAAGCAGGCAGGCCCTGCTGGCGGGCACGGGCGTGCGCCCTCCCGCCTTGCAGGCTGGGTGGCCCGCGGGTCAGGTGATTGCGGATGCGGGCCCTGACCCGCATTGCCCTTAATGGGCTTTTATATTGTTTTGGCCTTAATCTTCATGTTTGAAGTCCGTTTGCGATCCGTTTGAACCTGCGTTTAGACCGGGACGATCCCATCATCCAGGTAACCCTTTCCACATATTTATTATATTAAATATGCACGTAAAAACTTTACGACACATTTAATTCCCTTTACATTATATGCAAAATTTCCACATCTAATATTAAAAAACCATTTGCATCAAATACAAATGAACTGAGGGCATACATCCCTCAACAATATGTGTCAGTGTATGGATGTGTGATGTGTGTATGTTTGCATGTATGTGTAGGGAGTGTAAATATAGATATGGGATACTTGTGTGTATATATTGCTAGTGTTGTATTGTTAGGGTATGTATTTCTATTGTGTTGAAAGTCTAAATACTTATGTGGTGTGTATAGTATGTGCTATGGTAGGTGTGTGTATGTGTCGCTAGTGGGTAAAGTGTAGTTATATATATCTATATATGTAGTGGATTATATTTGGGTAGGTGTCTAGATTGTATGTGGATGTATATTTGTATCTGCGGATCATATGTATGTCTGTGTGTGGGTGGATGTTAATATGTAGTGCATTGTATGGTTTAGTGTGTTATATTTCGATATGTTGTGATATATGATGGGTATATACTTGCGGCTATATGAATGACTATATTGTTGTATGTATAGTTGTAAGTGATTATACTTATGTGCTTGATGGATATCATTGTGTATGGATATCTACTGTGTGTGTTCTACTCTGTGTGTGTGTGTGTGTGTGTGTGTGTGTGTGTGTGTGTGTGTGTGTGTGTGTGTGTGAGATATCTGTGTGTCTAAGTCCCTAATTAAGTTAGATATGGTTGGATATATATGTGTGAATCTTATATACATGTATCTAGTTGTACGCTTGGACCTTGTATTTGTCTCTTGTACCTATTGATGATGGTAAATATAGTTGTATGTTGGGTGCCTCTAATTGGGTATATAAAGATGTGTATGCATAAA
The DNA here is from genome assembly GCA_030789695.1 of Scilla litardierei. NCBI lineage: Eukaryota > Viridiplantae > Streptophyta > Magnoliopsida > Asparagales > Asparagaceae > Scilla > Scilla litardierei. The sequence goes on along the minus strand of CM061142.1, from coordinate 294,558,191 downwards.
TGTGTGTATTGTAAGCATTTGTTATCTGAGTAGTGAATAGACTTGCAGTGTATGTATGGGTATGGTGCCCTATATGTATATGTCTCTAGGTATATATATGCATGTAGGCATGTTACCACTTGGATGGTTACGTGTCTGGCATCCTGGTTGTATGCTTGTTGTGTAGTTGGAAGCATCTATGTATATTATCCTTGTGTGCTTGCTTGTGGCAGATATAGGTTTCTTTGTATGTATGGATATGTAGGGCTAGGATGTATACTTGTATAGATTATGGGTATGTGTATAATGGGTGCACGTGTTTGCATATATGTAGTTATGTGGTTAGAAACCTATTATGTGTGGACATACTATATTGGAGTATATGTGGATATGTGTATAGGTGTATATGTTATGTAAGTTAGTATACGTAGTTGTATGGATGTTTGGCTATAATGTGGTTGTACCTTGTATACACGAATATGTGTGTGAGTGCATGTATGTATATGAATGAACGTGGACTGTGCAGTACTATGTACGTGCTGTGACGATTTGTCTGTGTGTATACATATATCTTTGGATAGGAACATGTGCATATATGTGTCTATGGTGTAGTGCATGTATATATGGGTGCGTAGTATGTATATACATATATATATATGTATATATATGTGTATATATATAGAATAATGGAGATATATATATATATTATAAAAATTAAAAAACATGAGTGATTTACGGAGAGGTGATGGTGGCGATTTCGGCATTGATCGGGACGTGGCCGGCGGCGTTCCTAGGGCTCCCTTCACTCCGATGACATCTCTTGGCTGTGGACAGGCGAACGTGGCTTCTTCCACTGTTGATGCGAACGCGGATCAGTGGCATCTCGTGCAGAGGCGGAAGGCGATCCAACATAAACAAAAATTTCCCTAGACGGCGCACCCGGCCATTCAACGTCCGATAAGGGGATCCAATGTTCGGGGGCAGCGAAATCAAAATGGTACGAGCTACCGTAATAGATCTAATGGCATTCCAAGAAGATCCGCAGATGGGGTGTTCGACGTAATGCCTCTAAAGCCTAAAGCTTCCCAACATCAAGTTACCTTCAACCCTACTGCCACTAAGCTTAGTTGGTCGGAGGTTTGCTCCAACAAATGCTCTTACGGCGAGGCCGTGGGTATGACATTTGTCCCCCCTAAAATTAGGGATGATGGTTCTCGGGTAGCTCGTGTTCCTGAAAACCTGCTGGTAAAGGGAGCTGAGCTCTGGAAATCCACTTTGGTCGGATATGTTCTTGGCGATACCCCTCTGTATGGTCAGATCCAAGCCTGGATGGAAAGACTATGGAAACCGAAGCAGAAGGTTCATTTATATAGCAAAGACAACGGCTTCTTCTATTTCAGGTTTGAGGCCAAGGAGGACTGTGAGAGGATTCTGCATGGGGCCCTTGGCTTTTTGATGGGCGTTTGGTTGTTCTTAAGTTATGGAGCTCCGCTATCCGCCATGATCGTGACATCCTGACCTCAGTTCCGATTTGGATGCAGATGCATGGAATCCCCGTCAACATGTGGAATATGGAGGTCCTCAATATTCTCGCATCTGTTGTGGGCAACCCGTTGTGTTTGGACAGAGCAACTGCAAAACTTGAGCGAATCACCTACGCCAGGTGCTTGGTTGAGGTTGATGCTCTCACGCCTTTACCATCGAAGGTTGATGTGGAACTTGATGATGGCTCTATTCTCTCTTTTGATGCTAAATATGAATCCGTACCCCCTCGGTGCAGTCATTGTGTGTGCTTTGGTCACTCTGATTTGCAATGCCCCGTGCGAGCTACTACCTCGCTCGATAAGGGTAAGAGAATTGATGCTATTCCAATCCCAGTCCGGTCCACTGAGCCCGGGCAATCTTCTGGCATTGACGTTGCGGAATTGGCCATTAAATCCTGCAGTAACATTGAGCCACAGGGATTGGCCACAAGTGCAGACATCTCCTCTAACAACACTATTGGTAGTCCGAGTATGGACGGCTGCCAGCAACAGGATGGAATTGGCAGTGCTGGGTCATTATGTGGGGTTCTACTGAGCTTGGTTCACCTGGTGAAGTTCAAATGCATTCTGAAGCTCAGAAAATCCCCTGCAGCTAAGCTGAATGCCAACGCAACCTCGGAAGCAGGCAATATTTCAGCATCACCCCCTATGGCACAGAAAACAGGTCATGAAGCCCCGGCTGTTCCAATTAATTCCCTACCACAGGTGCCATTGTATGACAACCCCAAGTGGGAAGAGGAGCGTCTGGCCATCCTTAAAGAACATGTTTCTTCAAAAACTAGGAGAGCTGAAGAGGCCATCTCCAGCACTGCTACCCGACGGAGCAGCAGACTGAAGTAAGTTTACTTACTCCAGCAACTCATCATCCTCTTATGACTATATTAATTTGGAATACGCGGGGTTTAAATAATGGTGTGAGGCGTAGGGACCTCAGAGAGTGGATTAGAAAATTAAATCCGTCAGTTGTTATTCTCCTGGAAACAAAACTAAAGGCAGAGACAATCACTACTAATTCTTGCATTCCGAAGGGGTGGAACAAGCTAGACATCTTTCTACATGGAGGGGGTCGTATACTTGTGGGATTTGATCCTATGGTGTGGCAATTGAATGTGGTATCCTTCTCCTTGTAACACATTACAGCACGATGTGTTAAAAGGGGAGGTTTTCAGTTCACCCTTTCTGCGGTTTATGGAAGCAACAATGTCACTGAGAGGAAATTGTTATGGGAGGATCTCAGGAGGGATGCGGCTAATTTGAGCAACGAGGCTTGGCTTGTAGGCGGGGACTTTAATTGCATCCTGTACTCAACAGATAAGGTGGGAGGCCGTAGGGTGGAGGCTAGGAAGCTATCTGAATTCAACAATTGCTTAACTGATTGTAAATTGCAAAATCTCAAGAGTACTGGGCAAAAACTTAGTTGGTGCAATAAGCGATTGCGAGCACGACGCATTGCAGCTCAATTGGATAGGGTGCTCTGTAATGAGGAATGGATCAACAAGCTTTCGGACTCCTACTTTGATTATTCGGATCCTCGAACCAGTGATCATTCGCTGATGGTAGTCAATCTTCACCCCCAGGTACATACTGACCCAAAACCATTCAAATTCTTCAATCACTGGATAAATTTGCCAGGGTTTTATGACACTGTTGAATCAAGTTGGGCACAATCTACTAGAGGAACCCCAATGTTTCGGCTGATTTACAAATTACGGGTGACCAAATCTGAACTTAAAGGGTGGGCAAGCAATCATCATACTATCAATTCTATTCATGTGTGCCGGGCTCAATTAGAAGCTGTTCGGAACCAGATTGGCCTACACACGGACTTGGAGTTGCAAGAAAGAGAACGTAAGCTCTCTATTGAACTTGCCAATTTGCTTGATATGGAGGAGGAGATGTTTCGCCAGAGAAGTAGGCAGGATTGGCTGGATTTGGGTGATAGGAATACAAGGTTCTTCTACACTATGATGAAAGGTCGACAATGCCACAATAACTTAAAACACTTGGTTGATGGGAATGGTGCTATGAGCAAGTCTTATGAGGAAATAAAATCTGATGCTGCAAACTTCTATGAGTCCTTATACAATCAAAACACTTATTGGAATGTGTTCCCTAAACTCATACCCAAAAAGAAGCTAAAACAGGATACTGCAAGGTGGCTGGAAAGATTTGTCACTGCAGAGGAAATTAGAGAGGCTGTATTTCAGATTGGCCCATCCAAAGCTCCGGGGCCTGATGGGTTCAATGGCCTATTCTACCAGCATAATTGGAACCTAATTAGAGCGGATGTTGTCTGTGCAGTTCAATCCTTTTTCAAATCTGGTTCCTTGCTTAGACAGGTAAATCACACCTTCCTAACTCTGGTCCCAAAAGGTGCTAATGCTACTTGCCTTGGAGATTATAGGCCCATTGCCTGCTGCAATGTTATTTATAAGATTATTAGCAAGATCATCTGTAACAGGCTGCAGAGAATTATTCATGATTTAGTATCTCCAAATCAATCTGCTTTCCTTCAGGGAAGATTGATATCTGACTGTTCCCTTCTCGCCCATGAGCAAATCAGAGATTTCAGCAATCCTATGGGATCCAGGACATGCCTGAAACTTGACCTCAGAAAAGCGTTTGATAGCATGAATAGGGAGTTTGTTTATTTTATCCTGCATCAGATGGGGTTTGGTCAAAAGTTCATTGGTTGGATCAGGGAATGCATATCTACAGCCTCTTTTTCTGTTATGGTCAATGGTTCCCCCGTGGGATTTTTTAGAGGGAACAGGGGGCTCAGGCAAGGTGATCCTCTTTTCCCCTATCTATTTGTCATTATCATGGAAACCTTCTCATTACTTCTTGGCAAATACCTTACTAAGGGAATCATCCAACCTATGAGACGCACTGGAGCTATTTCACATCTATTATTTGCAGACGATCTCCTTGTATTCTGTCGTGCTAATCAGAAATCTCTTAGGGGCCTCAAAGAATTGCTTGATGAATTTAAAAATTTCACTGGTCTTCAGATCAACTGGGAAAAGAGTATATCTATGTTCAGCAAAGGAGTCAGAAATCCGGGGGAACTTGCAGATTATCTGGGGGCTAAACGTGTGCAATCTATCACTACTTACCTGGGTCTCCCATTATCTTCCAAATATCCCAAAGCTCATATGTATAACCGACTCATTGATAAGTGCAGTAAGCGGCTGAGTGGTTGGACTTCCACTCTATTATCCATCCCAGGGCGCATTGAGCTAGTTAAATCTGTCATCTATGGCATGATTTCTTATTGGCTGCAAGTATATAGAGTCCCGACCACTGTGTTGCGCACTATAACATCCATGTGTAGGAACTTTATCTGGGGCCCGTCTAAGTCCTGGGCTTGGAGCGACTCTTGCAGGCCAAAGGAGGAGGGGGTGTTGGCCTAAGATTGTTGTCGGATTTGAACCGTGCGGCGGGGGTTAAGCTTACATAGAGATTCCTTAAATCTAGAAGCATTTGGGCAGAATACATGCGAGGCAAATACAAGGATGCTGCAACATTTTATGATGCAAAAGTGGCCACTACTCATTCTGGGACGTGGAAGTTCATGCTCCATTGCAGAAGCCACTCCCAGAAGATTATTAAGAGGAGGGTTCGGGATGGGAAAGACACCCTTTTTTGGCACGATAACTGGCTCCCTTGCGGTCCTCTTAAATCTCTGTGCAGAATCCCAACTGGCTCAAGTAGAAGGAGAGTTAGCGATTACTGGGACGGATCCTCTTGGACTAGTGATGCAGAAATTCAAAATGTGCGGCCTTTACTACAAAATCAGACACTCACCTTGGGCGCTGATTCATGGGAATGGAATAATGGTTCGGCGTTTAAATTCAAAGAAGCATGGGATATAGTTCGGGAAAAATCACCACAATTTCCTCTTGCCAATCTTGTATGGTACAGCAAACACATTCCAAAGCTCTCAATTTCCCTGCTTCGAGCCCTAAAGAACAAGCTTCTCACTAGGGACCGTATGGAGAGGTGGTGCCCCCAAACCTCTACTAATTGTATCCTGTGCTCTGATGACATTCCAGAATCAGCATCACACCTATTCTTTCACTGCTCCTATACAAATTACTTAATGCAGAGAGCATTGCTTAAGCTCAGTAATGTTGGACCCTCTGTTCTCTCCTTGAATTCGGTGTGTTCCTATTACATGGAAAAATTCAACAAGAAGGACTCACTTGGTCTACTGGCGAAAACAGTCCTTGCGGCAACAATTTGGCACATATGGCGCGAGCGCAACAGGCGAGTATTTGACGGCACTAAAAGATCGAAGGTATCTCTCTTCGAGGCAATTTCTGATGATGTTCGCACCTCGCTACGTAATTTGGATGAAATTGATGATGAGGCAGTTGCGGCATTCGACAACTGGGACATTCATGCGGCCAATTGATTGGGCCGGCTTCCTGTAGAATTTTTCTGCTAGCATCTTAGTCCTGTTTGTATTTTCTGTTTAGTTTTTTGGTTTTGGTCATGATGCTTGACTAAATGATCTAGGGTGACGACGCTTGTGTCCTCTCCCCTAGTCATTTAATCCCGCATCCATTGATCAACCACTTGTAACTCTTGTACATTATTATATATATATATATATTAACTTACCCTGCAAAATATATATATAGAATAATGGAGAAGTGCTGATAGCACTGGAAATTTTTCCAACGTTGTCAGTGATCTGGGGTCGCTATAGATTTTTATTTAAATTTTTTTGCAATTGGTAGATATACTTGTTAGGTATCTCCCCACAAATTTTTAGGTCGATCCAATACCGTTTGAGCCTCCGTTCATCGATTTCAAAAACGTTGCGCAAAACTGTGGAGTTAACAAGTATATCTAACTACTACAAAAAATTTAAAAAAGAATTTGTTTTTACCCCCCAGATCGCTGACAGTGTGGGAAAAATTTCCAGCGCTGTCAGCACTTCTCCATATATATATATATATATATATATATATATATATATATATATATATATATATATATATATATATATATATATATATATACTAGTCATTACCCGTGCCCATAGGGCACAGTTTATTTAATGGTTGAGTTTTTCTCCCCCACAAATTTCAAGTTCCCCCAAATTTCAAGTTTTCCCACAAAATTTCAAGTTTCCCCCCAAATTTAAGTTTTCCCCCAAAATTTAAGTCCCCCCAAAATTGTCATTACCACCTAGGACAAACTTGCCACGTAGGACAAAGCTTTGTCCTAGTAGGATAAGATTCAAAATCTTCATAGAACTGGAAATAAAATGGCCGGAAGGGGTGAGAATAAAAAGTGTGGGTGTGTGTGCGGGGAGGGTCCATAGGCAAAAATACAAAAACCGGGGTTGTATGTGCAAAATTCCCCATCTCCACTTTTATCCCTCAAAATCTCATCTCTTATATTTTCTCTTATTCAATTTCCCTGTTTTATATAATAGATATCCAAATTCTCTTATCCAATTTCTCATGTCCAAATTCTCTTATCAATTTCTCTTGATAACATCTGTCTTTTATATAATAGATATCTCTTATCCAATTTTTCTTGTCCAATATCTCTTATCCAATTTCTCTTGATAACATCTCTCGTTTGTAATATAGATATCTCTTATCCAATTTCTCTTGATAACATCACTCTTATCCAATTTCTATTGTCCAATATCTCTTATTCAATTTCTCTTGATGACATCCCTCTTTTATAATATAGATATCTCTTATCCAATTTATCTTGTCCAATATCTCTAATCCAATTTCTCTTGATAACATCACTCTTTTATAATATAGATATCTCTTATCCAATTTCTCATGTCCAATATCTCTTATCCAATTTCTCTTGATAACATCCCTCTTTTATAATATAGATATCTCTTATCCAATTTCTCTTTTCCAATATCTCTTATCCAATTTCTCTTGATAACATCCCTGTTTTAAAATATAGATATCTCTTATCCAATTTCTCTTGATAACATCCCTCTCTTATAATATAGATATCTCTTATCCAATTTCTCTTGATAACTTCCCTCTTTTATTTTATATATATATATATATATATATATATATATATATATATATATATATATATATATATATCATAGTTTGTATTTCGTGGGTAAGGAGACCCTTAGACCTATCCAACTTTCGGTCAGAACCTTAGCCTAGAAAGTCCGATGACGGACTTTATTTTTAAGGTGTGTAGATTGTAATGCCCCTAAGTGTGCTATACTCCTTGTGTGTGTGTGTGTGTGTGTGTGTGTGTGTGTGTGTGTGTGTGTGTGTGTGTGTGTGTGTGTGTGTGTGTGTGTGTGTGTTGAATGTATAAGTATAGTGTGGATGCATATGATTGCCTAGATGTGTAAGTCGTGTGTGTATATTTGTTTGTGGCCTAAGTATATGTGTAGCGCCTAAGTGTAGGATATACATAATGACGCCTTCTAGTTGTATGTACTATTGGCTATTATATAGTATCTGATTGGATGAGTATATTGGATTGTATGCATATGTAGCATATTTATGCTTGTGTAGTATATATGATGTGTATGTGTATAGCTATGTGTGTGTATGGGGATATCTATTGATACTTGTATGTATGGAAGTGTCTATGTGTATGTGCCTTGGTGTATTTGTGAATATGTGTGGATATGTCTTAGTGTGTGTATATGTATGTTACTATTGGACATGTGTACTCGTGTGTGTGTGTGTGTGTGTGTGTGTGTGTGTGTGTGTGTGATGGTATTGATTAGTGAATATATTGTATTGAATTTGTAGGTGTGTGTAGGTGTGTGTTATATATGTATGTGTGTGCATGCATTAGAGATGTATACTTATGTATATATGTAGGAGGGTTTGGCATGTCTTGTAATTAATCCCCCAAGATGAGGGGTAATTATCAAGCATGGCATGTGGGGTAATTAGTAATCCAATGCGAGGGGTAGATTGATATTAGGGTATTCTTGTAGATAGCTAAGAGAGTGAGGGGCATTGTGGTCTTTTGGACCTTAGGGGCATTTTAGTAACTCTCTTTAGTTTATGATTATCTTTGGCTAAGTGTGGGGTTTTCTAGAGAAATCTATTTCTCCTTATCTATTCCTTTTCTTTTCTATTTCTTTTATTTCCCCCTCTCTCCCTCTTCCCGCCTCCCATTTCGTGAGTCACCCCCTCCCAAGTCTATCCCTCATTTCTACACCCTATTAGTCTCATTCTCATTCATGTTGGTGCCATGGTGCTGTGGGAATCATGTGGGTGGGGTTTTGGAGCTTTGATGGAGTTATATTGTTAACAAGTTGGCGTCTTTTGGGTGTTGAAGCTTGAGAAGAGATACATGGAGCTAGATGTGGATTTGAATTGGAATCTTGGAAGGGTTTAAGGAGAAAAGCTTCTAGCTTTGAGGTAGGGAAGCTAATCTCTATGTCATATTATTCAACTTTAGCTTTTTCCCATAAATTTCTTATGTTGTTGATGTTCCTGCTATGTATTATTCTTGTAATATGCATAACTCCCTTTATAGTCATCCAAAAATTACAAATTAATATACACTGGAAATATTATCAAGTTAGCTACAACTTTCATGCAGAGACTGTTCTCAAATTCTTACTTCAACTAGGCTAAAATTACTAATATGTATCCATGTATCAGATTCTGCCAGAATCTGTTCCATGTCACCAAAAATGATAGAACTCCCATTGTAGTTATCTAAACATGATTATTTTGGTCAATTTGGAAAGAAAACTTCAATATATACAACTTTCGTGTTTTGCCTCACTGAGATTCTGACTGTAAATTAATATAATCAACAGATCTTTAGGGCTCAACATTTCTGTCTAAAAATAGATTCTGTACATTGTGGGGTTTAGTCCATATCAATTAGCTTACTTGCTCTAAAATTATGATATTTGATATCTGAGAAGAAAACTTCATTATTTACAATTTTCATTTAATAAGTTTTAGCAAATTAATAAAGGAAATGGATGATGATTGCCAATGTTTATGACTGTCTGCACATTTTCTGTTAGCTGGATTTATTTGTATCTATGTAGTCCACATTGCCAATGAAAATTGTAATTGATTTTTGTTGCCATGGAAGCATGACTGAAGTATCTACAGGTTTTATTTATAACTCAAAGTTAAACTATCAATGTAAACTTATGATATCAGTCTTTCTTTACCAAGTACACTACATGAAAAATGGAAACATTGTGGAATTCTTTATGTTCAAGTGGAAATTTGCTAAGGAAAGATGAAACTATAATATGGACATGTGAGATGTGGGATTCTCATTTGGCATGGCACTTAGGTGCATGATCCTGTTGTTCTTATTGAAAGAAATGGTGGAAAGAAATTAATATGACAATGAGTGTCCATGTCTCATATGCCCCTACCATGATATGCATGTGTGAATGTTCTAAATTTCTTTATGTTTATTGTCTTACAACTCTTCATACATTGTCACTCTTATGCACACTTGCTCTTTATGCATATTTATCTTTATGTTATTGTTACGACCTCAAGATCGGCCCAGTCGATCTAGGCTTGCATGTTCAAAGCCCAAGTAAACGTCCCCCTAATCTCCCTAATGAGAACTAGCTCTGACGAGAAGCTCGTCGAGTCCTAGAGAAGCTTGCCCAAGCAGAGCAGCAAGCTCGTCAATCGAATCAAAGAGAAGAGTCCTCCGACTGACCGAACACCAACCACGCCAAATCGACGAGGTGAAGCTCACCTAAGAGACAGCCTGCCTAACTCTCCACCCAAGGAAGTCCGCCAAAAGAAGGACTTGAGACTTCAAGAGGGAGGCGAACTGTCATAAATATCACTGACAGTTTCACCGCCCGACAAAAGCGCGCCTGACAAAAGCACGCCTGGCAGTTTTCGTCGCCCGCCAGTCTCACGCCTGAAAGACTGACAAAAGCGCGCCTGACAAAAGCTGCCTGACGGTTTCGGCCCCAACGTCCTTGGCCGAACTTCTGACACCCTGACACCGCCAGCTCAGTAAAAGCAACTGACTCCAACAGCCTATAAATACCCCCATCCACCATCAGAGAGGGGGTTGGTAAGTGATGACTAAATTACTACCATCAATACGCAAGGTTCGGATATCTTCCATATATTCGTGCCTCCCACACTAGTCTGCCATGCGAGTGTCGATCTGCCTTTGGGATCACAGAGCATGTCCGATATTCTCCCAATAGTCACCCGCTGACTTAAGCATCGAAGAGGCTACGGGCTGGCAGCCAGCCCCGCATTTCTGACGAGTTGTTCTCCTTACAGGTAGCTTGCCTCTACTACCGGTAGTTGAAGCGACCTAGGGCAACTTACTCTGATTGACAGATGACCTTGAGGTTCTCATCTACAAATCGTCCTCAAATCGTGATTAGTCTTGTCATCAACCCTACACTTATAATCATCGTGCCCTTGATTCCCCACTTTAATATAAATTCATTGTAAGCGGATTTATCCCGCAATAATTGGCGCCGTTTGTGGAAACTTAGGATCACACCCATGTCTAATCCCATACGCTTCAATCCCAGTCCTAACCATGGCAAACATCCCATAGAGGATGAACCACTTCCTCTCGGAGGGACTCCCCCGATAGATGTACCCCTTGAGGGGACAACGGAGGCTATTCATGCCTCGGCCCGTGCCATCCACCAAGGCTTTGAATCCTTTTCAAAGATGATGAATGATTGGGGTACGGGTGGGGCCCGGGCATCTACCGTCCCCCTAAACCCCAGAACGTGAGGCACATCCTTCATCCCCAGAACGAAGAGGAGGCAGCTGCCCGGTAGAGAGGGCTCAACGAAGAGATAGCGACCCAGCAAAGACGTCTCGATGCGGAGATGGAGGCCGCTCATTAGAGGCACCTCGAAGAAGAATCTGCTGTTCAACCGAGGCAGCTTGACAAAGAGGCGGAGGCCGTCGCTCAACAATTGCGAGTAGATGAAGAAATCACACGTCAACAGCTGCGATTCATCATCACCGTGCGAGAAAGAATCTGGGAGGAGAGCCATAGGATCCTGGAGGTGTCACCCTAAATCGATGGCACCCACATAGCCCGCTGTCGGTGGATGTCTCACCGCTCAGAGCGAGTGTCCACAGGTCGGCCCGTTAATCTCCTAGGTGTGATGATCATCGATGACGAAGCCGCGATCAAAGTAGGACTTCCCCGAGGCAGGGGAGGGATGCCACTGAGCACCGAGGTGGCTCATCCGATGGCTCCAATGATTGGTGAGGCGGTCGAGGTGATTGTATCGACCCCCGAAGATCGTCGGTGCGCCCCCATAGATCGCTTATTTGCCCCCACCCAGAAGTGGCTAACCCCCTGGCCAGACAAATGATCGCGGCCCCAATCCCTCGTAGGTTCAAACTTCCTCAGCTTGAATTGTATGATGGTGCAGGTGATCCCCTCGAACTTATGCAGTGATATAGAGGGGCAATGGAGATTCAAGGTGCAGATGATGCACTCCTATGCCGGGGCTTCCAAATGACTTTGAAAAGGTCGGCATTAGAGTGGTACAATGACCTGCCTACCCACTCCGTCGAATTCTTCAATGAACTATACCACAAGTTCTGCAAATAGTTCAGGGCAGGATAGAGAAAGAAGAAACCTGTGGACTATCTATTTTCGATAGTCCAGAAGGAAGGGGAAATGATCCGAAAGTTTTTGCATCGTTTCCAGGAGGAAAGACATGGCATGGCATGCTGCAGAGATGAGCTCACCATGGCGACCTTCAAACAAGGGCTGACCAACCGGAGCCTACACAAGTCACTACTCCAAGATCTAATCACCGAACTGGATGCGCTCGTCACCAGGACGGAGTGGTTCATGCTGAGCGAGGATGCTTTGGGCCGCCCCGGTTGGGACATCCCGCAACGAGCAGCGGCCTGTTTTTTGATCAAGGCAGGAAGACCGGCCTAGAGGGCACGACCAACTGGATAACCAAAGACGTGACCAAGGAGGCCATCGATCGCAAGATCGCCCCGAACTAACACAAGGGTTCGCCGCACCTAGAGAGCCCCTGTCGGCGATCAGCAGGCCCGAAGGACAGCAGTAAGACTAATACACGCAGCTCAATGCCCCCATGATTGAAGTGTTGGCCGCAGCAACGAGAGCCAGAATTCTCCAAGACCCACCTCAGAAGATGAGGACGAACCCATCCACGAGGAATCTACAGAAATACTGTCGATATCACCGCGATCACAGTCATGATACTGACGAATGCTTCACTCTAAAGTGTGATATTGAACGGCTGATTCAGGAGGGCCACCTCCAAGGATTCATCAATGGAATGAGACCTGTTTGTGATGAAAGAGTGCCCCCAGGACCGCGGCAGCCGAACCCGCCCCAGAATGCCAAGCAAGACGTCCCTCACCAGCCTAGAGCGGTCATGCGCATAGATGTGATATGCCGTGGGCCATCCTTGGGTGGCGCGTCAGCATCGGCCAGAAAGGCATACACTCGACAAGTGATGACGACGGGTGTGGGTGATGAAGCATAGTGGAGGAGAGTAGCTCGTCCCCCCATCTCATTCTTGGACAGCAACTTGGAGGGGGTCGATCTACCACATGATGATGCCATCGTCATCGAAGCCCAAATTGGAACGGCCATAGTCAGCCGCCTCTTGATCGACACCGGAAGCTCATGCCACATTCTTTTTATGTCAACGATCGAGAAGATGGGGCTGAAGCAAGCAGATCTGAGGCCATGTACGGGTCCGATTGTCGGCTTCACCGGCCACTCAGTTCCCATCGTCGGAGTTATCACCTTGCCAATGTTCTCTGGGGGAGGAGTTGAGAATCATCACTCGGATGGCACAATTCGTTCTCGTCGACATCGTGTTGGCTTACAACAGCATCATAGGGCGGCCATACATGACCACCATCGAAGCTCTCCCCTTACTCCTACATCAAATGATTAAGTTCCAGACTTTGTAGGGAGTTGGACAAGCGAGAGGGAGCCAAAGACTGTCTCGAAGCTGCTACGTCGGCTCCACCAAACACAAAGAGCCCGACAAGCCATGTTGGTCGAACTCACCAATGATTGGGAGGACTTCGACGACCAACAATGGAAGGCAGCGAGCTAGACCGCCCTTGGAATGATGAGCATTTACTCAGATGTTATCAATATCTTCGTAAATATTAATGAACCTAACATTTTTTTTGCATACTCTCAAGTATTGTCATCTAAATTTGAAAATTTCAGCTCCCCTCCAAGGTTATAGGCGCCGGTGGGTAAAGGACCGAACTACGGCTCGCACCCTCCCCACCCTCAACTCTGGGCAAGCTTACAAGCATCATCGTCGATAGGTAGCCGGTGGGTGAAGGACCGAGTTACAGCTCGCACCCTCCCCACCATCAACTCTGGAACAATCTTACGAGCTTTGCCCTCGATAGGTTGTCGGTGGGTGAAGGACTGAGCTACGGCTCGCACCCTCCCCGCCCTCAACTCCGAGGCAAACTTACGAGCTTCGCCCTCGATAGGTCGCCGGTGGGTGAAGGACCGAGCTACGGCTCGCACCCTCCCCACCCTCTACTCTGGGGCAAGCTTACGAGCTTCACCCTAGATAGGTCACTGGTGGGTGAAGGACCGAGCTACAGCTCGCACCCTCCCCACTCCGGGAAAGCTTACGAGCTTCACCCTCGATAGGTCACAAGTGGGTGAAGGACCAAGCTACGGCTCACACCCTCCCCACCCTCAACTCTGGGGCAAGCTTACGAGGTTTGCCCTCGATAGGTCACCGGTGGGTGAAGGAACAAGATATGGCTCGCACCCTCCCCACCCTCAACTCCGGGGCAGCCTTACGAGCTTCGCCCTCGATAGATCACCGGTGGGTGAAGGACCGAGCTATGGCTCGCACCCTCCTCACTATCAACTCCGGGGCAAGCTTACGAGCTTCACCCTCAATAGGTCACTGGTGGGTGAAGGACCGAGCTACGGCTCGCACCTTCCCACCTTCAACTCAGGGGCAAGCTTACGAGCTTCGCCCTCGATAGGTCGCTGGTGGGTGAAGGACTGAGCTACGGCTCGCACCCTCCCTACCCTCAACTTCGGGGCAAGCTTACGAGCTTCGCCCTTGATAGGTCGTCTATGGGTGAAGGACCGAGCTACGGCTCATACCCTCCCCACCTTCAACTCTGGGGCAAGCTTACAAGCTTTGTCCTTGATTGGTCATCGGTGGGTGAAGGACCGAGCTACGGCTCGCACCCTCCCCACCCTCAACTTCGGATAAGATTACGAGCTTCGCCCTCGATTGGTCGTCGGTGGGTGAAGGACCGAGCTACAGCTCGCACCCTCCACACCCTCAACTCCGGGGCAAGCTTACAAGCTTCAGCCTCGATAGGTCGCTGATGGGTGAAGGACCAAGCTACGGCTCACACCCTCCCCACCCTCCACTCTGGGGGAATCTTACGAGCTTCGCCCTCGATAGGTCGCCAGTGGGTGAAGGACCAAGCTACTGCTCGCACCCTCTGCACCCTCAACTCTTGGGCAAGCTTACGAGCTTTGCCCTTGTTAGGTCGTTGGTGGGTAAAGGACCGAGCTACGGCTCACACCCTCCCCACCCTCAACTCCAGGGCAAGCTTACGAGCTTCGCCCTGGATAGGTGCCAGAGGGAAATGGCTGAGCTACAGGCTCGCATCCTCCCCTCCCTCAAGCTCACTCAAACGGGCTATGGCCAAGCTATACTCTCGACATCCGGCCCGCTCTCACCCCAACTCTCGTCCGCTCCGTATGTCGAGGGCACACTTAAGGGCAAGGCTAAGGAGAAGGAAGCGCCAAGTCTTTATATACTCTACAAAACGAGTTCGGACAACGGCCTTCAGAAACAAAACTTTCATTGATCAATATGTTGAAAATATTTACAAGTATTTCTAAAAGACAGCCTTATAAAAGATATCACATCGGTCGACACTACATAAAGTCCTACTCCAAAACAAAAGAAAGAATAAAAATGAAAAAGTACTAAGCGAGGCCCCAAGACCGGCCCTTAACACTCCACCCCCAATGATTATGTGGTGCCCTGGTCACCTTCACCCAAACTGGCGTCGCCTCCCCTTGAGTATTAACCTCATCCTCTTCATCATCGGAGGCCATGGTTAACTTGTAGAATTCGACCTCCAAGGCGGGGTATAACTTTGCCAACCTCACCTATACTCTCTTGAAGCCCACCTGCAACCCCTCTTCTACACCTTCCGCCCTCATCGACCTCATCATGTGGAGATACTCCTCCTCCTGGTACTTATGGATGGCGCCTACCTTCACGGCCTCCAGATCTATCTTCTTCAGTGCTGCCACCTGTCGCTTAACCTCGACGATCTCACCCTCTTGGCCTCCACTTCCTTGGTATGGGCGTTCGTGGTAGCGACCCTTCGATCCTCCTCTTCCCAAAGCTCATGTTCCAGCCCAGCCATGATCTTCTCCAGCCTCCCGATCTCCCCCTTTTGGGTCGCGTACCACCCCCGAAGCTGCTCCAGCCGATCCTCAATATCCTATAGCCTCCCGATGACCTCCTCGAATGTGGCCTTTATCGCATGTATCTTAACCGTGACTGCCTGGAGATCAGCCTTATTCTTCTTATTGGTCGCCTTAAGCCCAATCATGGAAGTATGATGCTGCAAGGACACCATTGCCGCGACCGCCTATAAAAGGAACAGAAAATGTAAGTACTGATGGAAGAAAGAAGACCGGCAGCGTGGAGTAGAGAGAGCGGCAAACCTACATACTGTGTCAAATTACCGTATCACAAAGGCGCTATGGACCAACATTAAACATGGACTCACGATCTCTCGGTAACAGACTGTTCTCTGCCAGACGACCGACGTCATTTCAGGATGTTTTGCCATTCTTGCTAGTCGATCCAAATGAACATTCATTATGACCTTTCGCTCAGCATTTTGCAATAGTCACAATTTCTATTTATTTACCATTTCTATTTATTTACCCGGCCCAAAAACCTTGGTGTCATGTGCTGCAGTTTGTTTGAACTTAATATAATTAATATATAAAAGGCTAACAGAAGCATCTACTGCTTACCCTAACCCAACCCAAGAATGATGAGCGTCTGATTGAGATGAAACTAGCACCAATGGGTCCAGAATGTCATCTCTCTCTCTCTCTCTCTGTGTGTGTGTGTGTGTGTGTGTGTGTGTGTGTGTGTGTGTGTTGTGAGTTCATTGTGGTCATGCCCAACTATGCTTTTCAATCATGCAG
This sequence comes from Scilla litardierei, assembly GCA_030789695.1. Taxonomy (NCBI): domain Eukaryota; kingdom Viridiplantae; phylum Streptophyta; class Magnoliopsida; order Asparagales; family Asparagaceae; genus Scilla; species Scilla litardierei. Next base: position 294,541,461 of record CM061142.1, on the reverse strand, counting down.
ATAACTAAACGATGCGTCATATGGGCAAACATCCTGAAAGACTACCTGGTGGGATTAAGCACGATAATAACCGAGTATTCATTGGATTAATAGGTTCTGCATCCTAATTACTAGGCAATGCCTCACGGCACACCACCCTAATCATACTCGGGTGTTTTTCACTATTCACACCTTAGTTTCAACTTACCATCCTAATGGATCCAGTACATGGTATCAGTGCAGGCTTTAGAAGATGGCATCAACAAATTAAGTTCCAGAGCGGGAATCTATTCCCAGCCACATATGCTCAATGACTCCACATATGGTGTGGGGAGGACAAGGATGATTGTAACGACTGGTTTTCATGTATCTGGATTAATTATATTATATATATGTTTTGGTGGATTTTCTCCTCATGTGTGGTTTTCGTCTCCGTAGCTTTCATTTTCGATCGTTTCGTCGTGATTTTCTAGCTTCTTCCTTAGAATTGTCGATTTTGGAGTAAGTCATTTGTGACGGGCTTCATATCGGTCATATCTTATTGTTAGATCAAGCCTAGGAGTCTTAGGAATCGATCCCGGAGCTTCGCGCTCCATTTCGGAACTTTCTGTGCACGTTAGCCGGTACAAGAAGGGGAACCGACCGACTAGATGACTATTTAGTCGGTCGGCAAACCTTCATGGACTGACTAATGGGCTTTGTTAATTACTCAGGAGTTACTGTTTATCGTTAGTCGGTCTAAGAACATTTGTCGACCGACTAGGTTACAAACTAGTCGGTCAGTAATCGTTCTTTAACCGACTAGCTCTATGATCGTTTTTGATACCAAGTACTATTCATTCTTAGTCAGTCTAAGAACGTTCGTCGACCGACTAGATGAGAAACTAGTCGGTCAGTAGTTGTTCTTTGACCGACTAAATCTAAATCTTATTTTTGTACAGGAGTTACTGTTTGGACTTAGTCGGTCTGCGTTGGTCAACCGACCGACTAGTTCCCAAACTAGTCGGTCAGTGGTTGCTCTTTGACCGACTAATCAGTGTCAAAACCCTAATTTCTGGGCAGCCGCCAGCACTTCCTATTTAAACCCCTCAAACGTTTTTCTTTTCTTCTTTCATTTCTCCCGAGCCTCCTTCTTCCCCAAATCATCATCCATCAACCCTAGCCCTCCTCCTTCATCAAGAGCCTCTCCCCCTCTCCATTTTGGCCGGCCACCACCTCTAGGTCGCCGGAAAACCCCCCAAAAACCCCCAAAACCCCATTTCTCCAGATTTTCCCCATCCATTCCAGATTTGAACCCTAGGTTCCCCGGATCGTTTCTTCCGTTGCCGTGCTTGCTCGGCATCATTCTTCCGCTCCGATACGGTAATAAATCGATCTCTTAATGTTTTCATAACCCATTGTGTCATTGTGAAACCCTAATAAAAGTAGGTTGGATGTTGTTCTAATATTGTTTTACCATGGCAGCGATCTCATCTTCGTAGTTAGCATTTGTGTGACGGCCTCGTTGATCGTCATCCTCGGTGCTAGGCAAGTGAAACTTGCCACTTTGGGTTTTGGGCCATGTCTTAGGCCATTTGCTTGTTGTAGGCGTAAAATAGACTAGGCGACGAAATGATACTCGCCTAGGCGCAATTTTAGGAACTAGCTTGACAACGAAGCTAGATCCGACATTTATCATGTTGCACAACTACCATGTCATGTTTAATTTCCATTAACGGTACGCGAACTAATTGTCATGTCATTGCATTCTTTAAGTGTTCCCGTGATTGCGTAGCTCCGCTACACCTTGTGAAATGATTGAGGCTAGGTGCACCCCTATGCCAAATGAAATACGCTCCTGGTTTGTGATCCAGGAAACGAGCTCTTGTGCGGGGCAACCCTGGCTCATTTACTGAGCATCGTGTACAGGGACCCTGGCTCGTTTACACGTAGGTTTTGGGGTAAGAGTTAAGCGGCCATTCAACTGGGAGTCTGCCCGATCAGCAACTGCAGTTGTAAGGCGTAAACTCTGGGTTCTTGGGTAGTGTTAAGCGGCCAATCAGTGTGAATGTCCAACAGTTCAGCTGTAAGGCGTAAACATCTACAAACAACGTGAAACGTGACTAGTGAAAAGATTGAGATTGTTAGTAGCTTGGCTACTCTTGACATGCCCTGATAAATTGTTCTCTTGTACTTGTGGTTTCACCATGTCTTACTTGTGCATTCATACCATAACTGCCATGTCATGCATACTATAACTGCTAGGTTGTTAGTTTGCCTTCCTTTTCAGTTTCCTTGTCCAAGTATTTTAGACTTGCTGACATGTGCCCCTTTACTCTTTTGGGTGACACATGTTAGATCTTGAGCCTGAGTTCATTGTTGAGGACGAGGTGTTTGCAGACGCCGAGCCCGAGCCTGTGTTTGACGAGGACTTCGTGGACACGGGCGATCAGTCGTAGAGACTGTTTGTGTTGTTGTTTAGATTGTTTGTTGTCGGTGCGTGGCACCAATACTTTGTTACGTTGTCCCTTTTGTTGGCCTTGTTCTGGGCCTTTAGACTCTTTCCTTTTAGCCTGGTGGCTTTTCTGGATGTTGAACTAAATTTTCATGTTGGACAAATTCTGAGATTTGAGATTTTATTTCTGTCTCTCCCTGTGTTATTATTGTTATTCCGTTTGTCGTTACAGGGACCTGCTTATGTTTTATTGACGCTTATCGGATTTGGGGCTTCACAGCTCCACTCTCGTGCGGACCTTTTTACGTCTCGTCTCCATTTTAGGGAAGCGGGGCGTGACAGGTTTTGTTGGTGGCCCATGCAGGTCCCTTTTGTAACTGCGATTATCGGAATGACGATAATAATATTAGAATGTCCAATAAACTAAGTTCGACATCTGAGTCATAAGCTATGAGTCTAATCTGCTTCGTTTTCTGTGTCATTAGATGGCAGGAAGGTGATTCACCCATGGTGGAGGTAGTGGTGCGCCCCCTCATGACGAGGAGCCTGAGCGGGAACCCACCAATGGAGAGATGATGCAGATGATGCTTCAGATGATGCAAGTGCAGCAGGGCGTGCTCCTGCAGGTCCAGAATGCTCCAGTTGTTCGAGCTGGCCGGGCAATCCAGGATGCCCCTCACTCCGAGCCGGGAGCGAAGCAATTTCGGGAGCTGGGTCCTGCTTATTTTGATGGGTCTGAGGGTCCTCTGTGTTGGATATGGATGACGTTTGTACACCCTTGTAGGGGATGTACGAGGGAATACGGACCTCGAACGTCGCGTACACGAAGTCGTGTGCAAAGGGAATCTGTTCCCTTGCGGAGAGGATCTCTAGATTAGTGGGAAAGTCGCATTATATGTGCATAAGTGTATGCGACATATGGCTAATAAAGGGGGAATATCTTAAGCTTATATTGTACCATGCATATGGTACAACTTAAGCTTATAATGTGCCATGTATGATGGTACACTTTAGTTAAATTGTTCCAAAGGATCAATTACTCCTAAAATAACTACCTTGGGGGCTATAAATAAGACCCAAGGCTTAGCCATTTACTTACACTTTTGCATGGTATTCTTGCCTTGCATTTCATTCTAGCGAAGCTCTGCCGAAATCCTTCCTCTCTCTTTATCCAAGTTCTTAATCTAAAAGTAGAGATTTAGATTGTGGATTTAGTAGCCTTACTCTGTTCGTGAGAAGACTCGATCCGTCGTGGCGAATCCGAAGGCGAAGTTCTGAGACTACCGTGCCGCATACGCAAGCGTAAGTCTCAACTTCATTTATCGATCCTAACGCTGTTTTGACAGGTTCCTACATTGGTATCGGAGCCATACGGGTTCGCCCCGGTCAAACCGCCGCCCCGTCGAACCGATGAATGAGGCGTTGTCTTTTTCACGAATGGGTATCCTACCATTACGGATATGGTAGGAACGCTTCGTGACGGAGAGAACGCAGCGGTTGTTCTTTTCACGTTAGGGTCTTTTGTCATTACGGATATGGCAGTAACTCTCCGTGACGGGAAGAACCGACCGTTCACGTCGTCAAGCTCGCACTCTTCATGGATGCCGAGTCTGCATTCATAGGGAATGTGAACTCTCTTCATGTGGAGCGTGTAGTTTACGAACTTTAAAGTATGTTATTTTTCATTTTTGGCACACGGCCATTAGAAAATAACTACTTTCTCGACGAACGGGTGCTTCATCGACGCACGGGTGCTTCATCGAGAAAGATGATGGTAGTTATCTCCATCGGAGAAGATGAATTTTGGTGCATGTGCACCATGGCCAAATGGGCTATGAAGGCCATGCACCCCCCTCCCCATGCGGAGGGGATTGGCTACGGCCAATAACCACCACGGCCACCCCTCCGGCGGGGTGTGCGGTAACCCCATTCAAAGGGGGTGGCCGGCCATGGCCATATGGGCCATGGCCGGCCAATGCCAAAATGGCCTTGGCCATGACCAGCCATGGCCAAGCCATGGCCGGCCAAGGCTAGGCCGGCAGTGGCTGGCCTCGGCCTCGGCCAGGGGGCCCTTATTTTATAAAGTTTTTTTCTTGGGCTCTACTCCTTGAAGATTAGCCGTAGTCCTCTACTTCATGCGAGATTAGCCATGTCATTGTGCTCTACTCTACGGAGATTAGCCAATGTACTTATGACATTGTGCTCTACTCTACGGAGATTAGCCAATGTATTTCAAATTTTTTGAAAAAGATGTTTTCAAATAGGTTATGTCCCGTCCTTAATCGGGATAGCGCAATTTAGAATTCCAAGTCCTACCACGATCCGGCCATGGTTATCTAACCCATGGGTGTGTAGAACAGGTCTCGTGGCTTGGCAATTGTTGCGCTAAAATTCTTTGCGCAAACTCTCACCTATTCCATTTTGAAAGATATGTTTTTCAAAAGTATTTTTCCGCTGCTGGTACCATACGGGTATCATTTCTGATTTATTTTTACATGAGATAAGTAAGAGGGATACTTTGAAAGTTACTTCTAGATGGTAGTTGGGAACGTAGTGAACTTCTCGATTCTAGAGTAACATTTCAGCTTATCCAAGGAACTTATCAAGTGTTTAAAGAATCGAAACTTTATGCATAGAATTTTGATCGTGTTTTTCATTTTCTTTGCAGTTTTTTGATTCGAATATGTCTACCGCTTCTAAGAACTTTGTCGCCGAGCTTAACAAAGGTGAGAAGCTCAACGGCGACAATTATAAACTTTGGTCAATAAAAATCCAATATGTTTTGGAGGAGCAAGATGTGCTTGAAACACTCCAAAATGTAATGGAAGAACCTGAGTTGGGCAATACGGCCCAACACAAGAGGGACCGAGAAGCTTATGAGACTTGGACTCGAAAGAACAAAATAGCACGTATTACGTTATTGTCCGCAATGGACAATGACATAATGCGTCTATTTCGGGAATTCGACCTAGCCAAAGACATATGGTCTGGGCTAGAAATAAAGTTTGGTGGAACTTCGGTCACCAAACTCCGCTCCTTAAATATTCAATTTGATTCGTACAAAATGCGGCGAGATCAATCTATGAAAAAGCATCTCCGCCACATGGCGAATCTCATAGCTGAATTGAAGGATGCGGGTCTTACGCTGTCTGACGAACAACAGATCCAAGCAGTCATTCGTTCACTCCCAGATAGCTGGGATAACATGAAAATGCACCTCACTCATAATGAGTGCATTAAAACTTTTAGCGATGTATCCAAACACCTCGAACTCGAGGAAGAGCGGATTCAAGCCGCAAAACCTAGTGCTGAAGTGCACATGGCCGCTAGTTCCTCACATGGAGGAAAGAAGCGGAAGGATACATGCTTAAGGTTTATGAACGAACGAAAGCAAGAACCGGAAACCTCAAAGAAGACTAAGAACAAAAAGTGGCAAAAGAATGTGCACTCAAAGAAGAAAAACTTGAAGAAGATCAAGTGCTTTAAGTGCAACAAGTACGGTCACTTCGCCCATACGTGTACAGATGGAAGTGATAAGGTAACTTGTAGGGCTAGTTACATATGTGTTTCTAGTTCCATGTTTCTTGCTGAATCTAACTATTTTTGGTTGATTGATTCAGGGGCCACAGACCACGTAGCGAAGGACAGAAGGTTCTTCGTAGAGTATCGAAGGATAACTCAAGGAACAAAGTGGATATACGTCAGCAACAACACTCGTGTTGAAGTCAAGGGCGTCGGAACATGCAAGCTAGTTCTCGACAACGGCCGGACTCTATTATTGCACGACGTCCTCTTTGCTCCAGATATTCGAAGGAATATCGTATCCGTGGTCATGTTAATGTCTTTAGGTTATGAATGGAGGTTCTATGAACAAAATGTTGACCTTGTTTGTAATAGTTCTTTAGTTGGGTCGGGTAATGTTTGTAATGGATTGATTGTTTTAAACACTATGTATGATGATTCTTCTTCTATTAATGAAAGTTTCCATTTGACAAATGCTTCTAATTCTGAATCTGAGATCATTTGTTGGCATGCAAGACTTGGTCACATTGGACCAACTAGAATGGATAGACTTGCCAAAAGTGGCTTGCTATCTAATGTTTCAAAAGTTGAAATGTCAACTTGCGAACATTGTCTTGTAGGGAAAACTTGTCGCAAGCCGTTTGGAACTGGCACAAGGGCCGAAGTTCCATTACAGCTTATCCATTCGGACATTTGCGGTCCAATGAATGTTAAGACAAGACGCGGGAAGTCCTATTTCATCACCTTCATTGATGACTTCACCCGTTTCGGTCATATTTATTTGATTTCCCACAAACATGAAGCTTTATCTTGCTTCAAAAACTATATGAGTTTAGTGGAAAATCAACTAGATCGCAAGATAAAGGTCTTGCGAACTGATCGGGGTGGAGAATATCAATCAACGAGTTTTAAGGAACTCTGTGATGAAAAAGGCATAGTTCATCAAATAACTATGCCTTATACTCCGCAACAAAACGGTGTTGCGGAAAGAAGAAATAGGAAATTGATGGAAATGGTCCGATCAATGATGTCTCAGGCAAATTTTCCCATCACCTTTTGGGGTGATGCATTATTGACGGCAGCATTCATCTTAAACCGTGTACCCTCGAAGTCGGTAAGTTCTACTCCTTATGAGTTGTGGAACAATAGAACTCCAGACTTAAGCATTCTAAAACCTTGGGGTTGTGCCTCTTACGCACATTTATCCTCTCACAAATATGGCAAACTTGGGCCACGTGGGAGGAAGTGTATCTTCATCCGATACGCTGAAAACTCCAAAGGATATGTTTTCGTCGGTCAAGAGGACAATGGGGGTCTAATAGAATTCGAATCGAGGAATGTTGTCTTCTTGGAAAACGAGTTTCCAAGACAGGGTGAGATAAGTCAAGACTTATCCTTGTTTGAGACTTGGGATCAAGAAGGATCAGAACGTTCGAGTGGGAGAATTCTTGGTGAAGAGGAAAATGACCCTCATACTTCACCTATGGATGATACGAACGATACCAATCCTATTCCGAGTGGGAGTGATGTTATTCCAAGTGGGAGTGATGTCATTCCAAGTGGGAGTGATCAAACTCAAGCAAGACGTAGTAATCGAACGAGGCTAATACCTTTGAGATTTGAGGATGAGATTCCTCAAACATTCATGACATTACTACAAGATGATGACGAACCTGCAAATTTCAAACATGCCGTCACATGCCCTGCTAAAGATAAATGGATAGCGACGATGGAAGAAGAACTTCAATCCATGAAAACAAACCAAGTCTGGGACTTGGTTGATTTACCTAAGGGACGTAGAGCCATTGGGAACAAGTGGGTTCTCAAAATCAAGCATAAGGCTGATGGCTCCATCGAGAAATATAAAGCTCGCCTTGTTGCGAAAGGTTTCACGCAACAGGAAGGAATAGACTACGAAAAGACTTTCTCTCCTGTCGTGCGTTTTACCTCCATTCGCTTAATTCTAGCAATGGTGGCTTGTTTGGACCTCGAGTTACATCAGATGGATGTAAAGACTGCTTTTCTTAACGGAGAACTAGATGAGGAGATCTACATGGAACAACCAAACGGGTTCGTACAAGAAGAAAACAAACATAAGGTTTGTAAACTTCGTAAATCCATATATGGTCTTAAACAATCCTCAAGGCAGTGGTATATGCGCTTTCAAGAAGTCGTTTTGTCGTATGGTTTCTCCATGCTCGACGAAGACAACTGCGTATACATTAAGAGGATTAAGAACAAGTATGTAATTATGTCTCTTTATGTAGATGACATACTTATAGCCGGAAATGATAAGCGTCTTATCATGGATATCAAAGCTTGGATTTCATCCTTCTTTGAGATGAAAGACATGGGTGAAGCTGCATATATCATTGGGGTTAAGATCTCAAGGAATCGTTCCAAGAAACTTCTTTCTCTCTCTCAAGAAACATATATAAAGAAAGTTTTAGAATGGTTTAATATGCAGGACTGTAAGCCAATTGATACTCCAATAAGCAAAGGCGAGGGTCTATGTTTGGAAATGTGTCCCAAAGATCCAAAAGAAAAGAAAGCTATGGCAAAGGTTCCATACTCCAGTGCTGTCGGGAGTCTGATGTACGCCATGATGTGTACCAGACCGGACATTTGCTATGCTGTTGGTATGGTAAGCCGTTACTAATCCAACGTAGGACAGGCACACTGGAAAGCGGTGAAGATGATATTAAGGTACCTCAAAGGGACTGCGGACTATGCATTGGGCTATCAAGGCAATACCTTGAGACTCGAAGGCTATACCGATGCTGATTGGGCAGGTGATCTCGACGAGCGAAGATCTACCTCAGGCTTTGTTTTCTTGCTCGGGAATGGTGCAATATCCTGGAGCAGCAAGAAGCAAACCTGCATCGCCCTATCAACCATGGAAGCCGAATTTGTAGCATTCAGCATGGCGGTCCAAGAAGCTGTTTGGCTTAGGAAATTCTTAGACAGGCTGACGGATGCCACTGACTCGAGCACTGTTCCTATATACAGTGATAGTCAAGCTTCGATTGCTTATGTCAAAGATCCTAAATTTCATTGTAAGACCAAACACATTGATATTCGATTCAAGTTTGCGAAGGACTATGACGAACGGAAGGAAGTAGACATAGGATACATATCCACACATAAGATGATAGCGGATCCCCTTACTAAGGCGATCCCGAGAGATGTGTTCTTCAAACACTTATCATCTATGGGAATGCGTAGGTGCTGAGCTGTATCATGTAATATTTCCCATGTCTATAGAAGATCAAAGTTTAATAAAAAGAAGAAGTTTTTTTATATTGCATACAAGTTTCTTACAAATGATTTTATATACATTTGTGTTTAAGTCTCAGCTATTTTATTGTGTGTATGTCGGACAGATTAAGGTTGGCTCTCTCACATGAGCAACCTCCTTATCTTATCAGATGGATAAGATAGAGATGAGACTAGTTTAAAGTCAAAATCATTAGACAAATGATTTAGAGTCGTGACTTAAACAAGATAGTCGAATGAAAGATCTGCATCATATGGATGCTTACAAAAGATCTGAGATCTGTATCACAAGGATATTTAAAAGAGATCTCATAGGATTTTTTAAATCCTATCTGTCTTATGCAGGATGAGAGTCCGGGAATATTTCATGGGTAGTAAGGGGACTCAAAAGATAGGCACTGTGGTGTCTGATCTTTCATCCGTACAACATCATTAAGACATACTCTCCCTGGGAAAGGAGTGATGTTGTAATACGTGTTCATACCACGTATGCATTTCGACCACTGAGTTAGTAGCAATAGTGTTTGCTATTATGTGAGACTCAAAGGCCATATGGGTCTTAACTCTTACCCTCAAGGAATCCAATTGGTTCCTTTAGATTTGACGAGATGATCGCTATCTTAGCGTGTTGCTAATGGGCTATGATAATTCGGCTCGGCGGGGCACGTTAGAAAAGCGAATCAAGTCAAGATCAGAAGGTTCGCAAGAAGAGGAAGATTGATTTCATATTCGCATTTGGACTTTAATGATTCAAAGCTGGCCAGCCAATTGTGATCCAGATGGGATTCAATTGTTGAATATAAAGTATAAGAAATGTGAAGAAATAATCTAGGGTAAAGCATGCGTTGAACTACTAAACTTTGCACCTTCGAGGTCGTTGTGTATCTCTAACAAGTGCACAACAACAGACTCTACGCGCATGATGGTCGCACGGTCTATTTCTCGGTATGATAGATGAAAGAACTAAGAGAAAGACGTTCTCTTACAATCCCCTCAAGTGTGAGTGGGAGATGTTGGATATGGATGACGTTTGTACACCCTTGTAGGGGATGTACGAGGGAATATGGACCTCGAACGTCACGTACACGAAGTCGTGTGCAAAGGGAATCTGTTCCCTTGTGGAGAGGATCTCTAGATTAGTGGGAAAGTCGCATTATATGTGCATAAGTGCATGCGACATATGGCTAATAAAGGGGGAATATCTTAAGCTTATGTTGTACCATGCATATGGTACAACTTAAGCTTATAATGTGTCATGTATGATGGTACACTTTAGTTAAATTGTTCCAAAGGAATAATTACTCCTAAAATAACTACCTTGGGGGCTATAAATAAGACCCAAGGCTTAGCCATTTACTTACACTTTTGCATGGTATTCTTGCCTTGCATTTCATTCTAGCGAAGCTCTGCCGAAATCCTTCCTCTCTCTTTATCCAAGTTCTTAATCTAAAAGTAGAGATTTAGATTGTGGATTTAGTAGCCTTACTCCGTTCGTGAGAAGACTCGATCCGTCGTGACGAATCCGAAGGCGAAGTTCCGAGACTACCGTGCCGCATACGCAAGCGTAAGTCTCAACTTCATTTATCGATCCTAACGCTGTTTTGACAGGTTCCTACACTCTGGCTGCTGATGAGTGGATTCGGAACATTGAGGATAACTTGAAAATGGCCAAGATCACCCCGGCTGGATGGGTTGATTTGGCGAAGAGGCAACTCAAGGATAATGCTCGGAACTGGTGGCATGTGAAAGAGAAGATGCTGGTGGAGCCGATAGCTTGGGCTACCTTTAAGTCCAGGTTCGATGAGGAGTTCTTTCCGAAGGCTGCTAGGAAGGAGATGCTGCAGCGCTTTATTGATCTGAAGCAAGGGAGCTTGATGGTGGACATATACCACCAAGAGTTCACTAGGTTGAGTCGGTTCGCACCGAAGATGGTGCAGGATGCTGATGAGAGGGCTCAGAGGTTCCTGCAGGGACTTGCTTTGGAGCTTCAGAGTTTTGTGCTTTCCTCTTATCTGGACTCTTATCAGAAGGTTCTGGTCGCTGCGAGGAGGCATGAGCTGAACCTGAGTCAGAGGAGATGACATGTTTCTGGTGCTGGGAAGAGGCCTATGGAGCAAGCCAGGGCGGTGGTTAGGCCTGGTTTCAAGCCTAATCAGCCAGTTCAGTTCAAGAGGCCAGGAGGGCCTAATCAGAAGACTTGCCATTTCTCTGACAAGCCTGGCCACATCAAGGATCAGTGTAGGAAGTTTCTGGACCAGTGTTTGGTTTGTGGTGATGCTTCTCATGTCGTGAAGGATTGTCGGCATGCGAATCAGCTGCGGAGGGCACCTGTTGCAGCATAGCCGTTGCAGCATAGCCGTTGCAGCAGAGAGTGCCTGTTCCTGCCGGTCGTGGAGCAGCTCTTGTTCCACAGAGGCATGCTTTTCAGCAGGCTTTTCTGCCGAGGAGGCAGGCTTTTCTAATGACCGCTGTGGAGAGCGAGGCTGTGGATGAGGTTATCGTAGGTAATCCTCAATCTAGCTGTTCCTTTCTTATTTGGCTTGTTTGTTAGATTATGTTGTTTGCTTGAACATGATTATTTGCTAGACTAGGGCTTGATTGTTAGACTGTTTGTAGGTGTGATTTTGGTGTGCACATTTCCTGCACGAGTTCTCTTTGACTCTGGTGCATCGATGTGCATTATTTCACGGAGCTTCGTGGAGAAGGATTCCTTGTCGATGTCCCCTCTTTCCAAGAGTTGTAATATCGTTACAGGGAATGGCGTGGTCTCGGTGCATCTTGGTTGCAATTCTTGCCCGTTGGTGGTCTGTGGACATGAGCTTTACGCTGATTTCATTGTCCACGACATCATCAACTATGATGCGGTCCTTGGGATGGATTGGCTTGCGAGCTTCTATGCTACGATCGACTGTCGGAGGAAGAAGGTGGTGTTCGAGATTCCCGGACACCCAGTATTTGAGTTCAGTCGAGGTAGCAGCTCGCTTGGTCCTGTCAGGTTTCGGGCCAGGCCGGTGGAGATTGTGGCTATGTAGATGGAGCTGGAGAGGCCAGCTGTGGTGCGAGATTTTGATGACGTCTTCCCCGAGGAGATGTCTGGACTGCCGCCCGGTCGAGCTTTAGAATTTTCTATTGATCTTGTTCCGGGAGCGCAACCGATTTCGAAGGCGCCTTATCGTATGGCACCCGCTGAGTTGGAGGAATTGCGGAAGCAGCTGGATGAGCTTTTGCAGAAGGGTTACATCAACCCTAGTGTGTCTCCGTGAGGAGCACCGGTCTTGCTGGTGAAGAAGAAGGATGGTTCGCGTCGCATGTGCGTGGACTATCGGGAGTTGAATGCGGTGACCATTAAGAATAAATACCCGTTGCCTCGCATCGATGATATTTTTGATCAGCTTGGAGGATCGAGGGTGTTTTCTAAATTGGATTTGAGAAGTGGTTACCATCAGTTGAAGGTGAAGAAGGGAGATGTTCCGAAGACAGCATTCAGGACGAAGTATGGACACTACGAGTTTGTGGTTATGCCTTTCGGTGTAACCAATGCACCCGCAGTTTTCATGAATCTGATGAATTTGATTTTCTACGACTTTTTGGATAAGTTTGTCGTTATCTTTATTGACGACATTCTGATCTATTCTAAGTCGGAGGAGGAGCATGCATCGCACTTGAGGATAGTGTTGGAAATTTTGAGGAAGCATCGTTTGTATGCTAAGTTTTCGAAGTGCGAGTTTTGGCTGGACAGAGTTGCTTTTCTCGGGCATGTGGTGACTGGAGATGGTATTTCAGTGGATCCCGAGAAGATAATGGCCATCAGAGAGTGGCCTGTTCCGCAATCAGCGTCTGAGATTCGGAGTTTCCTTGGACTTGCTGGTTACTATTGGCGCTTCATTAAGGACTTCTCCCGTATTGCAGAGCCAATGACCAGATTGACGCGGAAGGATGTACCTTTTGTTTGGTCGGGTGATTGTGAGAATGCTTTTGGTGTTCTGAGGGAGAGATTGACGACTGCCCCTATTCTTGTTGTGCCTGATCGCAGCGGTGGATTCGAGATCTTTTGCGATGCTTCTGGCAAGGGTCTCGGTTGTGTGTTGCATCAGCACGTGCATGTTGTGGCGTATGCTTCGCGTCAGCTCAAGACTCATGAGAAGAATTACCCGACGCATGACTTGGAGTTGGCTGCCGTTGTGTTTGCTCTTAAGATTTGGAGGCACTTCTTGCTGAGTGAGAAAGTGAAGATCTTCACCGATCACAAAAGCTTGAAGTATATTTTCACTCAGAAGGAGCTCAACATGCGACAGCGTCGATGGTTGGAGCTCATGTCGGATTATGAGATTGATTTGCAGTATCACCCTGGCAAGGTGAATGTGGTTCATGATGCGCTGAGTAGGCTTCCAGCGGTGAGACCTCGCAGTGGAGATTGCAGCAGGATTTTTGCGAGTCTGGTGTGGAGATTGTTCTTCCTGGAGAGGCTTCTTCGTTGATGTGTATGCAGATTCAGTCGACGATTGTGGATCGGATCAAGGCTGGCCAGGCTGAGGATCCGAAGCTGGTGAAGGTTCGGGAGCAGGTGGAAGCCGGTCTGCGGACTGACTTTCTGATTCATGAGGATGGCTCGCTGAGGTTTGGAGCCAGATTGTGTGTGCCAGCTGGGGATATCAGAGAGGAGTTGATGGTGGAGGCACACAGTTCGCTGTATTCTATGCATCCTGGTGGGACCAAGATGTACAAAGATCTTCGTCTGAACTTTTGGTGGCATGGCATGAAGAGGAGTGTGGCTCGGAGTGTAGCCAAGTGTTTGGTTTGCCAGCAAGTGAAGGCGGAGCATCAGTGTACGGCAGGGTTGCTACAACCGCTTCCGATTCCGGAGTGAAAATGGCAACACATCACTATGGATTTCGTGACTAGACTACCTCGGAGTCTGAAGCAGAATGACGTGATTTGGGTGATCGTAGATCAGTTGACCAAATCTGCACACTTTATTCCATTCCGAGTGGGACAGTCCACTGAGGCGCTAGCGAGGAGATATATGGAGGTAAATTCTTTTACTCTCCGTTTTTATTTCCTTTTCCTAGTTTAGATAGTGATGTAACGTGAATCGTGCAGGAGGTCGTACGACTTCACGGAGTCCCCGTGAGTATCATGTCGGACAGAGACACGAGGTTCACATCTCAGTTCTGGCAGAGTTTGCAGAAAAGTTTGGGTACGCGTCTGAGTTTCAGCACGGCGTACCATCCGCAGACGGATGGCCAGTCTGAGAGGACGATTCAGATCCTGGAGGACATGCTGAGGGCGTGCATGTTGGATTTCAAGGGTTCGTGGGAGGACCATCTACATCTGGTAGAGTTTTCTTACAACAACAGCTTCCAGGCGAGTATTGGCATGGCGCCTTTCACCGCTCTTTATGGGATGAAATGTCGATCGCCATTGAGTTGGGATGATGTTGGCGATAGGGAGCTGTTGGGACCTGAAATGATTGTGGAGGCTGTGGATGTTGTCAGGAACATTCGGGAGAGGTTGATGATTGCTCATGACCGTTTTAAGCATTGGGCGGATGCTAAACGTCGTCCTTTGGAGTTTCAGCCTGGGGATCGTGTGTTTATGAGGATTTCCCCGAATCGTGGTGTGATTCGCTTTGGGAAGCGAGGGAAGTTGAGCCCGCGATACATTAGACCGTTTGACATTCTGGAGAAAGTTGGCAAGGTAGCCTACTGATCACTCCATATTTTACACCTTTTTTCTGCATGTTTTCACGTCATTTCGATTGCTCATATTGCGATTTTCACGAGTATTCGACGATATTGCGTTACTTTTCACTATTTCTTGTTTTTGTCGGATTTCAGGAAATATGGAGCGATCGGGAGCAAAAATGAGCTTAAGGGACTTGCACCCACTCCGGAGCGTCACCCAAGGCACTTTTGAGGGCTATTCGGCGATGGGAGACGGGTGGAAGAAGAAGAAACTCCGTAGGAGCGACGAGGAGGAGAAACGGAGAAGATTGGGCATCTACAGCATGCCACTCGGTCGAGTGGAGCAGCCACTCGGCCGAGCAAGAAGACCACTCGGCCGACCAGACCGGACACGCTCCAACAGAAGGAATTGGGCGTGCACTCGGCCGAGGGATGATATCCCACTCGGCCGAGTAAGAAGATCGCATCGCCCGAGTGGCATGAGAAATCCACCATCAAAAGAGGCCGACTTACTGGAAATGTACAGGCTTTTGACGGTTCTGACTCGGCCGAGTACCGAATGCCCCTCGGCCGAGTGAGTAAAGCCACTCGGCCGAGTCACCTCCGAAGACAGGCCCCCAAGATCCTTGACTTACTGGAATTCTACAGGGTCTGTCACTCGGCTGAGTAGAGAAGCCCACTCGACCGAGTAGAGAAGTCAACTCGGCCGAGTGATGCTGAGGACATGCAGCGCCCAGATTTTCAGACATCCTCCCACTCTTTTGAAATTTTCTATCATTCCAGCAAGCAAAGTATTTTTCCCATATTTTTTATGGATAGTAGACTTCATGACGATTCCAACGCCGCCAAGAATGCGCAAATCGGAGGTCGGATGAAATCTGGAGAATTTCTGCAAGTTGATGCTGCAGTGCTGGAATTTCCACTCGGCCGAGTCACATTTTCCACTCGGCCGAGTCGGCGACGGGCCCAGATTTTAAGTTGCGGTTTGGGCTGTTTTTGGGCACGAATTTGAGGGGTTTTCTAGGGTTTCTTGCTAGGGTTTTGGGGGAGTATTTAAGGGTTTTGTAGCCACCATTAGAGGGGGATCCCCATTATGTTTTCGTAGCCCCCATATGTTTTTCTTAGGATTATTTTAGAGGTTAGGCCATGCCCTAGGCCCCCTCTTGGATCTAAAAGCTTGTATTTTGGATTGAAGATCTTCATCAAGCTAAGTATTTTCTTCTTTTTATTTGAATCTTTGTTTTTCTATCTTTTTGTATGCAAGCAATGATTTCTATTGATTCTCATATCCTTATTGCTATGCTAGAGTAGATTTGTTGTTCTAGGGTTTGGGGATGAACCCTATGGATCTAATTTCATATTTGTGATGAATGAATCTCTAAATTGCTAGAATTACTAGGAGGTTAGGTTGTGATTGATTTATTACGGATAGCTAGGGATTTCCATCGATTTGGGGTTTGCAAGAGATTGGATTCCAATCGATGGGAAGCCCTAGAAATTCGATTTAGATTGACAATTGGATTTCTCTAGATTTGGTTTGCAAGAGATTGGGCCAAAGCTAGGATTTTTAATTGTGATTCTATACCCATATTCGTTTGCAAGAGATTGGACGAATACGAACTATCACAACCTAGATCGTAACTCGAGTTTGCACGAGAGTGGGCTCGAGGGGCGATTGAACGATGATGTCGATCCTAATGCTAGTGGCTTAGGCTAGGGTTTGCAAGAGATTGGGCTCTAATCTAGGTTGCTATTGACCGGCAATAGCGCGAGAGCGTGAGCTTGGTTCTATATTCAGTTACGACTAGTTCACCTCAACGCAAGTCTAGTAATACTGAGATTCACTATTCACAATGATGCATGACGGTCCGTAGTGGGGATTCCCTAGCCCTAGACACATTTTATTATATTGTATTTGAATAGATATTTTATCCAACTTCTCTATCTCCGACACCGACATCCATCACCATTTCCATTATATCATTCCATAGCCATCTCCACGAATAAAACATTCGTAGTCAAACCAACCTAGGATAGATTGGAGCCAACACCACCTCCTCGTGTTCGATACCCGCTCGCCACTTGACCGTGCGCTTGCGGTAAAACTACAATCGTTCTCCGGGTGTATATCCGAGCGCGATCAAGTTTTTGGCGCCGTTGCCGGGGATTTATCTCCGTGCATTTGCGCCATACTAGGTTGTGCTCTTGGGTTACATTTTGGACCGATCAAGTTTTTGGCGCCGTTGCCGGGGAGGTGTTTCCCGTTGGGTGCCAATTTGTCACAATTAGGTTGATTAGATTACATTTAAAAAACAAAAAAATCAAAAAAAAAAAAACATTGAGAGAGATTTTTTTTCCCACCACCTGCTATTATTATCTTTATCTCTCTTTGTACCACTGACGTCTTTTCCAGGTGTTTACTTTGATTGATTAGGTACAGTTGTTGCAGCGATGGTGCTTCCAAAGAAAATGCGAGCGGGCTCTATACAATCCTACATATATCTCGCTGCATTTTATCAGGCTGATGGAGAATCCTTCGGGGAAGCCTTGTCTAGGTTTGAAGGAATGTTAGAAATGTTCCAGACGGAGTCAGACCATGAGTGGAATGACTCCACGCTATTTGATATCTTCACTAGAAGGCTAAAGGGACCCTCACGTGAATTTTTGAAGAGGATGCAAGTGGGGAAGTTCAGTGATCTACAGTTGGCAGCAGCCTTGGAGCAAATGATAGATGATGCTCGATCTACCGGTTCACTAACCGTTACGGTAAGTAAACCATACGACCAAGTATTCATCGATTTTGTTATGGCTAATGTCTCTAGCGCAGGTACTATCATAGATGGAGTGTATGCTTCACTTGAAGGTGATCATATCCACCTTTATACCATCAACACTCCACAAATAAAGACATCTGAGTTGCCAAAGGAGGACACGTACACGGACCTATTGAGAAACATTGTCGACATAGTTCGACATTCCGGTCCATTGACAATAACGTCAGGTGATCCTTTTGAGCTTGAATTTCAAAACTTTATTACTCATTGTATCTCTTCCACAGGCATAATTGATGATGGAGTCTACGCTCTAATTGAGGGGCACAAGACCCATTTTTACACCATGGTCGAGATACATGAGCCTATAGAGCCACCTTATGCCGTCGTCGCCTCCCCCTGCCACCCACCTGAGTCAGAGCAGCCTATACCATCAGAGGATATTATTTTGGAGGTCATGCATACAGTAGTGGAGCAGACCATCGAGGAGGACGTGACTTTGGACGATGACATCTGCACACAGATGGAGCCTGAATTGTGCCCAACTCCTTTCGAGCTACTGCAGCCATCCCTACCTTCTACAGAGGCTGAGCATCCCTCAGAGGACCACGCTTCCACTGATGTTGAGGACAATCCCACAGAGCTTATGGCTCCCCTTCAGGGAGATCTCTTTACTCCCTCATCTCCTACATTTGATTCTCCTCCAGTGTATGATGTTTTTTATGATTCAGATTTTGACGACTCATCGTGCCTTTTGCAGGATTCATGTACATACGATCAAGAGGTACGATGGGACGTATACGAGGAGGAGAGCAAGGAGTTAGCACCCATGGACGCTATTGAATATGATCAGGAGGTGCGATGGGATAAGTCTGACGATGATGAGGAGCTGCCTGATGACACCTACGCTTATATGCCCAAGCTACCTGAACAACCTGAGGCGAACAATGAGGAGTTGATCGACGTGGTATACGAGAGTGGAGATTTATTTCCAGGGAAGTGTTGTCACCCGTCTTTAATTTTAAATACTTATGTTGATGACCCTCTTTGAGATACATTTATTTTGGGGAAGAATTATCCACATCAGATTGATGCGGCTTATCTCTTGCAGGGTACAGGTGGAGTCCTTGGAGAGGTGCTGGGAGCCGCATTGCTGGAGTCTGATGGAGTCCGTGGACACACGCGTCTGGCGGAGCCACGAAAGGAGCAGTTGGAGCAGTTTCCTGCACCGGCAAAGATACTGGATCCGCCTTTTGCTATAGGTGATATCAATCCAGTAGTGTAAAAATTTTTATGCTTTAAATAAACACGAATTCTCTCGATAGCGAGAGGACCGTATAGATTTGCTTGAATAAATATCACCTCATATGACGGCCACAATAATCATTTACACCCCAAACCCATTATATATATTAATTCCCCTCTTCATATTTTGATGTGTCACATCCTTTTGCTCACCACCATCGAGCATTTCGATCAAGTGAAACCTCACTTTCTTATTTGTTTGACTTGATCACGCTTAGCAAAATCATGATTTTATTGATCGAGTCATTTGAATAGGATTGTTTGGTATAAGCTTGGGGGAAAGCGCTCTCATGCATCATTGTATGTGCATGTAGTTGCATTAGGATTTCATGTCATTCATTTCATCATTTTTCATTCACCACCCTTATTATTATCGTTGTTCCTCATATTCTTCCATTATGATCACATTGAGGAAAATGTGAAGTTTAAGCTTGGGGGAGTGCATTTCCATGTCATTTAGATGCATTAGTTGCATTTTTACTTTATTTTAGGGTTTTTATAGAAATTTTTCAAAATTTTGCATCATCTTTTTGATTTTTCCATCTTATTTTCCTTTTATGTGCGTTCAAGCATCATGTTGTGTGCTTGTTTTTCTTTTCTTTCCTCTCTTTTATTTTATATCTTTATTTTCTTTTCCTCCTTTCGCTAGATTTGTTCCTTATGATGATGCCTCTTATTGCTTTAGCAACCATCACGATGCTTATTATTCCTTGCCATGCTACTTAGAGTATTTCATAGTCCTACTATCCATGTGCTTGCTTATATATTCTTTTGATGATTCCTCTATATGAATGCATGATATTAATTGAAGCTGAATGTATGGATTAGTGTTTGGTATGCTTTTGTTGGAAGTGCTCCAAGATTCACGCATCAATTGTATAACGGAAGCATCTGCCTTATTATCATATTCACCTTCTGTTGCATGCTTGATATGAAAGTACTCTTTACCGCTTGACTTCGCTTTTTATTGAGATGATTGAGAATATCCATACTTACATATGAGTTTTAGTTGAAGTATTATTTTATTGAACCGTTCTTGCACATCTTAGAGTGAACCGAGTGTTACATTATTTCTTTCTCCACATATATCTTTTTATTCTCTACATGTCACTTGAGTTCACCTCCTAAAGCTACTTATATCGCATCTATTTCCCAAAAATCCCCACAAAAGAAAAGTTAGCTCCAAAAAGTCCAAAAAAGCCAAAAAGGAGCCAAAAACCAAAAATACAAATCATATAGCTCCTACAAAAAGCCAAAACGAAAAATGAGAAACAAAGTCCAAAAGAAAAAAAATATTTCTCTATCTCAATATTGGAGCCACAAAATACTTGGGAAAACCAAGGCAAAAATCCCATTTTCCACTATCATATTCCTTTAGATGTGATGCCCCAAGCTAAGCTTGGGGGGTGAATTCATTTGACCAAATGAGTGAGTATGACCTTAGAGTGGAGACGTGCATGAATGGGGATATTCGATAATGCTTAGACTTTGCAAAATATATTAGATATGTAGATTTTACATGATTTGAAATAAATATGTGAATGTCATGTCTCTTATTCCATTCTCTATTGCATGCTTGGTGTGATTCTTATATGCTTCAGTTATAACTCTTGATTGAAAAGTGCATTGCCAACATTTGTATATTAAATCCTATGAAATGCGTGACGTGGATATGAATTGATTGTATGAATTTAGAGAATCCCTTTTGTTGTTCTTAAAAACTTGCAAGAACCATGTTTATGTAAGATTTGAAATCCTTATAGCATGTGATTCGTATTTTCCAAGTTGTCGTGATGTGTAGCTTATGGCTTGAGATCTGAGAGAAGAATCTAGCGACCCCTTCCACCTCGTGTTCTTTCTTTTTTATTTCATTTTCTTTATTTTCATCTCCCGAGTCCGTCTCTCTACTTATCTTCCTCGAGGACGAGTAAGAGGTAACCTACCGCTTAGCCTTGCCGCCATCTTTGGAAGGAGTTCACAATGTTTTCCATGTGTCACAGCTTCGTCGATACATTAGCGATCCATCTCATGCTGTGGATTTCTCGGAGATTACTGTTCGCCCTGATATGACGTATGACCAGCAGCCAGTGCAGATTCTGGACAGGCGTCAGAAGTCACTTCGGAACAAGGTTGTCAATCTTGTGAGGGTGATGTGGCGACACTGCTCGCCTGGAGAGTCTACTTGGGAGAACGAGGATGAGATGCGAGAGCGTTACCCACTTTTGTTCCCGGACACGTGAGTGTTAGAATATTTCGAGGACGGAATTTTTCTTAAGTTGGGGAGGATGTAACGACTGGTTTTCATGTATCTGGATTAATTATATTATATATATGTTTTGGTGGATTTTCTCCTCATGTGTGGTTTTCGTCTCCGTAGCTTTCATTTTCAATCGTTTCGTCGTGATTTTCTAGCTTCTTCCTTAGAATCGTCGATTTTGGAGTAAGTCATTTGTGACGGGCTTCATATCGGTCATATCTTATTGTTAGATCAAGCCTAGGAGTCTTAGGAATCGATCCCGGAGCTTCGCGCTCCATTTTGGAACTTTCTGTGCACGTTAGCCGGTACAAGAAGGGGAACCGACCGACTAGATGACGATTTAGTCGGTCGGCAAACCTTCATGGACCGACTAGTGGGCTTTGTTAATTACTCAGGAGTTACTGTTTATCGTTAGTCGGTCTAAGAACATTTTTCGACCGACTAGGTTGCAAACTAGTCGATCAGCAATCGTTCTTTAACCGACTAGCTCTATGATCGTTTTTGATACCAAGTACTATTCATTCTTAGTCGGTCTAAGAACGTTCGTCGACCGACTAGATGAGAAACTAGTCGGTCAGTAGTTGTTCTTTGACCGACTAAATCTAAATCCTATTTTTGTACATGAGTTACTGTTTGGACTTAGTCGGTCTGCGTTGGTCAACCGACCGACTAGTTCCCAAACTAGTCGGTCAGTGGTTACTCTTTGACCGACTAATCAGTGTCGAAACCCTAATTTCTGGGCAGCCGCCAGCACTTCCTATTTAAACCCCCCAAACATTTTTCTTTTCTTCTTTCATTTCTCCTGAGCCTCCTTCTTCCCCAAATCATCATCCATCTAACCCTAGCCCTCCTCCTTCATCAAGAGCCTCTCCCCCTCTCCATTTTGGCCGGCCACCACCTCTAGGTCGCCGGAAAACCCCCCAAAACCCCCAAAACCCCATTTCTCCAGATTTTCCCCATCCATTCCAGATCTGAACCCTAGGTTCCCTGGATCGTTTCTTCCGTTGCCGTGCTTGCTCGGCATCATTCTTCTGCTCCGATACGGTAATAAATCGATCTCTTAATGTTTTCATAACCCATTATGTCATTGTTAAACCCTAATAAAACTAGGTTGGATGTTGTTCTAATATTGTTTTACCATGGCAGCGATCTCATCTCCGTAGTTAGAATTTGTGTGACGGCCTCGTTGATCGTCATCCTCGGTGCTAGGCAAGTGAAACTTGCCACTTTGGGTTTTGGGCCATGTCTTAGGCCATTTGCTTGTTTAGGCGTAAAAGAGACTAGGCGATGAAATGATACTCGCCTAGGCACAATTTTAGGAACTAGCTTGACAACGAAGCTAGATCCGACATTTATCATGTTGCACAACTACCATGTCATGTTTAATTTCCATTAACGGTATGCGAACTAATTGTCATGTCATTGCATTCTTTAAGTGTTCCCGTGATTGCGTAGCTCCGCTACACCTTGTGAAATGATTGAGGCTAGGTGCACCCCTATGCCAAATGAAATACGCTCCTGGTTTGTGATCCAGGAAACGAGCTCTTGTGCGGGGCAACCCTGGCTCATTTACTGAGCATCGTGTACAGGGACCCTGGCTCGTTTACACGTGGGTTTTGGGGTAAGAGTTAAGCGGCCATTCAACTGGGAGTCTGCTCGATCAGCAACTGCAGTTGTAAGGCGTAAACTCTGGGTTCTGGGGTAGTGTTAAGCGGCCAATCAGTGTGAATGTCCAACAGTTCAGCTGTAAGGCGTAAACATCTACAAACAACGTGAAACGTGACGAGTGAAAAGATTGAGATTGTTAGTAGCTTGGCTACTCTTGACATGCCCTGATAAATTGTTCTCTTGTACTTGTGGTTTCACCATGTCTTACTTGTGCATTCATACCATAACTGCCATGTCATGCATACTATAACTGCTAGGTTGTTAGTTTGCCTTCCTTTTCAGTTTCCTTGCCCAAGTCTTTTAGACTTGCTGACATGTGCCCCTTTACTCTTTTGGGTGACACATGTTAGATCCTGAGCCTGAGTTCATTGTTGAGGACGAGGTGTTTGCAGGCGCCGAGCCCGAGCCTGTGTTTGACGAGGACTTCGTGGACACGGGCGATCAGTCGTAGAGACTGTTTGTGTTGTTGTTTAGATTGTTTGTTGTCGGTGCGTGGCACCAATACTTTGTTACGTTGTCCCTTTTGTTGGCCTTGTTCTGGGCCTTTAGACTCTTTCCTTTTAGCCTGGTGGCTTTTCTGGATGTTGAACTAAATTTTCATGTTGGACAAATTCTGAGATTTGAGATTTTATTTCTGTCTCTCCCTGTGTTATTATTGTTGTTCCATTTATGGTTACAGTGACCTGCTTATGTTTTATTGACGCTTATCGGGTTTGGGGCTTCACAGCTCCACTCTCGTGCGGACCTTTTCACGTATCGTCTCCATTTTAGGGAAGCGGGGCGTGACAATGATGCTTTTACTTCAATCAATTGATATGGATCTATGGAGCACAGTGGAGACTCCCCATTAAAAGCCAACAAAGCCAATTTCAGAGTGGAGACAATGTAAGTCAATGGACTTTGAATGCCAACGCCATGACTTCAATGTTTTGTGCACTGGATAGTACCGAGTATAACCACGTGTGCACATCTACAACAACAACACATGAAAGTAACACGAGCTGCAATGCCATCCTCATCGAACACTGACTCCTTGTTGCCCACCAGGAAGCTCGACATGAAGAGTCCTTCTCCCTTCAGAATGGCATGAACCTCGGCCTTCGTTGCCTTAAAGCGAGCAAGCATTGGCTCACAGCTCGGATGCCCTGGCTCCCCCTACTCCCAAAGGAGACATCCGTAAGGCCAATGCTCGACCGGAACCCTGTCGGTCTGTGCCACAGTAGTGCCCTGAGTCGGCAAGCTCCGGGGCGTCCCACCTTCTCATCAGCACCAAGGTCGACGAAGCTGCCCTGTGCCGCCTCACTGACCCTAGGGGTATGAACAGCCGCCACATGCATCTCATTCGCTTTCTTGTCGCACTCTCCCCCCTCGGCCCAATGACGACCCCCGAGCTCTGTTTCTGCCCCGCCTTCCTCACCACACTCTCGGACCCCACCCCCTTGCCTTTCTCCTAGGCCGAAGACTTCCTGGCCACCGGCTCCGAGGTCATCGGTTCCCTAGCCCTCCTTATCAACTCCTCCCACGAGAGGATCATGTCTGCACCTGTAGAGAGAAAAAAGATCAGGGTGAGCATATGGGGAGAAGGTCGTCGAGATCGCAATACCTTCGGGCCAGAAAAATTGGGTGAATTGGTCACCCTTAACCAAGTTCGCATGCTTCCGGGTCACTTCGGTGATCTCCTCCAAGATCTTGGAGTTCTCCAGATCTTGCCCCTTCAGGGTCACCCCTCTATTCACTAAGGGATTTAGCGTCACCTAGTTCGACCTCAATACTGAGTCTGTCGTCATCAAAATAAAGACAAACCTTTCCCTCCACTCTCTCACCTCGCTCGGTAGCTCAAAGATGAGATGTCGGCCCCGCCTCGCACTAACACAATGATACATCACCTTCTTCTTCATCTCGAAAAATACTGGAAGAGTGATAGGCTCGGACTTATCCCACGGGCATTGCAGAAGACAACGAAGCCAACCATAGAGCTGATGGAGTCCGGTATTAGCTGGAAGAGAGGGAGCTCACAGAAGTTCAGCAAGTGAAGGAGGTGGGGGTTGAGCAGAAACCACAGTCTGAGTTCGAAGGTCGGGTAGTAGACCCCAACTTCATTATCTCTCGACGAACAAACCCTTTCATTGGGTTCGGGGAGGTGAACTGTGCAGGGTGGTCGAATGTATTTGGAGCAGATCTCGAGGATATTGATGGTGCTCGTTTTGCACTGTATAGCCCTGATCTCCACCGAAACTGTGGCCTTGATTTTGCCGAAGCCCAACCCAAGCCCTCGCTCCTTCTTCTTGGGCTCCCCTCGCACAGTCGACGTTGAAGGAATAGTAGGACGTGCCTCCCACTCCTCCGGCCACACCATCTTCTCCTCCGCTACTGTAGCATTCCCACTCCTAGGCTCTCCAAAGTATCCCTCTACGTTCGAATTAAAAGCTGAAGAACCAGAAGAAGCCATTGACAGATCAAGAAAATACCTAGAAAAGAAGAATATCAACGGAGCTCCGACAAAGTAATGACCAACGGCGAGAACTCTCGGAAGCAAAGAAGTGAAGAGAAGACTTTTTGAAATTCGAATGCAAAAACCCTCAACCGATGCCCCTTCGTTCTATCTTATAGAGGAGATCGGGAGATCCCAACCGTTGAGGGTAGGCCATGTGGCAAGATATGGGGCAAAACTGGCGTCTCGACTTCCCCCCAGAATAGTATGGGACGCGTGTCGTGCTCCACGTGGTGGGGTGCCTTGATTGCTTCCACGTAGCCAAATCGGCATGATGGCTTTATAGATCCAACGGTCAGTTCTCATTTAATGCACCTCGCATTTAATGCTACAGCTGTCATCCAATGGAAAGTGAAGCACGTCATCCGAGCCGATCCGGACTTCCCGTTTCGAACCCGAATGACAGGGGCAATTGTTATGACCTCAAGATCGGCCCAGTCGATCTAGGCCGCATGTCCAAAGCCCAAGTAAACGACCCACTAAATCTCCCTAATGAGAACTAGCTCTGACGAGAAGCTCGCTGAGTCTTAGAGAAGCTCACCCAAGCAGAGTGGCAAGCTCGTCAACCGAATCAAAGAGAAGAGTCCTCCGACTAAACGCACACCAACCACTCCAACTCGGCGAGGGGAAGCTCGCCTAAGAGACAGCCCGCCTAACTCTACACCCAAGGAAGTCTGCCCAAAGAAGGACTTGAGACTTCAAGAGGGAGGCGAACTGCCATAAATATCACTGACAGTTTCGCTGACCGACAGTCTCACGCCCGACAAAAGCGTGCCTGACAAAAGTACGCCTGACGGTTTCGGCCCCGACGTCCTCGGCCAAACTTCTAACACCCTGACACTGCTAGCTCAGTAAAAGCAACCGACTCCAACAACCTATAAATACCCCCGGGGTTGGTAAGTGAGGACTAAATTACTACCATCAATACACAAGGTTCAGATATCTTCTATATATTCGTGCCTCCCACACTAGTCTGTCACACGAGTGCCGATCTGCCTTTGGGATCGTCGAGCATGTCCGAAATTCTCCCAATAGTCACCCACTGACTTAAGCATCGGAGAGGCTACGGGCTGGCAGCCAGCCCCACCTTTCTGACGAGTTGTTCTCCTTGCAGGTAACTCGCCTCTGCTGCCAGCGGTTGAAGCGACATAGGGCGACCTACTCCGGTTGACAGGCGACCTTGTGGTTCTCATCTACAAAACGTCCTCAAATGGTGATTAGCCTCGTCATCAACCCTACACTTGTAATCATCATGCCATTGATTCCACACTTTAATATAAATTCATTGTAAGCGGATTTATCCGGCAACAGTTATATTTGTAAAATTGCTTAAACATTAATGTTGAACGAATAATCTCTTGGGATGTCTCATTCCTCCCTAAGGAGGGTGACATCCGAAGATGAGGTTTAGGGGAATATCTGAGTAAGTGTAGCCATAGGGATTAGACTATGATAGTTGGTTGAAATGGGGAGTTTATTATACCCCCACAGGGGAATGTTTTGATATATGGTGACGTGATTCGTGGTATGGTGAGACCATGAAGTTGGAGTACATCTCACTCCCTCCAGGACGGGGGAGTTCGAGAGGCCCCTTTAAAGTTAATCAGTGCTCATGGATCACTGGCGGGGGTAGCTTGAGTGCCACCCTACCTTGGGGCAAGGTCTATGTCCTTATGTCATGTGTTTACCCATGTTTCCAAATAACCATCAATACATAAGGACACGTAACTTAACTTTACACACTTATAGCCATTTCTTTTACTTGTTATAGTTGTGGTTTCTATGAATCTATGATACTCTTTTATGATAATGGATGTGTTGTATTCCTTTATGTTTGCTTTCATGTCACTATTGGCTTTAATGTTTCAATTTATGTTTCATCTCATAATGCCATAATATGTCACATTGCATCTTGCATGATTTGTGGAATAAAATGCTCTACGAGTTAGACATCCCTACTGGACATGCTTGACGTGCCCTCCCCCATTTCCCCCAGGTAGTAGCAGGTGCAGTAAAGTGTGGCGTGGGTTGGAGGTTAGAGTTCAGGGTAGTTGTAGAGTGCGAGTTGTACTTTTCGGGTATGGGATTGTATATGTGTATTTGTATTTAAATGTTGTACTTGAGACTCAGTTGTGTAAAAATGGACCTTCATTTATATATATGAGTTAGCTTGGGTTAGTTACATTACTCTCTTATGATGTTGTTGTGTTTTATCTATGTAGTCTTACGTGTACTCTCCCAGCATATGCGCATTGTCCTGCATGTCCTATTGTACTTCTGTCTCTCCATTCCTTCTCTTTTTATCTTCACCCTCGTATCTATAGGAGGACCTGGGATGGATTCGTATTTCCTGGGTATCTTGGGGAGCGAGGATTACACTAGAGGACATCCTTTAATAGACTCAAAGGTCAAATTATCCATGAATTACATTTGTGAATCTTTTTCACAAGGAAAGCTCATTACTAAACCTTTTATGACTAAGATTGATTATGAATCATTATCATTCTGAGAGAGAATTCAAGATGACATGTATAGGCCAATACATCATGCAAGTGGACCATTTCGATATTTTATGGTATTGGTGGACGCATCATGTAGATGGTCACATGTTTGCCTATTATCTACGTGCAACATCTCATTTGCACGTTTTTTTACACATATCATAAAGCTCCGAGCTCATTTTTGTGATTATCAAATTAAGATCATAATGATGGATAATGCGGGGGAATGCACATAAAATAGCTTCGCTGCATATTGCGCTTCTTTGGAAATCGAAGTTGAACATCTAGTTTTCTATGTTCATACTCAAAATGGATTGGTAGAATAATTGATTAAGCACATTCAAATGATTGCTCAAACTTTGTTAATGAGGTCAAATCGTCTTCCTCAGCATGTGGCCATGCTGTAGTGCATGCTGCATCACTTATGAGATTGCATCCTGCTACTTTTGATCAATATTCCCCCTTCAATTAGGCTTAGGCCATAAGCCAGACATTTCACACCGTTGCCCCTTTGGTTGCATGCTGTAAGTGCCTGTAGAGCCACTGCAAAAGACTAACATGGTTCCCCAATGTCGTTTGGGTATTTATGTTGGAAACTCACAACAATTCATGCAAACTTTCACATTCACGAATTTAATGAGGCTACATATTACTAATATGAATAATAATGATTAGTGACAAATTAATTATAAACACTTATTTCACTAACACTTATACATAAGACTTAACACTTTCTACACACACACACACACACACCATAAGCCATATATGTAGGGGGATTAATAATTTTTATAATTTCTCATATTATATTCAATGTTTGTAAAATCATCAAAAGGGGAGAGAATGTTGGAAACTCACAACTCCTCATAAGGTTTTGATGATACAAACATATTATTCTACGTGTACTAACTTTTTCTATGCAGATTTTATAGCTCAACTATTACATATTTTAGATAAGATATTCGTCAAGACTATATATTGCAAGAAGCATCCACTACATGATGAAGCATATCGATGAGATTTTGTATCTTGTAAAAAGAGATGTAATCTTTATTTTTTCTCTTGCATATACTTAGAATGTAAAAGCCTTGGTGATGATCTATCTTAGTCGTTTAGGGTCCATCCTCAAAAAATGAACTCAATGACCAAATTAGTCGACCAGTCATTCCTATTAGTTGACCGGTTTAATTATTTAAATATTTAGAAAATTCCAAAAATTTTCCAAACTTATTTTTAGGTCATCAGGATAATTATTTTTCAAATCCCTAAATTTTAAATTTTTAATCGACCAATAGAATTTGTTAGTCTGCTAGTCAGTTATTAAATTAGTTATTCTAATATCTATTTTTTCAAATTTAAATCCAACTTCTATAACCATCCAAGGGTTGTTAAAACTTACCACAAACGGACAAAAATCTGACCGATTGTCGGTTTCTGGCAGTTCTTAGGGGTCTTTCATGAAAGGTTGACTTAATAGTCAAAAATTCCAATTCGCAGCACAATTAGTCGACCAGTGCCATCCATTAGTCGACTAATTTTGACAAAAATTTCTTAGAATTTTTTGAAAATTTAGATCATCGGTACATCGATATACCGATGCCGAGTCTCGCCGATACATCGGTATACGTTAGGCACATTACGCTCGACGAATGTCCTCAATCTTCCTCCCGCCCACAGTGGCGTTCGTGGATTGGACCTATATTAGGAGGGCTCTAATCGGTGCACGACTCTCGTCGGTCAAACCGATAGTATGGATCCTTGTAGGGATTGAAACCCCGGATTGGTACCGACTCTCGTTGGCGGCCAATCCGATCGCCCAAAAGGAAGGGGCTCTAATCTACGACGATATTGGCATCCCAATATACCCCAACTCCTTAATTAACCCAGCAATTAATCAGAAGCTCATCCAACCCATGGCCCTAATCCAATGGGGTTCAACCCATTGTCATATATAAAATCTACTCACTACCCATTGGAATAGAGATGATTTCTAGCATTGGGTAAGCGATGAAATCCATGTATTCAAGCAATAAACACAAAAGTTACCAAAACACATAATAGCAATAACAAAGGAGAAGTTTAAATTAAGAAAATCTAATTTATTACAATAAGGAGCTAATTAAAACAACTAAGGTTGCAGAATAAATGAGTTAGAAAATTATTACAAACTCCAAAAATCCCCAAAATGGATAAAATAGAAGATGTGTTCGTTAAAGGAAGAAGAATAGCTTTTATACATTCTCAAAAAGACCAAATACCCTCCAACTTCTCCTTGGCGACGCCCAGATTTGTGTGGAAACCCTACTCGACATGGCCGCGTCGAAAACGACGCGGTTGCATCCTCCTAGTGCATTAATTAGGGGCACGGAGGCTACTACGATGTAGTAACGTCGCTGGGGATGCGGACACGTCGAATTAGGCTTCGACGTCTACGTCAGCATCTAAACAGTCGCGTAGAGCGACTGTTTGGTCTTTGGTTCTTCAGGATTATGCGGTCGCGTCGTATGTTGTCACGCGGGCCGAGTCTATTGCATATATTCAAATCGTCTCCTCAGTGAAGCAGCTGTTTAGAGATCTTTCACGTGGCAACATATATTTGGGTTCTGGAGCTTATTGACGTGGCTGTTTGGTGCATGTCTGCGCGGTCACATGGAATTGTTTCCTACCCAGTTGTGTTGTGATCAGGTGGTCACGTCGAAATCGACGTGACCGTGTGCATCACAGCTTTTCTCTTTTCTCCCCAATTTGCACACGTGGAGCTCTCAGCTCCATTATTTTCGTCCTTTTGCGCCATAATCACGCTATATGGTCCCTAATCAGCATATACATCTTGCAAATCACAGAAGGAACCAAAAAAGCAAAAGAGGAACGAAAACACGAAAAACGGGGAAAAACAGAGAAATAAACGATGAAAAATGTGTATGAAAAAGCAGGAAAAACTATATACAATAAACACTCATCAACTACCACAGAAAGGTAGCCGACTCCCAGAGACTAGTATGTGCGTTGGGCTCGAAAACTTAGGAAAAAATATTTAAAACATTTAAAACATTTTAAATCATTTTGGCATAATCCTAATTGTGTGTGCTTAATTAAAAGGCCTTAACAAATTCCCAAGACTCAAATTAAATTCAAAATTAAATATTATATTTTAGCTTGCAATTCTTCTTGTTGACTTCATTTGAACTTGACTTGATTTGTTTCTTGCACATTTGCTCCTAGCCTTCTTTGATTTGTTTGCTCCATCACATTTGAGCTCCCTTCATTCATGGCTCTCATTTGTGAATGCATCTTTGCTTCATAAACTATATTAAAAACTAGTCATAAACCGTGCCCGCGGGCACGGTTCACTTATTATTTTCCACCGTGAAATCTTTGTTCCCCATAAAATTATTTACACTGCCAAAATTTAAAAGAACAACAAATTAGCGTAATAATATTTAGCAGCACGGGCGTCTTCGACACTGATCAACAAATTTGGCACGACCACCTTCAGTGCGGAACAACACATCATAAAATAATTCAAAATTAGCGTAATAATACTTAACTTGAGGCTTTTTATCATAAAATAATTCAAAATAAGTGTTGTTCATTCGGGGCCTCACTAGGATCCTATTGAGTACATAACATGCCGTGTGCACCGCCTCCGCCTAAAATTGAAGTCCAAGATGACTATCATGGATCATGGTGCATGCACACTCAATAAGAGTCATATTCTTTATCTCAAAAACACTATTTTGTGGTGGTGCAAGAGGAAAAGAAAAATTATGAGTAATCCCGTTGTCATCACAAAACTTAGAGAAAAGTTCATTCTCAAATTCCCCTTCATGATCACTACGAATAATGATAATGGTGGTTTCTAAGAGATTTTGAACTTTCTTTGCAAATTTGGTAAACTCACCAGAGGCTTCATTTTTATTTGTTAAAAATAATACCCATGTAAATCTAGAAAAGTCATCTACAATGACTAATCCATAATGAGCATTTCCTAAAGATGCTACTCTAGTAGGCCCAAATAGATCTAAATGAAGTAATTTTAGTGGCCTCTTAGAAGTTATGCCATCTTTGAGTTTGCCACTCCGCCTAGAAATTACACATTAAATGAAGATTTACGAAGTTTACCTCATTGACATGAATCACAAAAACTTTTCTTATTAAAAGAAATCTACGGTAAATCTAGTTACCTTTAACTAGTTCATCCTTAGCTAACTTATATAAGTGCTTAAAATGAACATGACCAAAAATGTGATGCCATAATAGTTGCACATTTGTATTAGCAACTAAGCAATGTTCTTTGGTTTTAGGCATGCTCAAATAATAAATATTTTACGCCTAATATCGGAAAATAAAACATGCGAATCATTATCAATTATATTACAAATACCCTCTCCAAAGTTAACCTTGTAACCTTTGTCACAAAGTTGACTTATGGAGATAAGGTTATGACATAAACCACTAACTAAATAAACATTTGTAATAAGAGGTTTGGATGGGTTACCGACTTTGCCTACTCCAATGATGGTTCCCTTTTGATCGCCTCCAAAGGTGACAGTTGCACCGTCCTTGATGCAGATCACTTCGGAGAGTAAGGAGGGATCTCCCGCCATGTGTTTGGAGCAACCGCTATCGAGTATCCATCCTTTCCTTTTAGAGCCAATATTTCTATTATTGCTCTCTTTCTTGTTCTTGGGTACCTACATAGTATACAATAAGCTCATGGTACCCAAGCTTGTTAGGTCCAAGGGGATTAGCCCTTTGGAAACCAAGTCCAAGTGGACTTTGGCTTCCCAACATAGTTACCACTATTTATCACATCACTAAAATAAGAATTTACATATGCATTCTTAACATTTGTGCTAGTGTTCTTGGGACCCCAAATTGTGTATATTTTGGGTGTCCTCTTCCTAGTTGCATGCACATTAGGTTGAGGTCTATGTGGTGCATGTTTTCTAGGTGCATGAGATCTAGCATATGAAGGTGGAGGAGGATATGCATGCGACATATACTTGTTATATGCAGAATGAGGTGCATGCATATTATATGGTGCATATGGAGCATGCATATGATGTGAAGGATATGCATGAGCATACATGAGAGGATGGTGTGCATGAACATTAGAGTGTGTAGGAGCACGTGCATGAGTATTTCTCATGTG
Source organism: Scilla litardierei (assembly GCA_030789695.1). Classification (NCBI taxonomy): domain Eukaryota; kingdom Viridiplantae; phylum Streptophyta; class Magnoliopsida; order Asparagales; family Asparagaceae; genus Scilla; species Scilla litardierei. Next base: position 294,508,418 of record CM061142.1, on the reverse strand, counting down.
TGCGTTTGCACATCCCGTGGGTGTGGAGCATAAAACTCATCATGCGTGCTCACATGAGAAGTATGAGTGTTCCTACGAGGGTGAGTGTTAGTGTACATAAATGCATGTCCTTTTTTTGATTTCCACCCTTAATGGGTTTCTTATTAAATGAAGATAAGAGGATGCGATTTGGTACGAGGGTGAGTGTTAGAGTATATAAACACATGTCCTTTTTTATTTCCACCCTTAATAGGTTTCATGTCCTTCTTGATGTTCACTGGCTTGTTACACTTAAAAAAAGAGAAGAGGAGTTGTTAGTGGAATCAAATTTAGATTTGGAAAGGAATTTACCTTTGCGAAAAAAGCGTTGGAACTTCTTCGCCATTAGTGCCATTTCTTCCAAATCCATTTCGTTCTCGGATTCATCACTATCGGAGGATGAAGAGGTAGCCTTGAATGCTAACACCTTCTTCTTTGCCTCCGTTGGATTAATCATAGCCCTAATCTTCAATTGGTTCTCCCTTCTTACTTCGTAAGACATGAGAGTACCGACGAGATTCACCAAGGTATAATTCTTCATGTCATTGACCTTCTCAATGGCAATATCCCTTCTTTCCCACTTTGCGGTCATTGCCATGATTTTCTTTCTTTCCTTCTCTTGTTGTGTGTATACTTTTTCGAGAGCTTGAAGCTCATTGGTGATGTCAGCGAATCGTCCGTACATCGTTGCAATGTTCTCACCTTCCTGCATTTGAAACATGTTGAAGTTTTGTATATCAACATATAACTTTGACAATTTTACCTTGTTCGTCCCCTCGTGGGTGACGACGAGATGGTTCCATATTTGATATGCACTCTTACATATGCATATCTTGTTGAACTCATCCGAATCCAATGCACAATAAATTGCGTTCATTTCTTTGGCATTGTTCACCTCGGCGGACTTCTCGACGGGAGTCCATTTGTCGAAATCTTCTTCGGTGGGTTCAACGTAATCCTTATGGAGGGTTCTCCAAAGAGAAGAACTTCTTAGGAATGTCTCCATCTGGCACTTCCAATAGCCGAAATTTGTGTCATTGAAGCGTGGAGGACGAACCTTTGATTGACCTTCGAATACGGTAGAAGTACCATCACGATCGTGATTGTTGTACGAAGGAGGTGGAGGAACGTTGTTATTGTTGGATGCCATAGCTGTAAACTTGTGCTCTAATACCAATTGTAAGGACCCTACCAATGAGGAAAATACTAGAAGGGGGTTTGAATAGTGTTTATAAAATTTAAACGATAGTTATACCAATTTAAATCCCTAACGAATAATAAATGCAGAATTATAAATTAACACAAAATGAAACAAACTAACAAAGAGATGTTTCAAGGGTTCAGATTACCCAAGTCCAATCCCGACTTGTTTCTGATAATCCTACGTCCCTTCCACCCGGATACCTCCGGATACTCAAATTAGAACCCTAACTTGATTCTCAAATTAGAACCCTAACTTGAGGTTTCCTTTAAACCCACTTGTAGCGACCGTACAAGTGTGACGTGCATTTATATTTTATATATTCACGCACGTCTTCTTAGAGATTTTTTGTTGTTTTCCGGTGCTTCGTATCCATTTTCTCGTGATTTTTAGTTTTCTTTCACTTCTTTGTGTTTTTGTGCCAATACTGGAGAATGACAGCGCTGGGGACATATAAAGCAGATATCATGAGTCCCCAGAGCAACGGGAGGTGTCACGCGCGATCCCGAGGGCCAAACGTCGAAGAATTCCATATATCAGCCCTCAACCGATCGGTTGGACACAGCCAACCGATCGGTTGGTGCACGCGTATCCGACCTGGACAGAAGCAACAGAAGATAAGCAGCCAACTGATCAGTTCAGCGATCGGGTGAATCTGACAGTGCTCTCTGTTTTTTGGAGCTAAATTCCAACCGATCGGGTGACATCTCATCCGATCGGTTCATCTGTAGCCAAAATTTCCAAGCTAACGACCCGATGAGCTCATCCGATTGGTTGGGTTATCAGGTGAAGTGTCTGAAGATCGAAGGCAATATCGACTGTCAGCTCACCCGATCGGTTGATTCTTCAACCGATCGGGTGGTCGTATTTTCTATATATAGTGACCTAGGTTTTTCCAGACGAGATCCCCATTGTATTTTTCTGTCTTTTTGGGATTTTTGACGGCTCGGAATTTATTCCGTCTTGTAAGTTTTCTGATTGTTCTGGAACTTTAATATTGCATTAATACTATTGTTAGCTTCTACTTTCTATTGTCTGATTTTGATTTCAATGGTTGAATTTTTTTGTGATGCTATTTTTGCCATGAATTGTGAGTAGTTCTCAAATCTGGGATTTTAGTGGAAGCCCCTTCGTGGGTTCTCCCTAGAACGACCATAGGATTAGGGTTTCGATAGGATTTAGGAATTTAGATGGTTACGTGGGGCGCTTTATTGTCATTGGCAGGAGAAAGATAGCCTCTGACTGTCGGGCCAAGGGAAAATAAAACTGGCGTTTGATTCCCTAACCACAGCTCACACCCCTAGGGTAGACATTGAATCCTAGCTCGTGGGAACGGCAGGATGAAATGTTGGGAGTAATCGTTGTGAGCTTAGTGCTCCCAGAGTCGGTGGTGTTAATGGACATGGGAATGCCCACTGACCGAACCCAGGTAGTCCTAGCGTATCATCCTGTGCATCGACCGGAATATCGGGCCCATGGGACGCTAGGTATCACCCTTAGAGGCAACGTCTCACCACTAAACCCTAAAATCCATTCGTAATCCTATCCTTCGGTCGCAATAGAGAGGGCACAGGATAGGGTGGAAACCAAAGTCATATGTTCCCTTTTATATATTACATCCTTCGTATTTCTATTTCATGACAACCAACCGATTGATCGGGCTAGCTCACCCATCGGGTGATCCGGTTCCTTCTTGACAACAAGCACAACACACGCCTCCCTGAGTTCAACCCCAAGCCACACTACAACATCGTGTGCTTGCGGTTATAAATATTTAAATCTGGTATCCCCGATCTCACTGCATATATTGCTAAATCTAGGGGACGTCAAAGTGTAATCGATGTACAATCAATGTTATTGACTCCCATAACTTAGGATCAAGCAAACCCACTCTCACAAACCGAGAGTGTAATCGAATACGAGATAAATGAAATTCAAAATGTAAACACTTACAATCACCTATGCCTTGAAGTAGAACTTGAAGGAGCAAGTGAGTGTGTGTTGATGTCTCTTCCAAGATGAGAGAAAGCCCTTGCACTTGTCTTCACCAAAGCTTGAAGCTCATATTTGGTGCAAGTGGGAAGACACGATTAGAGTTGAGATTTCTAGGGCTTGAGAGTTGAGGAAGAGAGAGCTTGAGAGATTGAGCTTAGGAATGAATGCAAGATAGTCTAAGAGCTACTCAATAGAATAGTAAGAGACCCTCTTATAGGTTCTCTAAAATCCTTAAGAAAAATACCCAAAACCCCCTTTAAAATCCGTGTGGAAAAAGACAACTGATAGAAAATACGCGCCAGACAGTCGACTGGTGAAGAACACACAGTTTTCTGCTACACTCTGTCAGAGGGTAGGTGAGAATTCAAACGGTAACTTACCACATAGGACAGTAGACTGATGAAGGTCGGACAGGCGCCTGTAAACAACAAGCGACTAAGAAACCTTCTACAGGCGACTGAATTCCTAAGTGCGTAAGTGGTGAAAACTCAGGAGTTTTGGGAAGACATGACAAGCGACTTTATAAGCATATACAGGCGAATGTGCCATGTGCAGGTGCCTGTAAATCCTTCTTACATCGCCTGCAGGTGCAAGTGCAAAATTTATCATAACTTGGGAAGTTTGACAAGCTGGGATACACAACTGTAGAGGCATATACTTGCGACTGTGCCATGGGCAGGTGCCTGTAAATCCTTCTTACATCGCCTGCAGATGCAAGTGCAAAATATGTCAAAACTTGGAGATTTTGGGCGAGAGGAGACATGCGACTGACTAACAAGTCACATGCACCTGTAACTAGACATGCGCTTGTAAATTGTTCATTAGTCTCCTGATGAAAAATAAGAACAGAAAGCCCAAAAATCAAGTTAATAAGTATGCGCATAATAGACGACTGGAGAATAAATCTCAGGTGCTTGTAAGAGGACAGTCGCCTGTATTTCGTTCATCAGTCACCTGTTGAAACTCTAAAATGCCCATGCTTGAGAATTATGAAACGGAGGCCTAGGAAATGAGTTCGAATGCTTTCTTAGGATAGAATGGAAGGTGTGTGTGTGCTCCAACATAATTCTCCTTCTAAGCTACATACTAATGAGAAAGAAAAAGAATTAAAAAGATTACAATTGTTTTTGCCTCTCTTCTTTCTATTGAATGATCTTGAAGTCTTCTTGAAGCTTCTATCTTCATCTTTGATCATCTAATTGACTCTACGAGCTTTGATTGATTCTTGAGTGAAATCCATTGCTAATTGATCTTCATGATAGGGTTAGGCAATGGATTAACTGCAAGTAGAGGATTAGTCACAAGTATTTATGTTTGCTCATCATCAAAACCAAGTAGGGAGAAGTCCAATACTCAACAAACTCCTTATCATCATCAAGGTCCTCATCATCGCTACTATTGCTATCACTAGAGTTAGGGTTAGAATTTACCTTGGGATCTCCTCGTGCCATGAAGCACTTATATGACTTCTCATTCCTTTTGCTTGTTTCTTATTCACTTTCGGATGATGATGAGCTATCAAAATCCTCTTCATCATCGCTTTTGTCCCAAGCCGCAAAAGCTTTTCTATTTGGCCTTTTCTCTTTGTACGGATACATTCTCTTGTCTTTGTTTTTCTTTATTGGAAAGTCCTTCTTCATGTGACTGGGCCTATTACATTCATAGCAAATAGGTTCGTTAGTAGAATTAAACTTTCAGTTTTGAGACTTACGTGCTTTGAGGATTTTCTTGAATCCTTTGGAGATGAGTGCCATTTGTTTCTCCATTTCATCTTTAACTTCATCATCGAATGCCTCCATATCCAATGTGGATTTGAATGCAAGGTTCTTCTTCTTTTCAACGTGCTCCTTGGTCTTTCACTCTTGCAATTGAAGTTCATATGCCATTAGATTGCCGATGAGCTCCTCCAAGGTTAGCTTTGAAGTGTCGTTGCCCTCTTCAATGGCTGAAGTTTTGGATTTCCATTCGAGATTGAGGGATCTAAGGATCTTGCATACGCGATCCTCTTGTGTGTACTTATTTCCCATTCCTGCAAGTGTGTTGACGATCTCCGGTAAATATCATGTACATCTCCGTTATGTTCTCGCCTTTCTCCATCATAAATTGTTCATACCAGCCAACATAAGGAGAAGATTTTGATGATTTAACTTTTTAGTTACCTTCATTTGTTACATCAAGGATTTTCCATATTTGGTGCACGGAGATAGCCATGGAGATGCGGTTGTACTCCATTGTGTCAAGACCGCAATATAGAATGGACATCACCTTGGCATTTAGAGACACTTTATCCGTCTCCTTCTTGGTCCATTTTTCTTCCTTAAGAGTGGGTGCTTCATAAGAGTTCTCCACCATCTTCCATAGCTCATAGGAGATAGAGAGATGGTACATTTGCATCCGATTCTTCCAAGATCCATAATTTGATCCGTTGAGAAGTGGTGTTCGGACGGAGGATTGTCCTTCGGAGAATCGATCAGTTGATGCCATCTAGTAACCTTTCTCTGATACCAAGTGTTGGGACCTGAGATGGCAAAGAGAACACTAGAGGAAGGGGGGGGGGTGTGAATAGTGTTTATAAAAATTAAAATTCCCCTAGAAATCTCCCTAGAATTAATAAAGAGTTACCTAGTATTAATCCTAATCAACACAAAATAAGACGTGCAATAATAAAGTTAAGCAGCGGAAATAAAGTGCAAGTAAATAACAAATGCAAAGACCACGATGTATCCTGGTTGCCTACTCCCGGATAGTCCAGTCCCCGAAACTCTTATCGGGCTTTAATCCACTATTGTCAGTAAATAGTACAAGCCACCTCCCGTTAAGAGGAGTTACAACCACCTTGCCTACAACAAGGATTTTCCATTGCCTCACAAGTCAAGGACTTTCACAACTCACTATACCAAGTGAGAAAAATACTTACAATGATTTTGTAGGATTACCTATAGCCTTTTCAATTTGAAGCCCAAGTGTTGAAGTATAGATATATGATGATCTTGATCTCAAAGATAAGAAATTTGGAAGCTTTGGGAGATCAAGAAAATAAGGCCAAAAATATATTTGAAAAGCAATTTAAAATATGGCCAAGAGAAGATTTTGAGAGCTTGAGAAAGAAATTTGAAAAACCTTTTGAAACAATAATTTTAGATGAAAAATCTTCTTATATGAAACCCAAGCTCAATCCCTCTATTTATAAAGATGAAAATCATTTCAAAAAAACTATTTCAAAAATGCATCAATCAAGGAGAATTGAAATTAGAAATTCAAATTATTTCCAAAAGACTTTTCCAACATTTATATGCATTTAAACAAGGAGATTTTTGAAAATAATTTCAAATTCATTTCAAAAATATTTCCAAAATATGTTTGCATTAATCAAGGAGACTTTTTGAAAAACATTTCATTCATTTAAACAAGGAGACTGTCTGCTGGTTGTCGACTACCACAGAAAGGTAGCCGACTCCCAAAGACTAGTATGGGCTTTGGGCTCGAAAACTTGGGAATAAATATTTAAAATTTTTAAATCATTTTTGGCATAATCCTAATTGTGTGTGGGCTTAATCAAAAGGCCTTAACAAATTCCTAAGACTCAAATAAAAGTCAAAACTAAAAATTATATTTTAGCTTGCAATTCTTCTTGTTGACTTCATTTGAACTTGACTTGATTTGTTCCTGGCACATTTGTTCTTAGCCTTCTTTGATTTGTTTGCTCCATCACATCTGAGCTCCCTTAATATGAGCTCCCTTTATTTATGGCTCTCATTTGTACAATGCATATTTTCTTCATAAACTATATTAAAAGTACATTTCATGCACACAGACTCAATGAAAATATTGGTAGCGTAATATATTGCTTATAATCAAAATAACCACGGGGTGGAGACTCAATATCCAACATTTTTATTGGATTTGATTCACTGTCCATTATTAGGTTCCTTGAACCATTGACGGGTGATCTTTTTACCAGGAGATTCGCGAATTGTCATTTTGATGAAACGATGTTCCCTTCTCTTGAGACACCAAAAGCTTCCTCTGATGGAAATAAAAAAATGTTGAGATTTTCTCATGGAATGAGAAACTTTTATCACATTTAGACTCGAGAACTCCTGAATGTGAAAATAAAGTGCAACATTTGATCCATTTACAAGCTATTGTGAAAAAAATTCTTGTTGCGTTTAATGAGACTGCCAAAATCACAAAGTCTCATATTTTAGCTGTGAATGTTCCAGTGAGGATAAATGTTCTCATAAAATAAAATGCTGTTGATCAAAATGGCACATTCCTGAAGCATGATCGACCGATGTGATCAAAGGACTCCGTTCCTTGAAAAGGAGGATGATGAATTAAAAATCTACTCCAGAAGAGCTCATCGATCTTTCTCTAGGAAAGCAAATCTTATTCAAGGAGAGCATACTTCCCCTGAAGTGGCACCAAATATTATTCATAGAGAACATATTGCCCCTGAAATGGCACCAAATCTTACTCATAGAGAGCATACTGCCCCTGAAGTGGCACAACCCCCATAAAATGATCATTACCTCTGGAAATTATGAAAGTTTCATAAATTATTGTAATGTGATATGTGATTGAAATGAGATTATCATCGATGATGCATTTGTTTTCGCAGTAGCTCATGAGAATATGAATGATGATTATGAACCTCGATCTATAACCGAATGTCGTCAAAGACACGATTGTCCCAAATGGAAGGAGGTAACCCAGGTTGAATTGATTTCCCTTATCAAATGTGAAGTTTTGGGCCTATAAAGAAAACACCTAATAATGTAAAACTTGTTGGTTACATATGGGTCTTTGCCTTAAAAAGAAATGAGAAAAACGAGATCATGAGGTATATACCCCGAATCGTATCCCAAGGTTACTCTCAACGACTTGGTATCGATTATAATGAAATGTATTTACCTGTGGTGGATAGGATGACCTTCCGTTTTCTCGTAAGTTGGGCGTGGTCCAAGAATAATTAAAAATGCGCCTTAGGGATGTTATGATGGCATACATATATAGTTCATTTTATTCTGATATCAATATGAAAATTCCCGAGTGATTCAAAATTTCAAATGCATACACTCCTCGCAACTTATACTCAATAAAGTTGTAAAGATCCTTATATGGGTAAAGAAATCCAGCCACATGTGATATCAATGCTTAATTAATTATCTTATTAAGGAAGGTTACATGAATGATCTCATCTGCCCATGCATGTTTATAAAGAAATCTGAAACCAGATTCGTAATGATAACAGTTTATGTCAATGATATGAATTTGATTGGAACTCCTAAAGAGTTATTTAAAACTGCTAAATATTTGAAAATGGAGTTTAAGGTTAAAGATTTCGGTAAACCAAATTATGTTTTGGTCTAGAACTTTAGCACTGAGTAAATGGAATACTTGTCCATCAGTCAACATATTATGAAAGTCCAATTAAACATTTTAATATGGACAAGGCTTACCCTTTGAGCACCCCCTATGGTTGTAAGGTCTGTTAATACCCAAAAGGACACATTTCATCCTAAGGAACCAGATGAGGATATACTTGGTTTTGAAGTACCATACCTCAATGCTATCAGGGGACTAATGTTCTTGACACAGTGCACAAGACCCGATATATCATTCTTAGTAAATCTATTGGCACGTTTTAGTTCAGAGCCAACTTGAAGACATTGTAATGGAATTAAACCTATCTTTCGTTATTTTCGAGGGACCATAGATTTGGGGTTATTCTACTATAAGTAAACTACTCACAAATGGCTTTGTAAGATATGTTGATGCGAGATAAAATCTGATCTGCATAAAGCTTGTTCTCAAACTGGTTATCTATTTTGCTATAATGACACAACCATTTCTTGGTGTTCTATTAAGCAAACGCTAGGAGCCACATCTTCCAACCACTCAGAAATTATTTCTCTTTGTTCGGCTGGAAGAGAGTGTGTTTGGTTAAGATCTGTTATAGCATATATCTAAAATTCTTGTGGATTAAAACTGATTGATAATTCTCCAATTATAATTTATGAGGACATTGCTACTTGCATTGCATACGTTAAGGGAGAATATAGTAAGGATGATAAGACCAAACATATATCGCCGAAAGTTTTCCATACTTATGAACTCCAAGAAAGTCGACAAGCTGATGTATACCAAATTCACTCAAACAATCTTGCAGATCTATTTACCAAGTCGTTGCCAACATCAACATTTGAGAAACTAGTTTATGGCATTGGTATGTGACGAGCCTGTAAGATGCAAGATTGAATTCCCCAGAAGTGGAAATGTTTGAATACCCCGAAAGTGGTAGTTTTATTTATTTCAGGGAAAGCGGTTATGGACTTATATGTAGTGTACTCTTTTTCACTTTGTTTGGATCTTGTCCCACTGCGTTTTTCCAACTTAAGGTTTTTAATGAGGCAGTACTAGAATGTCCAAAATTTGACCAGCTGCATGGTGTTTCGTCCAAGGGAGAGTGTTATGAAATAATGGACATTCACACCATTTGATGTTGGTTATGTGAAGAGGAATGTGTAGAGACATTCCTACTTCTATGTTACAAATGAATGGACTTGCACACCATGTCTACATTCATGCATTTGATGATATGGAGAGAAATTGGTAGAGACACTCATATTTATTGCCATTAAACCATTGTTTAATAGAGATATTACAAGGAGATGAAGAGACCATTGTTTAATGGATATGTTACAAAGAGATTAAGACCATTGTTTGGATATATGACAAAGAGATGAAGAGTTTTTATCTACCCTCACATATGAGATTGTTGTATAAATAGAGGTTCTTTACCTCACTAGTAAAATATCTCAAGATAGTTCTCTACATCAATAATATTCTCTATACTCCTCTTCTATTTATTCTTATTCTTGTTAGTTTTCTTATTGCAATTGTTCTTTATTCTTCGTTGTTCCACAACAAAATTGACGTTTTTGCTCTTCTGTTTTGTAATTGAATCTTTCCCAAAGCCTTCTCCATGATCTCAAAAATTATAATTTGTATCTTGTTTATTTATGAGTTTTGTCTTTCTTTTTCTAAATTTTTGGTTCATTTTGAAAATGCTACGGTGAAAAAAGAAAAAAACGGTTAATATGGGTGAAAAATTGAACGTGATCAGTTTTTTAATGGCTTAGGGGCTCCATGATAAAAAACTAGAAGGATTCAATGAAAATAAACCAACTTCTTGCCACATCGGTAAAGTAATCATTACAAATCCCGTGGGATTGCCAAACGGATCGGTTTTGGGAGTTTGATAATGTTGAGATATTAAGTCACACTCCATGTAGTTTTGATGATGAACAAATGTTGCATCTAACATCTTTGAGTGCATGAGCTTTGGGAAAATCAAATAAAGCACTCAAGGGATCATTGATGAGCTAAATAAGGCCATGAACCTATTGGAGTTAGACAATGAGCATGTAATATAAAGAATGGATCATGTACTTCATTGTATAAGTTTTATTTTGATATAATTTTATTTATCCTTGCCATAGCATGGTAAAGCCTTGCTAGAAGCTCACACGCTCACAGGAACACTTTAAAAATAATTTGAAAATGTTTTATAAATGTTTTAAAAGGTTTTTCAAGTAGTATCATATGTATCAGCTGACTAGTTGACTACTCCTTGAATAGAAGTCGACTACTTTCATTGGAAAATCTCTGTCCCATGAAATAGTCGATTGTAGTTGTTCTGAGAGTCGACTACAGTTGTCTGTATAGTCGACTACTAGTTGTATTGTAGTCGACTACACACATCCCAACAGAAAGATAACACAGTTTTGCGATTTCCAGAAAGCTGTTTTTAATCCGTTGGAGTGTGTTTTTGGAACAGATTTTCAACAGATATTCACGAATATATTAGCTGACTTTGCTGAGGTTTTTGCTAAGAATTTAATTAGCAAAAATGAAGTTTTAAAATCATTTTCTAAGTTCTTTCAAAAATGTTCAAAGCTCTTTCTTTGGCCTATGTTTTAAAGATTTCTTAAATCCTTTAGCCAAAGTTTTCTTGATATCAAAGCCTTTATGTCACACCCCGCTCTCTCAAATACGGGAGATGCGTAACTGACTAGGCTACCGTAGTATTCAGACACTGGGGTTCGAGCCCCTAACGTCCAATTACTACTAGGCATTAATTGTGATTTAAATACTATTATACATGCATGCCACTGCGATACACTGGAATAGTACATAAAGTAAAACACAGAGCTCCAAACAAAAATTAAAATCTACAAGTACGGAGAGAAACACTGAACTGAACATTCTTAATACAAGAGTACATCATATATCTCTGAACTGTACAACGGTACAAAAGTACAAACGAGGGGTAAAACTAAAAAGAACATTCCAACCCTAAAAAAGAAACCAAAAAGGGTCCACACCTGTACAACACACTCCCTAGTATACCCTAGGGAAGTCTAAGTGAACAAAATCTTCGCTAGTCTCCATCTGTACCTCTGAGGATGGAGGGATCTGCTGAACCTGCGTCTACTCTGATGTCTCTAGCTCTGAACCTGAAAACATAGATGAGACACGTCAACGCGTGACCTAGTAGGATACCTAACTAAACTAGGTAAGACCCAGTTTTAGAACCAGACTACCTATCTAAAGGGTGGTCTACATAAGAAAAAGGGGTCCACAGAACATGTATAAGAGAATGCATCATAACATGCATGTACTGAAAAAACTGAGGAACATGTAAACATGAGATAGAAACAGTTATGAATTGATGACAATTGCATTAAAGTTATCAGTTTACATGTTTGGGAATCCGTGTAAATCATATGACACTTAAGGAGCTGGACTTCACCCTGGGTGGTTGAAAAGTTAATCCAAACCGTGACACGAGCACTGTACATGCCTCTCGTAACTCCTTCCATCGAGAGTGAGAATTCTCGATTTTTGTGGAAAATGGAGCAAACCATCAATTACCGCAATGGTGTATCACGAGTACACCACCGGCCTCTCTAACCATGTCTACTCCCCCTACCGGCTGCCAGGAGTGCGGGTGAGAATCAATAACCGTGTCCACTCTTTAAAGCCAACTTTTTACATGTACCGCACCAAAACCCATATCTAGACCTTCACCCATTTTAGAATGGATTGATTCTTTCACTCATCTTACTCTTAATTCATCATTTCACGATACTTTCATCTTTATGGTCTCAATACCACATTTCTCATTTCATATTTCATCATATCATCAAAATGTCCATACATCATCACTTTTTACTTTCATTTCTTTCATATGAAACTCACCATAACGGGAGAGAATAATCCTTTCTTGGTCATTACTTTCCTCGCACGCTTCAAGTGTCACCCAACCAAAGACCTTTCGACAGACTTTGCCTCGAAGCTAAGCCAGAAATCTAAGCAACCCCGTTCACGTACAGGTTCGTACAATGACCTCAAGTCTAATGACCAACTAGCCTATCATCACTGAGAGTTATCACTGACAGATTTGTTATGTTAACCAAGTGATAATTCTCGTTGGGTCGTTCAATGAACTCTTCTCCAATAAGCACATGTGTCTCGTCTCCGACTTCTCCAAATAGAACGACCATGAGATCATCGTCACCACTCTATGGTGAAGACAAAAACACAATGCTCTATCCGATGTTTCGATATCTTTTTCTCGAAACATATACGACCATGAACGATTCAGACTTATGCTACTAACGGTCAAACAATTCTCCATGATCGAGATTCTCATTTCGATTCTTGTTTAACCTCGCATTAAGTCTCAGGACTTTATCGAAGTTTTAATGTTGACTACATTATTATTAACTTAGATAAATTCTTTACTAAATAGCTTATTGTTATTTTGAAGAAGACGTTTGTACACGTACACAGAGATAAATTTCCTCGAGGGCATAACCATGTCTCAACATTACCATGGTATGAGCATCGTTAGCTCGGCTTCTCTTGCCCTCGTCTTTCTTCCTAAACTCAATGCTCATAAGTGCATTAAACACTTCTTCAAACGTGACCAAGTCCTTACCTTAAGTAATAACTGACACCAAGTACTCGTAATCAATGGGTAGAAAATTAAGGAGAATCATCGCTTTATCTTCATCGTTGATCTTAACATCGACATTCCTTAGGTATGTTAGAAGCTTGTTGTAATAATCGAGATGTTCATCAATAGAAACACCCTCCTCAAGCTTCAAACCGAAAAGCTTCTTCTTTAAATGCAATCGGTTTTGGATGTTCTTCTTCATGTACCTGTCGTCGAGCTCTTCCAAAACATCCTTACCTTTATTACATCCATGAAAGAGTATTTCTTCTCTTTCGTTAAATACTATCGAATCGTCTCATATGCATTTTGATTCACAGTTCTCCACTCTAAATCTGACATGCTCGTCGACTTCTCATCCAATGTGATACTTGGCCAAGTTGGTTCAAGACATTCAAGACTTCGTTTCTCTACATGGCGAAGTTGATCTTTCCATCAAACTTCTCAATTTCAAACTTCGTGTTGGACACAATGGTCCGAGCAGCTGGAGCATGCTTTTTGGAAGTCGATGCTTTTGAAGAACTGTCATCACCACTGTTTCTCATCTGTTCCTCCTACGTAGATCTCTGAAATCATAATCTTTGATCCCAATTTGTTGTGCGTTAGCAGAAGACTAGGACCGTCGCATGATCATAGATGAGGATAAGCAACCACCAAATAGAGCACTATGAAGATTGTAACTTTAGGCAGTCAGCCGACCTAGTGAACACCAATGAGCTTTATTATGAAAGGAGAAAACAAATACACCTCTTCTCTCTTTACAACGAAGAAGAAGTGTAAGGACCATGGCTATGAGGAAAACACTAGAAGGGGGGTTGACTAGTGTTTATAAAATTTAACTAAGAAATTACGCCTAATTAAGAAATCCTAATCCAACAAATATGAGGAAATAAGATTTAATAAAACAAAGCTAACATAGTATGTTTCAAGGATTCGGATTATTCAAGTCAGCCTCGACTTGTTCCTGGTAATCCTATGTCCCTTTCATCTGGATACCTCCGGATACTCAAGTTAGAACCCTAACTTGATGTTTCCTTTAAACCCACTTGTAGCAACCCTACAAGTGTAATCGACTAACAATCGATGTCCTTGACTCCCATAACTTGGGATCAAGAAAACCCACTCTCACAAACCTAGAGTGAAACAAATATCGAAAGATATGAAATTCGAAATTAAACACTTACAAATCACCTATGCCTTGAAGTAGAATTTAAAGGAGCAAAGTTATGTGCATGTTGATGTCTCTTCCAAGATAAGAGATTAGCCCTTATACTTGTCTTCACCAAAGCTAGAGGTTCAGATTTGGTTCTAAATGGAAGACTAGCTAAGATTGGAATTCTATGGCTTGAAATGAGGAAGAGAAAGTTTCGATCTTTAGAGCTTAGGGATGATTGCAAGATTTTCCAAGAGAGGCTCAATGAAACAGTAGTAGCCCCTTATATAGGTTCACTCAAAGCCCTAAGAAAAATACCCAAAAGCCCTCTCAAAATCCGTGGAAGAACAGCCAACGAATAGAATTTACGCTACAGACAGTCGACTGTTGCATTGTGTCAGAGGATAGGTGAGAATTCAAAAGGTAACTTACCATGTAGGACAGTCGTCTGATGAAGGTTGGACAAGCGCCTGAAAAATATCTGGCAACTCAGAAACCTCCTACAGGCGTCTCTGTAACAAAGTGTGTAAGTTGATAGAGAGTAAGAATTCTGGGTATGTTTGGCACGCGATTGATGTGGTATCCACAGGCACCTGTGCCATGGGTAGGTGACTGGAAAACCAACATCAGTCGTCTGTTGCACATGTGTGTAACTTGCCAAAATCTTAGTTCTGGGCAAGTGTTGGACACACGACTGTAGAAGCATATACAGGCGTATGCGCCATGTGCAGGCGCATATAAATCCTTCTTACATCGCTTACAGGCGCTAGTGCAAAAGTTGACAAAACTTAAGAAGTTTGGGCAGGATGGGACAGGCGACTGACTAACAAGTCACATGCGCTTGAAACTAGACAGGTGCATGTACTTTGTACATCAGTCGCCTGATGAAAGTTAAGAAATGAAAGTCAAAAAATCAAGTGTGTGCATAACAGACGACTGTTGAACAATTCACTGTTGACTGTTTTGAGACATGCGCTTGTAAATTGTACTTCAGTCACCTGTCGGAAGTCTAAATGAACAACTTAAAATAAGAGAAGTTAGAAACCTTGAAATTGGTTTCTAATGATTTCCTAGGCTAGAATGAGTGAACTATGTGAGCTCCAATAATAATCTACTTCAAAACTACATTCTAATGAGAAAGAAAAGAGAATAAAAAGATTACATTTGTTTTTTTACTTCTCTTCTTTCTCTTGAATGATCTTGAGGTCTTCTTGAAGTCTTTGAAGCTCCATTCTTTATCTTTGATCAGCCAATCTTCAACTTTGAGTTTTGATTGATCTTCATGGTCATCCATTGCTATTTGATCGTCATGATAAGCTTAAACAATGGATTAATTTTATAGAGGGGATTAGTCACAAGTATTTATATTTGCTCATTATCAAAACCAAGTAGGGAGAAGTCCAATACTCAACATTATCCCCTTTTTGGTGATGACAAACAAACATAAACAAAAAGATAAATAATTGTGCTTAAGAATACCTACTCCCCCTACATAGATGACAATCAAGTTGACAATTTAAATATAGGCATCTAATGAGCAATTAAAGCAATAGTATCATATACATGAATGAAATGAATTCAAGTATTAGAATTTAGGATGTTTGAATCCAAATTCAATATAACTTACTCCCCCTGAATCTAAGGCAACTTCAATCTTAGAATCAAGTTTAGCTTCTAATTAGCACAAAATTATGATTTGTTTATTTCTCTCCCCCTATGGCATTATCCAAAAAGGTTGGAGTAGAGAAACATCTGTTGGATCTCCTGGCACACTAAATACACTAGAGGGGGGTGAATAGTGTAAATCACGACGATATTGCAAAATTAAAAGTTAATAAAAATTGCAATAAGAATGCGAAAATATGAACACAATCCAGAATATTCCAAATGCAAACACAGAGATTTATCCTGGTTTGGATCCTTGTGATCATACGTCCATTCTTCTACCCCATAGAGATTTCAATCCACTAAAATACTTGCTTCCTGCAAGTAATCAGCATACAAAGATGCCAACACTCCTCGTGTTGCAAACTTGTACAATCTCTTTAATAAGAGATTTACCAAATAAAGTAAAAAAAAGAGTATGAAACAATATCACATATAGCCTTGATAATATTGAAATTATAGCGCAAGGTTGGTGATGAAATCTCCAAGGTTCAAGATATGAATTGTGGTAGAACACTCTTGGAAATTGGATTTCCTAAAGGGACAGAATTTTTGCAGAGGTTTTCCTATAGAAATCTGAAAATCACACACTTTCTAGAGAGAGAAAGAAAACTTAAGAAAAGAGAGAGTGAGTGAATTTTCGTGATTTTTAGGCAAGGATCTGGGGGTCTATTTATAGTCCAAAAAGTTAGTTTTCGAACGTTGGACAACTGCCTAAATTTTCAAAAAATTCTGAGCCGTTTTTCCAAAAATTAGTCGACTAGGCAAAAGTATTAGTCGACTAATAGTGCTGCCAGGTTAGAAAATGGCTGTTGAAGTGTCCTTTGATAGAAAAAGGATATAAACTTCCATAAACTGCCAAAAACGGCTAGGAACTGACAAAGTGACGTTGGAAGGTAGTTTGCAACTACAATTAAATAATTATAAAAATTATTTAATAGAAGTTAGTTATAAAAACTGACGTTATAACTATATGAAAACCTGTCTAGCAGACTAGGGAAATTTACTAATTGACTAGGAACAAAATTTTGAGAAAATTTCAGAATTTGATCATTATGATTGGAAAATATATTTTGACAAAAATTTATTTTGTTTTTCTTAATAAAATAAGAAAAACTGTATTTGTCGACTAGGGGAAGTGATGGTCTGCTAATTTTTCTGAAGTTTGGATTTTGAGGCTGAGTCCTAAAGAACTAAGATAGAGTATTATCAAGGCTTTAACAATCAAAAGTTATGCAAGAATAAAAAGAAAAATTACATCATCTTTATCAAAGTATTAGAATTTATCGCTTGAGCTTCGTCTTGCATTTTGATGCTTTTTCTTGCAAAGTAACTTTGACGATTGTCATATGCAAAGAGGTTGAGCTTGATAATCTGCATCCAAAGAGTTAGTATACACACATATAAAAAATTATTGTATAATAAAAAACTTTATGGGAATAAAACTTTATGTTTCCAACATCTCCCCCTTTTTTGATGATTACAATATATCTTAAGATAATATGAAATATATGTGGTATACGTAAAAAAATATTTTTAACTATTAAACTCCCCCTGAATATATGCTTGATAGAATAAATAATCAATTTATCAATATGAATGATTGTGTAACAATGTAATATCAATTAGCAAATGCATATATCATAATAAAATGAATGTGTATAAAGAGAGCTTTAGATTGTTTGGAAATGATAGTAAAAATTGTCTCATAGTGAAAAACATGTATATGTGTGCATAATGTTTATACATTTCATTTCTTATTTTTCTCCCCTTGAAATTATCAAAAATGGGATGAATTTCAGCAAATTAGTAAATTAGTCGACTAATGAAATGTTCTGGTCGACTAATCAGTGTAGAATTTCTGAAAACAGGGAAGAATATGAACCAAACCAAACTGAACTTCATTAATGCAACAAAGTAGTACATGGATGAGGTCGTACATAGGAGACTGAGTACGGGCTAGGCAACATACAACAACCAAAAGCAACCTAAACCAAACTAACATAGTACATACTGACTTGACTACACAACAACCAAACAACACCACAACTTAAAAATAAGCATTAACCCATACAACTGACAACAACAACTAGTGATAACTAAGTATTAGTCGACTAACTGATAGTCCTAGTCCACTAATGACTGAAGTTCGCCTGAAATCGCTCAATACGGTGGAGGAGGCCTGGGTGGTCGGTGAGAGGTTGATGGAGAATATGGTGCCAATTGTTCAAGGATACTCATAATCTGGGCTTGAGTCCCTTGCATGCTGTTAAAGCTTGCATGCATGTCATTCCTAACTTGTGCAATACTAGTCTCAAAACCACTCAAATGTTCTTGGACTCCTGCAAAACCAATATTCATATCATCTTGAAGATGATCAATTTTTTCTTGGAGGGAGAACCGAGATGAGTGAGGGCGAGTATATGGGGACATGAGAACCTTGCGATGACGAGGGTGTGAGTCGATTGGTTGCTCTTCTTCAACATGTGGAGGTGGTTGAAGTTCCATGCGCCTCAAGATGGAGTGATCAAAGTATAGTGGATTATAAACGGCAACTTCATCGTCAAGAGGAACTTCAAAATGTTGAAGAATACGGGTGATCATGAATGGTAAACAGGTTTCACTAAGGCTAACATGAGAGAGATGGACCAATCTACTTTTATGCCACTCATGATGGCATAGAGAACACGGAGGCGAGTTTCATCAATGTAATGTAGAGAACCAACCTTTGGAAGAAGGTTGTAAGTTATGATCTTTAGGAAAAGGCGAGGAGTTGGATGTAAGTTCATGGCGATCATGCCGGAAGGACGAAAATTAGGACTAAGTAAATCAAGAGTGGGTTGATGATCCATGGAAAATCCGAGATTTTGAGTTTTTGATCGAGCGAAGCCAAGACATTCGGCAAGAGTTCCAAAGGTGAGATGCATATCTACACCTTGAACTTTGGTGTCGAAATAGATGTTTCCGTCATCTTGATAAACAACCATATTAGATTAAAATTGTTTCACAAGGAGAGGATAATATGAAATGTCTTCACACCAAAGGTAGAAGAGAGAAACTGTATGTAGAAGATGATGGAGATTGAAGTTCTGAATTTTCGAATCATTAAAATCGATTGATTGTTCGGGATAGAATGGAGTGAATTTCATGGCGGCATATTTTTCACGGGCTTCTTCGGCCGGAGTGAATCGATGAGAAGAACGAGGATTTGAAAAGGGGAACATTAGAGAAGGATGAAGAATACCTATGGGGAGTTTGTGATCTCTTTCTCTGTAAATGGAAGAGTTTTCGGAATATTGAGATATGTGTCTTCTCATGAAGAAATGAAGATCCATTTAAACAAGGATTTGAGGAGGGAAATTTGAAATAAGAATCAGCAAAAACTGATTTGGAACCAATTGTAACTTCTCTTAACTTCTCTAGACGTTGAAGAACCGATTGGTGCAAAAAATGGTGGAAGAAAACGGTCGAAATTGCAGTTTTTCTGAAAACTGTAATTTTCTGGTCAACTCGTCGAAACTTCTAGTCGACTAATTGACACACATGGAATATTGTAATGGGAAGATGCGAAAATTATGGATTTTTATTGAAAAAACCCCGATCAATAGAGTGGACGGAAAGGACCTGACTTCTGTCCAAGGCCTAGGGGTAGGTTGTACTGGGACAAGACTAGACAAAGGACCTTTCCAATGCCTTGTACTTTGGTCTTAGTGGAGGGAAAGACAAAAGTTTTAAATAGTTTTGTTTCTAGTGGATTTCAAAAAACCAGTTTGACCGATCAGATATTTTAATATAAAAGTAACAAAAATAAAATATATATAGATATATCTGAGACATAATAATATCTAGCGACCTAGTCAATCAGAACTATCTGCTAGTCGACTAATAAAAATATAAAATAATTCTGAAAAATCCAGAAAGATTCTATATTGATAATAACATAATCTGTAACTATAATCTATAGTTAACATTCCGATTCACTAACTATACTAAGTACTCTTTTAAGTTTTAGAAAAGTCTCTTCTTTAAGAGGCTTAGTTAGTATATCGGCTATTTGATTCTTAGTATCTATATACTTAAGAATAATATCACCTTTTTGGACATGATCATCCAAGCAATGATGACGTATATCAATGTGCTTAGTACGTGCATGATGTACTGGATTTTTGGATAAATTTATAGCACTAGTGTTACCACACATGATTGGACTTGTGTTACATTTAATGCCATAATCTAGAATCGTTTGTTTCATCCATAAAATCCATGCACATGCTAAACCAGCGGCAATATATTCCACTTCAGTTGTAGATAAAGAAACAGAGTTTTGTTTCTTACTAAATCATGAAATAATGCATAACCTAAAAAGTGACAAGTTCCACTTGTACTTTTACGATCAGTTTTGCAGCCAGCAAAATTTGCGTCACTATATGAAACTAGATCAAATGAATTTGATTTTGGATAATATAAACCAAAATCAGATGTGTGTTTGATATACCTTATTATCCGTTTGACAGCAGTCAAATGTGATAACTTAGGATCACGCTGATATCTAGCGCATATGCAATCAGAAAACATAATATCTGGTCTACTTGCGGTAAGATAAAGTAATGATCCAATCATATCTCGATATAGTGTTTGATCAATACTCTTACCATTTAGATCTTTGTCAAGATTTGATGAAGTACACATGGGAGTACGCTTTTCTACAGAATTCTCTAATCCAAATCTTTTGATGAGTTCCTTTGTATACTTACTTTGGTGTATAAATATACCTTCCTTCATTTGTTTGATTTGTAGTCCAAAGAAGTATGTTAATTCACCCATGTGACTTATCTCAAATTCATTCAACATTTTCTTAGAAAATTCTTGACAAAGAGAATCATTAGTAAAACCAAAAATTATGTCATTAACATATATTTGTATAATGATAACATTAGAATCTATATGTTTGGTAAATAAAGTAGAATCTATTGTTCCAATAGAATAACCAGATTTTAACAGAAAGTTCTTCAATCTTTCATACCAAGCACGATGTGCTTGTTTTAATCCATATAATGCTTTCTTTAACTTGAAAACATGATTATCCAAACTTTCATGTTGAAATCTTGGTGGTTGTTCTACATAGACTTCTTCCTTTATAATACCATTAAGAAATGTGCTTTTAACATCCATTTGATATAACTTAAAATCTTTGTAACATGCATATGCTAAAAGCATTCTAATAGATTCTAATCTTGCTACAGGAGCATAGGTTTCATCAGAATCTATGCCTTCTTCCTGATTATAACCTTGTGCAACTAATCTAGCCTTATTTCTAACTACTTGATCAGATTCATCCAATTTATTCTTAAATACCCACTTGTACCAATAATATGATGATCTGAAGGTCTAAGTACTAATTCGCATACATCATTCCTTTTGAATTGATTAAGTTCTTCCTGCATTGCTATAATCCATAAACTATCTTACATGCTTCAATAACATTCTTTGGTTCGATGGATGATATAAATGCACAATTAGTCATTTGTTCTATTTGAGATCTAGTTCTTACTCTATCAGAAATATCTCCAATAACTAAATCATGTGGATGATTAGGAACTTCAACAAATGCTTTAGGAAGATTTGTATTTTCAGGGATAATCTCAGGAATGGAATTAGTAGAATCATCGTCATCTAACTTAGTGTTTTCTAAAAAACTAGTGATATGTATAGAATCTTCTTCATCTAAAGTTGTGATAGGTGTATAATTCTCATCAAAATTTACAAGAAGAGATTCCTCAATACATAAGGTTCTTTTATTATAAATCCTATATGCTTTACTGCGAGTAGAGTATCCTACAAAAATACCTTAGTCTGACTTAGAATCAAAATTATCTAGTGAATCCTTAGTGTTAAGAATAAAACATTACAACCAAATACTTTAAAATAAGACACACGAGATATACGATCATAAAATAATTCAAAGAACGTTTTATTCATTTGTGGTCTTACCAAAATTCTATTCAAAACATAGCATGCAATAGCGACGGCTTCTGACAAAAAATATTTTGGAAGATTACTATTGCATAACATGGTTCTAGTACATTATTGTAACGTTCTATTGTTCCTTTCAACTGCACCATTTTGTGGTGTGGCTTGAGGAAAAGAGAAGTTATATGTTATACCATATTTATTACAAAATTTTGTAAATAATTCATTTTCAAACTCTCCTCCATGATCACTACGAATAGTAATAATGGATGAAGACTTTAATTTTAAATTCTTTTACAAAATATTGTAAATTCTTCAAATGCATCATTTTTATGCTTCAAAAATAATACCCAAGTATATCTTGAATAATCATCAACAATCACAAATGCATATTTATTTTCATTTAAAGAAGCTATTCTAGAAGGACCAAATAAATCTAAATGCAAAAGTTCAAGTGGTCATTAGTAGAAATAGCATCTTTCAATTTAAAAGATGATTTATGCATCTTACCTTGTTGACATGTATCACAAAATTGTGTATGAGTAAAAGATATAATAGGCATACCAGAAACTAACTTTTGTTTTGAAATATGAGCCAAATGCTTAAAGTTAGTATGTCCAAAACATTTATGCCATAATAATGTGTTATCTGTGGATGCTAGTAAACAATGATCATTTGTAGATACTTTCATGCATAAGACATATATATTATTTTTATGATTCCCTTGAAATAAAATATTAGTCATATTAAGATCATATATAATGCATGCATTCTTTTCAAAAACAATTTTAAAATCTTTATCGCATAATTGAGAAATGGATAAGAGATTGTGTTTCAAACCGTCAACGAGGAGCACATTTTCGATGATTGGCTTGGTTGGATCACCAACTATTCCATTGCCAATAACTTTACCTTTGTTGGTATCATCAAAAGTAACAGTGCCACCATCTTTGAATTGAATGGTTGATAAAAGTTTGATGTTCCCAGTCATATGTTTAGAACATCCACTATCTAGTATCCATCTTTCTTTTATGGGGTACCTGAAAACTAAATAATGAATATTGGTACCCTTTTTATTATGGATCCTTAGGATTAGTCCTTAGGAAACCAAACTCAAGTGGAATTTGGTTTCTTTAAATAATTTGGAGAAAGAATAACACTTTTCATAAAGTTAGAAATATATATATCATTGTCATATAAACAAATAAATTTGGGAACCCAAATATTATGCATAATTGTTTTCTTAGACGATGTAAGAAAATTGGTCTTCTTTGAAATATGAATAGTAACCTTTTTCATACTATTAGAAGAATCAATTTCTTAGCATTAATAAATACATGCCTTTTCTTTTCTAAAATTACATTACCAAGATTATTGGATTTGGGAGTATTCTTATACCCCAAACCTTGTCTATGATTATCAGGATGTTGTGCTCTCAGTAAATCATCAAGATTATTATTTCCTTTATTAAACCTACTAATGTTAGAAGACATATCATCATATTTCAACTTTAGAGAAGAGATATCTTTATCTAAAATAGAAATGCGTGAAATCATATTATGATTCGCAGATTTGAGAATCTCATTTTTATGAAGTAGTTTACCATTTTGAGAGGATAATGTTTCCTTCTCAATTTTTAGACTATCTAATGAAGAAGAAGAAGAGGTTAGTTCTTGATGAGAAAAAATTAATGCCTTATGTTGAGAATTCAATTTCTTGAATCTCGCATATAATTCATTTAAAGCATCAAGTAGTTCTTCATTATCTAAACTACTTACCTCATTATCACTTTGTGCCATAAAGCACATATGAGCATTCTCTTCATTAGATTGGTCATTGACTTCTTCTTCTTCATCTGAAGATGAAGAGTTCCATATTGCTGCTAGTGCCTTCTTTTTCTTTTCGAACTTCTTAGCCTTTCTGAAGTTGTTGAATGTCCTTTCTTTTGGCTTAAGAAGTGGACTATCCTTTTTAATATGTCCAGGCCTATTACATTGAAAACACAAAGAAGCATCAGTAGTTTTAGGCTTAAAACTTTTAAACTTACCTCTTCTTAGAAACTTCTTAAAGTTTCTAGTTATTAGTGACATGTCTTCATCGTCCATGTCTGAACTATAGGTGTCTGATGAAGCGGCGAAGGCAAGAGTTTTCTTCTTTGTATCTGCTTGTTCTTTGCGATCTTGAAGTTGTACTTCGTAGGCCATCAGGTTACCAATGAGGCTTTCAACGGTGAGAGTTGACAAGTCATTGGCTTCTTCTATGGCTGTAGTCTTCTTCTCACATTCTGATGTTAGAGCACGCAGAATCTTCCTTACTTGTTCCGTTTGAGAATAGGTTTTTCCAAGAGCTATTAGAAAGTTGATAATGTCGGTGAATCAAGTGATCATCTCTCCAATTGGTTCATTCTCCTTCATTCTGAATAACTCAAACATGTCAACAAGAACAGAAATTTTAGTTTCTTTAACTTTACTAGTTCCTTCGTGTGTTACCTGGAGTGTATGCCAGATGTCATATGCTGTTTTGGCCTGGGAGACACGATTGAACTCATTCTTGTCCATAGCGCAGAATAGTGCATTCATTGCTTCAGAGTTGTGGGTCGCAGCGGATTTGTTAGTAGCGGTCCATTGGGCATATGGAGTTGTAGGCTTCTCGTATTGAGTTTTCAACATGTTCCAAAGTTCGTAGTTGATGCTTTGAAGATAAATCGTCATCCTATTCTTCCAATAGGAGTAGTTGGAACCATTGAATAGTAGAGGCCTTGTAGTAGAGTGCCCTTCTGGAAATTGTGTTGAATATGTTGAAGTGTTCGTAGGATAGGTGTAGGCCACCTTAACCATGAATCTCTGATACCAAATTTTGGATCTCCTGGCACACCAAATATACTAGAGGGGGTGAATAGTATAAATCATGACGATATTGCAAAATTAAAAGTTAAAAAAATTGCAATATGAATGCAGAAATAAATGAACACAATCCAGAATATTCCAAACGCAAACACAGAGATTTATCCTGGTTTGGGTCCTTGTGATCCTACGTCCAGTCCTCTATCCCGTAGAGATTTCAATCCACTAAAATACTTTCTCCCCACAAGTAATCAACATACAACGATGCCAACACTCCCCGTGTTGCAAACTTGTACAATCTCTTCAACAAGAGATCACCAAATAAAGTAAAAGAAAGAGTATGAAACAATATCACCTATAGCCTTGATAATATCGGAATTATAGCGCATGGTTGGTGATGAAATATCCAAGGTTCAAGATATGAATTGTGGTAGAACACTCTTGGAAATTGGATTTCCTAAAGGGATATAATTTCTGCAGAGGTTTCACTATGGAAATCTGAAATTCACACACTTTCTAGAGAGAGAAAGAAAACTTAAGAAAAGAGAGAGTGAGTGAATTTTCGTAATTTTTAGGCAGGGGTCTGGGGGTCTATTTATAGTCCAAAAAGTTTGTTTTCGAATGTTGGACAACTGCCTAAATTTTTAAAAAGTTCTGAGCCGGTTTTCCAAAAATTAGTCGACTAGGCAAAAGTATTAGTCGACTAATAGTGCTGCTAGGTCAGAAAATGGCTGTTGAAGTGTCCTTTGATGGAAAACGGATATAAACTTCCGTAAACTGCCAAAAACGGCTAGGAACTGACAAAGTGACGTTGGAAGGTAGTTTGTAACTGCCATTAAATAATTATAAAAATTATTTAATAGAAATCAGTTGTAAAAACTGATATAACTATATGAAAACCTGTCTAGTAGACTAGAGAAATTTATTAGTTGACTAGGAACAAATTTTGAGAAAATTTCAGAATTTGATCCTTATGATTGGAAAATATATTTTGACAAAAATTTATTTTGTTTTTCTTAATAAAATAAGAAAAATTGTATTAGTCGACTAGGGAAACGTGCTGGTATGCTAATTTTTCGGAAGTTTGGATTTTGAGGCAGAGTCCTAAAGAACTAAGATAGAGTGTTATCAAGGCTTTAACAATCTAAAGTTATGCAAGAATAAAAAGAAAAATTACATCATATTTCTCAAAATATGAGAATTTATCGCTTGAGCTTCGTCTTGCATTTTGATTCTTTTCATTGCAAAGTAACTTTGACGATTGTCATATGCAAAGAGGTTGAGCTTGATAATCTGCATCCAAAGAGTTAGTATACACATATATAAAAAATGATTGTATCATCAAAAACTTTATGGGAAGAAAACTTCCAACAACAACAACAATAGTGCTAACTAAACTAAAACAATCATGGGAGTATAAAGAATGAGATATGTATTTAATGTGATACCAAAGGGAAATCGAGAAAACACGAAAGTGTATCACACAAATACGTATCAATATCATCAAAACTAGAAAAATTTAGTTGATTAGAGGAATGGAAGCCCAATCGCAACATATATCATGCAATTCATCTCAACATTCAATTAATATAATATGAGCACAAAGAAGAGATAATCATACAACATCCATATATGAGAATAATGAGCCAAAATGTAACAACATGTATATATATCTGAGAAAGGTGAATACATGGAGTACAAACGATATAACAACTCCACATATACAAAAATATACCAAAAAACATACATGTATCCAATGTTCCACAAGCATCATCACTAACAGCCAAATATATACAACCATCCATACACAAGCCAAACATCTAAACAACCTAAGACTCTCAACCCTAACAAAAAAGTTATAGACCCTAGGGTGAGTAGTCTCCAAGCAGCATCATGAGTTGAGGTGAACACATGTGGAGTCCTCAGGAGCTCTCCTCTCTACGTGAAAGCCCTGGGTCTCTGGATCAGATGACGATGCTGTTGGATATGGATGACGTTTGTACACCCTTGTAGGGGATGTACGAGGGAACACGGACCTCGAACGTCGCACACACAAAGTCGTGTGCAAAGGGAATCTGTTCCCTTGCGGAGAGGATCTCTAGATTAATGGGAAAGTCGCATTATATGTGCATAAGTGCATGCGACATATGGCTAATAAACGGGTAATATCTTAAGCTTATGTTGTACCATGCATATGGTACAACTTAAGCTTATAATGTGCCATGTATGATGGTACACCTTAGTTAAATTGTTCCAAAGGAACAATTACTCCTAAAATAACTACCTTGGGGGCTATAAATAAGACCCAAGGGTTAGCCATTTCCTCACACTTTTGCATGGTATTCTTGCCTTGCATTTCATTCTAGCGAAGCTCTGCCGAAATCCTTCTTCTCTCTTTATCCAAGTTCTTAATCTAAAAGTAGAGATTTAGATTGTGGATTTAGTAGCCTTACTCCGTTCGTGAGAAGACTCGATCCGTCGTGGCGAATCCGAAGGCGAAGTTCCGTGACTACCGTGCCGCATACGCAAGCGTAAGTCTCAACTTCATTTATCGATCCTAACTCTGTTTTGACAGGATCCTACATTGGTATCAGAGCCATACGGGTTCGCCCCGGTCAAAACCACCGCCATGTCGAACCGATGAACGAGGCGTTGTCTTTTTCACGAATGGGTATCCTACCATTACGGATATGGTAGGAACGCTTTGTGACAGAGAGAACGCAGCGGTTGTTCTTTTCACGTTAGGGTTTTCTGTCATTACGGATATGGCAGGAACTCTCCGTGACGGGAAGAACCGACCGTTCATGTAGTATGTTATTTTTCATTTTTGGCACACGGCCATTAGAAAATAACTACTTTCTCGACGAACGGGTGCTTCACCGGAGAAGAAGGTGGTAGTTATTTCCATCGGGGAAGATGAATTTTGGTGCATGTGTACCATGGCCAAATGGGCCATGAAGGCCATGCACCCCCTCCTCATGCAGAGGGGGTTGGCTACGGCCAATAACCACCACGGCCACCCCTCCGACGGGGTGTGCGGCAACCCCATTCAAAGGGGGTGGCCGGCCATGGCCATATGTGCCATGGCCGGCCAACGCCAAAATGGCCATGGCCATGGCCGGCCATGGCCAAGCCATGGCCGGCCATGGCCAGGCCGGCAGTGGCCGGTCAGGCCGGCAGGCCAGGCCGGCCATGGCCGGCCCCGGCCACGGCCAGGGGGCCCTGGCCGTGGCCAATGCCAGGGGCCGGCCTGGCCAGCCCTGGCAGATGCCAGGGCGGGCCTTGGCCGGCCTGGCCGGCCCTGGCAGAGGCCAGGGCCGACGCCCTGGCCTCGGCCAGGGCCTGGCCGGCCCTGGCAGAGGCCAGGGCCAATGCCCTGGCCTCGGCCAGGGTCTGGCCGGCCCTGGCCGGCCAGGGCAGAGGCACTGGCCGGCCCTTGGCCAGCCTCGGCCAGGGCAGAGGCCCTGGCCGGGAGAAGTTGCAGACCAAATAATTGGTCGACCAATTTGGGTGTTTTGGTCGACCAATCCGACAGAAGGTCTTGGTCAATCACGAACTTGCCGACTAACCCATACGGGGTGACAAAAGGCCTTGGTCAAACACGAATGTGTCGACTAGTCCATACGGGGCTAACGACAGTCGTCTACTCTTGTTTTATAAAATTTTTTTTGGGCTCTACTCCTTGAAGATTAGCCATAGTGCTCTACTTCATGCGAGATTAACCATGTCATTGTGCTCTACTCTACGGAGATTAGCCAATGTACTTATAACATTGTGCTCTACTCTACGGAGATTAGCCAATGTATTTCAAATTTTTGAAAAAGGTGTTTTCAAATAGGTTATGTCCCGTCCTTAATCGGGATAGTGCAATTTAGAATTCCAAGTCCTACCACGATCCGGCCATGGTTATCTAACCCATGGGTGTGTAGAACAGGTCTCGTGGCTTGGCAATTGTTGCGCTAAAATTCTTTGCGCAAACTCTCACCTATTCCATTTTGAAAGATATGTTTTTCAAAAATATTTTTCCGCTGCTGGTACCATACGGGTGTTATTTCTGATTTCTTTTTACTTGAGATAAGTAAGAGGGATACTTTGAAAGTTACTTCTAGATGGTAGTTGGGAACGTAGTGAACTTCTCGATTCTAGAGTAACATTTCAGCTTATCCAAGGAACTTATCAAGTGTTTAAAGAATCGAAACTTTATGCATAAAATTTTGATCGTGTTTTTCATTTTCCTTGCAGTTTTTTTTGATTCGAATATGTCTACCGCTTCTAAGAACATTGTCGCAGAGCTTAACAAAGGTGAGAAGCTCAACGGCGACAATTATAAACTTTGGTCAATAAAAATCCAATACGTTTTGGAAGAGCAAGATGTGCTTGAAACACTCCAAAACATAATGAAAGAACCTGAGTTGGGCAATACGGCCCAACACAAGAGGGACCGAGAAGCTTATGAGACTTGGACTCGAAAGAACAAAATAGCACGTATTACGTTACTGTCCGCAATGGACAATGACATAATGCGTCTATTTCGGGAATTCGACCTAGCCAAAGACATATGGTCTAGGCTAGAAATAAAGTTTGGTGGAACTTTGGTAACCAAACTCCGCTTCTTAAATATTCAATTTGACTCGTACAAAATGCGACGAGATCAATCTATGAAAAGGCATCTTCGCCACATGGCGAATCTCATAGCTGAATTGAAGGATGCGGGTCTTACGCTGTCTGACGAACAGCAGATCCAAGCAGTCATTCGTTCACTCCCAGATAGCTGGGATAACATGAAAATGCACCTCACTCATAATGAGTGCATTAAAACTTTAAGCGATGTATCCAAACACCTCGAACTCGAGGAAGAGCGGCAAGCCGCAAAACCTAGTGCCGAAGTGCACATGACCGCTAGTTCCTCACATGGAGGAAAGAAGCGGAAGGATAAACGCTTAAGGTTTATGAACGAACGAAAGCAAGAACCGGAAACCTCAAAGAAGACTAAGAATAAAAAGTGGCAAAAGAATGTGCACTCAAAGAAGAAAAACTTGAAGAAGATCAAGTGCTTTAAGTGCAACAAGTACGGTCACTTCGCCCGTACGTGTACGGATGGAAGTGATAAGGTAACTTGTAGGGCTAGTTACATATGTGTTTCTAGTTTCATGTTTCTTGCTGAATCTAACTATTTTTGGTTGATTGATTCAGGGGCCACAGACCACGTTGCGAAGGACAGAAGGTTCTTCGTAGAGTATCGAAAGATAACTCAAGGAACAAAGTGGATATACGTCGGCAACAACACTCGTGTTGAAGTCAAGGGCGTCGGAACATGCAAGCTAGTTCTCGACAACGGCCGGACTCTATTATTGCACGATGTCCTCTTTGCTCCAGATATTTGAAGGAATATCGTATCCGTGGTCATGTTAATGTCTTTAGGTTATGAATGGAGGTTCTATAAACAAAATGTTGACCTTGTTTGTAATAGTTCTTTAGTTGGGTCGGGTAATGTTTGTAATGGATTGATTGTTTTAAACACTATGTGTGATGATTCTTCTTCTATTAATGAAACTTTCCATATGACAAATGCTTCTAATTCCGACTTTGAGATCATTTGTTGGCATGCAAGACTTGGTCACATTGGACCAACTAGAATGGATAGACTTGCCAAAAGTGGCTTGCTATCTAATGTTTCAAAAGTTGAAATGTCAACTTGCAAACATTGTCTTGTAGGGAAAACTTGTCGCAAGCCGTTTGGAACTGGCACAAGGGCCGAAGTTCCATTACAGCTTATCCATTCGGACATTTGCGGTCCAATGAATGTTAAGACAAGACGCGAGAAGTCCTATTTCATCACCTTCATTGATGACTTCACCCGTTTCGGTCACATTTATTTGATTTCCCACAAACATGAAGCTTTAACTTGCTTCAAAAAACTATATGAGTTTAGTGGAAAATCAACTAGATCGCAAGATAAAGGTCTTGCGAACCGATCGGGGTGGAGAATATCAATCAACGAGTTTTAAGGAACTCTGTGATGAAAAAGGCATAGTTCATCAAATTACTATGTCTTATACTCCGCAACAAAACGGTGTTGCGGAAAGAAGAAATAGGACATTGATGGAAATGGTCCGATCAATGATGTCTCAGGCAAATTTGCACATCACCTTTTGGGGTGATGCATTATTGACGGCAGCATTCATCTTAAACCGTGTACCCTCGAAGTCGGTAAGTTCTACTCATTATGAGTTGTGGAACAATAGAACTCCAGACTTAAGCATTCTAAAACCTTGGGGTTGTGCCTCTTACGCACATTTATCCTCTCACAAATATGGCAAACTTGGGCCACGTGGGAGGAAGTGTATCTTCATCCGATACGCTGAAAACTCCAAAGGATATGTTTTCGTCGGTCAAGAGGACAATGTGGGTCTAATAGAATTCGAATCGAGGAATGTTGTCTTCTTGGAAAACGAATTTCCAAGACAGGGTGAGATAAGTCAAGACTTATCCTTGTTTGAGACTTGGGATCAAGAAGGATCGGAACGTTCGAGTGGGAGAATCCTTGGTGAAGAAGAAAATACGTTTCAAACTTCACCAATGGATAATACGAACGATACCAATCCTATTCCGAGTGGGAGTGATGTTATTCCAAGTGGGAGTGATGTCATTCCAAGTGGGAGTGATCAAACTCAAGCAAGACGTAGTAATCGAACGAGGCTAACACCTCTGAGATTTGAGGATGAATTTCCTCAAACATTCATGACATTACTACAAGATGATGACGAACCTGCAAATTTCAAACAGGCCGTCACATGCCCTGCTAAAGATAAATGGATAGCGGCGATGGAAGAAGAACTTCAATCCATGAAAACAAACCAAGTCTGGGACTTGGTTGATTTACCTAAGGGACGTAGAGCCATTTGGAACAAGTGGGTTCTCAAAATCAAGCATAAGGCTGATGGCTCCATCGAGAAATATAAAGCTCGCCTTGTTGCGAAAGGTTTCACGCAACAGGAAGGAATAGACTACGAAGAGACTTTCTCTCCTGTCGTGCGTTTTACCTCCATTCGCTTAATTCTGGAAATGGTGGCTTGTTTGGACCTCGAGTTACATCAGATGGATGTAAAGACTGCTTTTCTTAACGGAGAACTAGATGAGGAGATCTACATGGAACAACCAAACGAGTTCGTACAAGAAGAAAACAAACATAAGGTTTGTAAACTTCGTAAATCCATATATGGTCTTAAACAATCCTCAAGGCAGTGGTATATGCGCTTTCAAGAAGTCGTTTTGTCGTATGGTTTCTCCATGCTCGACGAAGACAACTGCGTATACATTAAGAGGATTAAGAACAAGTATGTAATTATGTCTCTTTATGTAGATGACATACTTATAGCCGGAAATGATAAGCGTCTTATTATGGATATCAAAGCTTGGCTTTCATCCGTCTTTGAAATGAAAGACATGGGTGAAGCTGCATATATCCTTGGGGTTAAGATCTCAAGGAATCGTTCCAAGAAACTTCTTTCTCTCTCTTAAGAGACATATATAAAGAAAGTTTTAGAACGGTTTAATATGCAGGACTGCAAGCAAATTGATACTCCAATAAGCAAAGGCGAGGGTCTATGTTTGGAGATGTGTCCCAAAGATCCAAAAGAAAAGAAAGCTATGGAAAAGGTTCCATACTACAGTGTTGTCGGGAGTCTGATGTACGTCATGATGTGTACCAGACCGGACATTTTCTATGCTGTTGGTATGGTAAGCCGTTACCAATCCAACCCAGGACAGGCACACTGGAAAGCGGTGAAGAGGATATTAAGGTACCTCAAAGGGACTGCAGACTATGCGTTGTGCTATCAAGGCAATACCTTGAGACTCGAAGGCTATACCGATGCTGATTGGGCAAGTGATCTCGACGAGCGAAGATCTACCTCAGGCTTTGTTTTCTTGCTCGGGAATGGTGCAATATCCTGGAGCAGCAAGAAGCAAACCTGCATCGCCCTATCAACCATGGAAGCCGAATTCGTAGCATTCAGCATGGCGGTCCAAGAAGCTGTTTGGCTTAGGAAATTCTTAGACAGGCTGACGAATGCCACTAACTCGAGCACTGTTCCTATATACAGTGATAGTCAAGCTTCGATTGCCTATGTCAAAGATCCTAAATTTCATTGTAAGACCAAACACATTGATATTCGATTCAAGTTTGCGAAGGACTATGACAAACGGAAGGAAGTAGACATAGGATACATATCCACGCATAAGATGATAGCGGATCCCCTTACTAAGGCGATCCCCAGAGATGTGTTCTTCAAACACTTATCATCTATGGGAATGCGTAGGTGCTGAGCTGTATCATGTAATATTTCCCATGTCTATAGAAGATCAAAGTTTAATAAAAGGAGGAAGTTCTTTTATATATTGCATAC
Organism: Scilla litardierei; assembly: GCA_030789695.1. Classification (NCBI taxonomy): domain Eukaryota; kingdom Viridiplantae; phylum Streptophyta; class Magnoliopsida; order Asparagales; family Asparagaceae; genus Scilla; species Scilla litardierei. Next base: position 294,475,141 of record CM061142.1, on the reverse strand, counting down.
AAGTTTCTCACAAATGATTTTATACATTTGTGTTTAAGTCTCAGCTATATTATTGTGTGTATGTCGGACAGATTAAGGTTGGCTCTCTCACATGAGCAACCGCCTTATCTTATCAGATGGATAAGATAGAGATGAGACTAGTTTAAAGTCAAAATCATTAGACGAATGATTTAGAGTCGTGACTTAAACAAGATAGTCGAATGAAAGATCTGCATCATATGGATGCTTACAAAAGATCTGAGATCTGTATCACAAGGATATCTAAAAGAGATCTCATAGGATTTTTTAAATCCTATCTGTCTTATGCAGGATGAGAGTCCGTGAATATTTCACGAGTAGTAAGGGGACTCAAAAGATAGGCACTGTGGTGTCTGATCTTTCATCCGTACAACATCATTAAGACATACTCTCCCTGGGAAAGGAGTGATGTTGTAATACGTGTTCATACCACGTATGCATTACGACCACTGAGTTAGTAGCAATAGTGTTTGCTATTATGTGAGACTCAAAGGCCATATGGGTCTTAACTCTTACCCTCAAGGACTCCAATTGGTTCCTTTGGATTTGACGAGATGATCACTATCTCAGCGTGTTGCTAATGGGCTATGATAATTCGGCTCGGCGGGGCACGTTAGAAAAGCGAATCAAGTCAAGATCAGAAGGTTCGCAAGAAGAGGAAGATTGATTTCATATTCGCATTTGGACTTTAATAATTCAAAGCTGGCCAGCCAATTGTAATCCAGATGGGATTCAATTGTTGAATATAAAGTATAAGAAATGTGAAGAAATAATCTAGGGTAAAGCATGCGTTGAACTACTCAACTTTGCACCTTCGAGGTCGTTGTGTATCTCTAACAAGTGTACAACAACAGACTCTATGCGCATGACGGTCGCACGGTCTATTTCTCGGTATGATAGATGAAAGAACTAAGAGAAAGACGTTCTCTTACAATCCCCTCAAGTGTGAGTGGGAGATGTTGGATATGGATGACGTTTGTACACCCTTGTAGGGGATGTACGAGGGAACACGGACCTCGAACGTCGCACACACAAAGTCGTGTGCAAAGGGAATCTGTTCCCTTGCGGAGAGGATCTCTAGATTAATGGGAAAGTCGCATTATATGTGCATAAGTGCATGTGACATATGGCTAATAAAGGGGTAATATCTTAAGCTTATGTTGTACCATGCATATGGTACAACTTAAGCTTATAATGTGCCATGTATGATGGTACACCTTAGTTAAATTGTTTCAAAGGAACAATTACTCCTAAAATAACTACCTTGGGGGCTATAAATAAGACCCAAGGGTTAGCCATTTCCTTGCACTTTTGCATGGTATTCTTGCCTTGCATTTCATTCTAGCGAAGCTCTGCCGAAATCCTTCTTCTCTCTTTATCCAAGTTCTTAATCTAAAAGTAGAGATTTAGATTGTGGATTTAGTAGCCTTACTCCGTTCGTGAGAAGACTCGATCCGTCGTGGCGAATCCGAAGGCGAAGTTCCGTGACTACCGTGCCGCATACGCAAGCGTAAGTCTCAACTTCATTTATCGATCCTAACTCTGTTTTGACAGGATCCTACAGATGCAACAATAGCAGATGGATTAACATGAGCCGCCTCAGAAGTAGCAGGCTCATCAATAGCAGCAGACGGAGTGATCAGATGGGTAGCCTCAGGCTGAACATTAACAGCAGGCTCACCAGAAGCAACAGACTAAGTCTGCGAGATGTCAATATGAGGAGGTTGGGTGACGTCAGTCGGAGGAGGCAGATCATCACCAAAAACAACAGTATGAGAGATATCCTGAGTAGGCTGAGTAGCAACAGGCTGAAGGTACGACTGGAGGGACACAGGAAAGGGTATGCCATGATGCTAAAATGATGTGGAACAGCTCATACATACCAGATACCTTCTTATCCAACTCGATACCTTTTTGTTCAACTCGACAAGATGGGGATCACGAGTATATGCAGCTGAGGATGAAGGGATCGATGTATCACCAGGAGGAACTGCAGATGAAGAAGGGCCAGAAGTAGAATGCCTCTTCTTGGCTGCAGTCTGCAGAGCTGAAGAGGACTTCAGCTTCGCAGATGCATCCAGAAGAGGGCCAAGAGGGACAGACTCAAAGGTAAGATCAATCCCAAAATGACGAAAGACATGTGTCAGGATGCAACTGTATGGGATAGGTGGTGGAGGTAATCTCAATGTGGTCCATCCTATCAAGGATGACACCGGCCCAGTTTACATCCATGCCTGAAAAGATGACATACATGCATTTCAAGATCTTATGGGATGACTGATCAGATGACCCATACTTGGGTAGAATGTTGGAGTTGACCACATGGTGGACAACCCAACCTCGAGGGGTAAACATGGAGGATCTGACGCCAGAAGTGAGAATACGAGGAATCTCATGGAACACGTCCCGAAGGATGTCCTGATCTAGATCAACAACAGATGAGATGGACATGTCAGCTGGTAAGGATCTGGTGGAGGGATTCCTAAGGATAGTCCTTAAAAGCTTAGGGTCAAGCTTGATTGGGGTCCCCTGAACGATGTTGTCTAAAATCCCAGCCTCGTTGTATTCACCGTGAGTGCGATTTGCATAGAATAACTTGAAGAGCATGGGGTAGGGTCTAGGAGACTCATCATGAGAATACCTAAATAGATCGACCAACTTGGTCGTAGTCAAAAGCTGTGAGAGATTCTCGGCAATGAAGACTTGATACGAGATAAAACGCTCCTTGAGGAGCTTGATGTTGAACATCAAATTGTATTTGCCCAAACACATGTTGTCATGACACGTGGGGACATGAGAAATAGGAGATGAATGAGGAGGAGTCTTTGGTGGATTTTGTCCTTGGGCTTCAGCCTCGAGGTTGGCAGGCTCGGCTTGGGGGTTCATCAACAGAAAAATCAGGTTGAGCTTGGGGCTCGGCATGGACAATTGCAAGGGGCTCAACTTGGGTTTTCCTACGCTTATGGATCAGGGGCTCAGGCTCAGGTTCATTACACCACGATTCCTCGGAATCAGAAGGAGTAGAGAACTCAGGAGGAGGCGAAGGAGACCGAGCTCGTTTCGTGCGAGCTTTGGTCGGAGCCACCTTAGGAGCCTTAACCCTATGTTCCCTACATTTCTTCAAGGAGAGAGAATCCCCCTTAGAAGATGTTGGTTTCGATTTGGGTGTCATGGAGATGAATGAAAACAAAATTGAAGATATCGACAATTAGGTGAAAGTAGGGCACAAATTCGAAAGAAAGGAGAGATTTATACCAAAATTGACGGAGGATGAAGGAGGCCGAAGCAAGGAGGAGCATGCCAAGGAGGAGTCAATGGCTTTGAGGTGATCAACGGTGAACGACGGTGAACGACGGTGAGGAGGAATGCTTACAGTCGAGAGAGGGAGGAAGAGAGTCGGGTGATTTTGAAACGCTTGGAGAGAGCGAAAATAACCCCAATTGACAATTATAAGAGATCGTGGGCACGTTGGATCATAAAGAACGGCTCAGATCGAGGGCTACGAACCGCTAAACTCGACGGACATGCGACTTATGCACAACGTGCAGTCTCATGTCAAGCCCTAATAAAAAATTGGCTCAGAAAGCAGACATGCACCTGTTGAAGAAAATATAGTCGCCTGGATTTGGACAGGCACACGTGAAATGACATACAGGTGCCTGCTACACAGTAAAATTTTGAAGAAATTTTGAGCAAACTCTCAGGAAAATTGGTGACAATTGGGCATGTTCCTGATAACAAAAATACAGTCGCCTGGATGATGACCAGCACCTGAAAAATGATCATCAGTCGCCTTTCATGGAAATGAATTATGAAGGATAAATATTTGAGATTGGGCAGTCAACTGAAGAAGAAAGGTCAGTCGACTGTCCTGGTTCTAAAATCTAGAATTGAGTTAGAATCAAGGATTTGAGACTTCTCACACTTAGACCTATACTCTAATTAATCTAATAACATAAAATAATCATAATAAGCATATAGACTAATACACATATCAAGCATATTAATCTAATCATCAAAAATCTCCAATAAATCTCATATAAATCATATAGAGTAAATAGTCATATTCAAAAATGAGATTTGAAAAAGATGAAATGAGCTCAAAACAAGTTATAACATATGAAAATGAGCTCCTAAATTTCAGATTTACCCATAATCCCAAATTCTCCACGCAACCTTACAAATGAGTCTTCTTTTAGAGTTTTAGTGAAGATGTCGACGATTTATTTTTGGGTTTCAATGTACTCTATGATGATGTCCTTCTTAGCTACATGATCATTAATGAAATGGTGTCTCACATCTATGTGTTTGGTACGGAAGTGATGTACCTGATTTTTGGAGAGACAAATTGCACTTTGGTTATCAACCATGATAGGGCAAGTATTACAATTGACACCATAATGGTTAAGAGTGTGTCTCATCCAAAGTACTTGTGCACATGCAAGACCCCACGGCAATATATTCTGCTTCGGTTGTGGACAATGGTATAGAGTGTTGCTTCTTGAAAAGCCAAGAGACAATGGAATTTCCTAGAAAATGGCAAGTGCCACTAGTACTTTTCATGTCGGATTTGCATCCAGCAAAATTGGCATCGCTATATGAGACTAGCTCATATGCGCCAGATGTAGGGTAAAGTAACCCATAATCTAGTGTTTGATTGAGGTAACGAAAAATCCGTTTAACCGCAAGCAAGTGTGATTCTTTATGTCTAGCTGATATCTAGCACAAAGGCATACTGAAAACATGATTTTCGGGCCTACTTGCAGTTAAATTAAGTAGACTACCTATCATAACTCGATATAGACGAATGTCTATATCTTTCCCATTTTTGTCTTTGTGAAGATGAGTGGTTGTACTCATGAGAGTCCTTTTACTTGAAGATGATTCCATCCCGAATAGATTGATAAGCTCCTCGGTGTACTTAGTTTGGTGTATGAAAATGCCATCCTTTATTTGCCGAATTTGAAAACCTAGAAAGTAGTTGAGCTCACCCATATGGCTCATCTCAAATTCTTCCTTCATAGATTTAAAAAATTCTTGGAAAAGGTCAAAGTTAGTAGAACCAAAGTTAATATCGTCTACATAAACTTGAATAAGGAGGATGTTATTTTCATAATCGTTAATGAAAAGTGTAGAGTCAACTTCACCCATTTTAAAACCTAAATCCAAAAGAAACGTTTTGAGTCGATCATACCAAGCTCTAGGATCTTGTCTCAACCGCTTTCTTAAATTTGAAAACATGATTAGGAAATTTTTCATGAATAAAATCGGGTGGTTGAGCAACATAAACTTCTTCATTAACTATGCCATTTAAGATGCACTTTTAATATCCATTTGAAATAATTTAAAATTCGTATGAGATTCAAAAGGTAAAAGCAATCTAATAGCTTCTAATCTAGCTATGGGAGCAAAGGATTCTTCGAATTCAATACCTTCCTCTTGTCGGTAGCCTTGAGCTACTAGCATTGCTTTGTTCCTTGTGATGACCTTGTTCTTATCCGTCTTGTTCTTGAATATCCATTTGATCCCAATGACTTGGTGACCACTTGGAAGAGGAACAAGCTCCCAACCTTCACTCCTTTCGAATTGCATGAGTTCCTCTTCCATTGCAACGATCCACGAGCTATCTTCACATGCTTCTTGGATGTTCTTTGGCTCAATGGTAGAGACAAAGGCGCAATAAGAGAACTCATCAATCCTTGACCTTGTTCGGACACCCACACCAATATCTCCAATTATTTGGTCATGGGGGTGGTCATGAACGGTCGGATAAGCTTTGGAATACCTGGATCACTTGGAACAATCTCAACATTTTTCATTAGTAATGTTAGTCTCAATAACATTATTAATTTTAACATTACAAATCGAATCACATAAAACATCTACACTATTATCAACATGAGAACATCAAAATCTTCATGAAATGAAACGTGTAGTGATTCCTTGATCGTTGAAAAGATTTTATTGTATATCCGGTTGGCTTTGCTACGTGTGGAAAATCCAACAAAGATTCCTTCATCAGATTTGGGCTAAAATTTGCCTAAATTACCAAACGTGTTATTTATAAAAAAAATTTGAACTAAAACTCGAAAATACTTAACTTGAGGCTTTTTATTGTAGAATAGTTCAAAACATATTTTGTTCGTTCGGGGCCTCACTAGGATCCTATTAATCACATAACGTGTCGTGTGCACCGCCTCCGCCCAAAATTGAAGTCCAAGATGATTATCATGGATCATTGTGCGTGCACACTCAGTAAGAGTCCTATTCTTTCTCTCAACAACACCATTTTGTGGTGGTGCACGAGGAAAAAAAGTTGTGAGTAATCTCGTTGTCATCACAAAACTTAGAGAAAAATTCATTCTCAAATTTCCCTCCATGATCACACAGAATAGTGATAATGGTGGTTCCTAAGAGATTTTGAATTTTCTTTCTAAATTTGGTAAACTCATCAAAGGCTTCATTTTTATTCGTTAAAACTGATACCCATGTAAATCTCGAAAAGTCATCTACAATGACTAATCCATAGCGAGCATTTCCTAAAGATGCTACTCTAGTATGCCCAAATAAATCAAAATGAAGTAATTCTAGGGGCATCTTAGAAGTTATGCCATCTTTAAGTTTAAATGAATATTTACGAAGTTTACCTCGTTAACATAAATCACAAAAGCTTTTCTTATTAAAAGATATTTTTGGAAAGCCTTTGACGAAATCATGCTTAGCTAATTTATATAAATGCTTAAAATGAACATGCCCAAACGACGATGCCATAATAATTGTTCATTAGAATGAGCAACTAGGCAATGTTCAAATGATTTATGCATACTTAAAATATAAATATTTTTATGTCTAATGCCAGAAAATAAAACATGTGAATCATTATCAATAATACTACACAAACCCTCTCCGAAGTTAATCTTGTAACCTTTGTCACAAAGTTGACTTATAGAGATGAGGTTATGAAATAAAATTTCTACTAAATAAACATTATCAATTAAAGGTTTGGATGGGTTACGGACTTTGCCTATTTCGATAATGGTTCCCTTTTGATCGCCTCTAAAGGTGACCGTTGCACCGTCCTTGATGCGGATCACTTCAGAGAGCAAGGATGGATCTACCGTCATGTGTTTGGGGCAACCGCTATCGAGTATCCATCCTTTTCTTTTAGAGCTAATATTTCTTTTATTACTCTTTTTCTTGTTCTTGAGTACCTACATAGTATACCATATGCTCACGGTACCCAAGCTTGTTGGGTCCAAGGGGATTAGCCATTTGGAAACCAAGTCCAAGTGGACTTTGGCTTCCCAACATAGTTACCACTATTTATCACATCACTAAAATAAGAACTTACATATGCATTCCTATCTTTGGTGCTAGTGTTCTTGGGACCCCAAATAGTGTATGATTTGGAAGTCCTCTTCCTAGTTGCAAGCACATTAGGTTAAGGTCTACGTGGTGAATGATGCTTAGGAACATGTGGTTTAGCATACGAAATTGGAGGAGGATATGCATGCGACATATAATGGTTATATGCAAAATGAGGAGCATGCATATTATATGGTGCATATGGAGCATAAATATGATGAGGTGGATATGAATGATGTGTGTGAGCATATGTATGTATAGGAGCACGTGTATGAGTATTTCTCATGTGTGGGTTTGCACATGCTCGTGGGTGTGGGGCATAAAACTCACCATATGTGTTCACATGAGAAGTAGGAGTTTTCCTACGAGTGTGAGTGTTAGTGTACAAAAAGGCAAGTACTTTCTTTTGATGTCCACCCATAATGGATTGCTTGTCAAAAGAAGGAATGCGTGGAGTGGTGACTTTCTTGGTAGGTTTGCTACCAATAGTGTTTTTGTCACTACTAGTGGATGCACTGGATGATGAGGGCCTCACAAAATCTATAGTTACACCACTATAGGAGGTGCGTGAATTGGATGTATTTGCCTCCATATAACCAAGTCCAACACGATGTATGGCCAAAAATTGGGTTGAAAGCAATTCATCCAATTGCCCTTTTCCCTTATTAAATCTCTTAACTTGGGAGGACATGAGCTCATATTTCTCCTTTAAAGAAGAAATAGTAGTGTCCAAGGTGGACACACGTGCAGTGAGCTCGTGCACTTGGGTTTTGATAGAATCATTCTCAATACCCAAATGTGTATTTTGTGAAATTAGATCATCACTATCTTTAGAAGAAACGTGATCTAATTGAGATTTGAGGGAATTCACCGCATTTCTCATTGTGCCATTTTGAGAAATCAAACTTTCTTTCTCAATTGTGAGTGTGTCAACAATGGTGTCATTTTTGGTGATGGATGGCATGGATGATTTACTAACATTTAACTTCTTAATATTAGTATATCTAAGCATACGAGATTGATACTTAGAAAATAATTCCTCGTTAGCAATACAAAGTTCATCCATAGTTACCTCGGTTTCATCATTCTCACTATCGCTTCCATCGGAGGGTGTATCCTCACGTGCCATGAAGCACATGTGTGCACTCTCACCTTTCTCATCCTCGGATTTGCTTGAGTCATCGAAAGTCCCAATGAGTCCTTTCTTCTTATCCTTCTTGAATTTATCGGACTGGTGGTACTTCGGTGCTTTCCACTTTTCTTTGTTTCTTAGCATTAGGCAATCCTTCTTGATGTGCACTGGCTTGTTACACTTAAAACAAAAAGAAGATGAGTTGTTAGTGGAATCAAATCTAGATTTGGAAGGGAATTTACCTTTGCGGAAGAAGCGTTGGAACTTCTTCGCCATGGGCGCGATTTCTTCCAAATCCTTCTCGTTCTCGGACACATCACTATCGGAGGACGAAGAGGTAGCTTTGAATGCTAACACCTTCTTCTTTTCCTCCGTTGGCTTCATCATGCCTCTAATCTTCAATCGGTTCTCCTTCTTACTTCGTAAGACATGAGAGTACCGATGAGATTGATCACGGTATAGTTCTTCATGCCATTGTCCTCCTCAATGGCAATAGCTCTTCTTTTCCACTTTGAGGTCATTGACATGATTATCTTTCTTACCTTCTCTTGTTATGTATATGTTTATCCGAGAGCTTCAAGCTCATTGGTGATGTCGGTGAAGCGTCCATACATCGTTGCAATGTTCTCACCTTCTTGCATTTGAAACATGTCGAAGTTTTGTATAGCAACATATAGCTTTGACAATTTTACCGTTTTTGTCCCCTTGTGGGTGACGATGAGATGGTTCCATATTTGATATGCACTCTTACATGTGCATATATTGTTGAACTCATCCGGATCTAATGCACAATGAAGAGCGTTCATTGCTTTGGCATTGTATCTTGGCGGACTTCTCGACGGGAGTCTATTTGTCAAAATCTTCTTCGGTGGGTTCCACGTAATCCTTATGGAGGGTTAACCAAAAAGAAGAACTCCTAAGAAACATCTCCATCCTACACTTTCAATAGCCGAAATTCTTGCCATTGAAACACGGAGGACAAATAGTTGATTGTCCTTCGAATACGGTGGAGGCACCATCACGATCATGATTATTGTACGAAGTAGGAGGAGGAACATTATTGTTGTTGGATGCCGTAGCTATAGTCTAGCTCTGATACCAATTGTAAGGACCCTGGCTATAAGGAAAACACTAGAAGGGTGGGTTGAATAGTGTTTATAAAATTTAACTAAGAAATTACGCCTAATTAAAATCATACTCCAACAAAAATGCGAAAATAAGAATAAACAACAATGAACAAAGCTAATACAAGTGTGTTTCAAGGGTTCAAATTACCCAAGTCAAACCCGACTTGTTCCCGGTAATCATACGTCCCTTCCACCCGAATACCTCCAGATACTCAAGTTAGAACCCTAACTTGAGGTTTCCTTTAAACCCACTTGTAGCAACCCTACAAGTGTAATCGACCAACAATTGGTGTCCTTGACTCACACAACTTGGGATCAAGCAAACCCACTCTCACAAACCTAGAGTGAAATAAATATCGAAAGATATGAAATTCGAAATTAAACACTTACAAATCACATATGTATTGAAGTAGAACTTGAAGGAGCAAAGTGATGCATGTTGATGTCACTTCCAAGATGAGATATTAGCCCTTGTACTTGTCTTCACCAAAGATAGAGGTTCAGATTGGTTCTAGATGGAAGACAAGCTAAGATTGGAATTCTATGGCTTGAAATGAGGAAGGTAGAAAGCTTTGATCTTTAGAGCTTAGGGATGATTGCAAGGTTGTCCAAGAGAGGCTCAATGAAACAGTAGCAGCCCCTTATATAGGTTCACTCAAAGCCCTAAGAAAAATACCCAAAAGCCCTCTCAAAATCCGTGGAAGAAAAGCCAAGGGATAGAATGTACGCTACAGACAGTCGACTGCTGCACTGTGTCAGAGGGTAGGTAAGAATTCAAATGGTAACTTACCACATAGGACAGTCGACTGATGAAGATTGGACAAGCACCGAAAAACCATCAGGCGACTGAGAAACCTTCTACAGGCGTCTGTGTAACAAAGTGCGTAAGTTGACAGAGAGTAAGAATTCTGGGTAATTTTGGACATGCGATTGATGTGGTATCCAAAGGCGCCTGTGCCATGGGCATGCGACTAGGAAACCAACATAAGTCGTTCGTTGCACAAGTGTGTAACTTGCCAAAATCAAAGTTCTGGGCAAGTGTTGGACATGCGACTATAGAAGCATATACAGGCACCTGTAAATCCTTCTTACATCGCATGCAGGTGCTAGTGCAAAAGTTGACAAAACTTAAGAAGTTTGGATAGGATGAGACATGCGACTGACTAATAAGTCACATGCACCTGAAACTAGACAGGCGTTTTTACTTTTTACATCAAATGCCTGATGAAAGTTAAGAACTAAAAGCCCAAAAATCAAGTCAAAAGTGTGTGCATAACAGACGACTATCTTTTGAGTCCCCTTACTACTCAGGAAATATTCCCGGACTCTCATCCTGCATAAGACAGATAGGATTATAAAATCCAATGAGATCTTTTTATCCTTGTGATACAGATCTCAGATCTTTTGTAAGCATCCATATGATGCAGATCTTTCATTCGACTATCTTGTTAAAGTCATGACTCTAAATCATTCGTCTAATGATTTTGACTTTAAACTAGTCTCATCTCTATCTTATCCATCTGATAAGATAAGGCGGTTGCTCATGTGAGAGAGCCAACCTTAATCTGTCCGACATACACACAATTCAGCCGAGATTTCAAAAATGTACACAAACATTTCTTAAGAAATTCATATGCAATGTTGGAAAAAGAACTTATTCTTTTATTAATTTTGATCATTTCTTAGACATGGGAATATATATTTGGTACAACTCAGCCCATACGCAATCCTTGAGATGATAAGTGTTTATAAAACACATTTCTGGGGATCGCTTTCGTAAGCTGATCCTCTATCGTCTCATGCGTAGATATGTACCTTATGTCTACCTTCTTGGTTTTATCATAGTCTTTTGCAAATCTGCAGTTCCTTTAAGATACTGCATTATCCTCTTAACCGCTTTCCAGTGTTCTTGCCCTGGGTTGGATTGGTAACAGCTTACCATTTCCAACGGCAAAAACAGATGTCCGGTCTCGTACACACCATAGTGTACATAAGACTATCAACTGCACTGGAATATGGAACTTTTTCCATAATTTCCTTTTCCTTTTGGTTCTTTGGACACGATTCCAGATATAAGTTATCGCATATGCTTATATGAATATCAATGGACTTGCAGTCCTGCATATTAAATCGTTCTAGGACCTTCTTTATATAAGTCTCCTGTGAAAGAGAAAGAAGTTTCTTCGAACGATTCCTTGAAATCTTAATTCCAAGGATATATGCGGATTTTCCTATGCATTTCATCTCAAATACTGATGAAAGCCAAGCCTTGATACTCATTACAAAGCCCTTGTCATTTCTGGCTATTAAAATGTTATCTACATATAGATACATGATAATATACTTGCTTTTAATCCTCTTGATATATACTCAGTTATCTTCATCAAGCATGGAAAAAATCCATTTGATAAGACAACTTCTTGAAATCGTATATACCATTGCCTCGAGGATTATTTAAGATCATATATGGACTTACGAAGTTTACAAACCTTATGTTTGTTTCCTTCTTTTACAAACCCTGTTGGTTGTTCCATATAGATCTCCTCGTCCAATTCTCCATTGAGAAAGGCAGTCTTTACATCCATCTGATGTAATTCGAGGTATAAGCAAGCTACCATTGCGAATCAAGGTAAAACGCACAACAGGTGAGAAGTTTTCTTTGTAGTCTATCCCTTCCTGTTGCGTAAAACCTTTCGCGACAAGGCGAGCTTTATATCTATCTATAGAGCCATCAGCCTTATGCTTGATCTCGAGAACCCATTTGTTCCCAATTGCTCTATGTCCTCTGGGTGAGTTAACTAAGTCCCAGACTTGGTTAACTTTTATGGATTTCAATTCCTTCTTCATCGCTTCCATCCATTTGTCTTTTGCAGGGCATGATGTGGCATATTTGAGATTCTTCAAGTCCTTGTTGACTCGAATTTAGATCAATTCTAATATCACTCCCACTTGAAATGTTGTTAGAATTGCTCCCACTTGGATCATTATTCCCGTATGGAATAGGATAATCGTCATTCGTATAATCCATTGGTGAAGGTTGAAAAGTATTTTCGTTTTCACCAAGAATTCTCCCACTCGAATGAGGTAATCCTTCTTGATCACAAATCTCAAATAGAGATAAGTCCTGACTTATCTCGCCCTGTCTTGGAAACTCGTTTTCCAAGAAAGTGACATCCCTCGACTCAAACTCAATTAGCACACCATTGTCTTCCTGACTAACAAAAACATAACCTTTGGAGTTTAATGCGTATCGTTTAAAGATACATTTCCTTCCCCATGGCCCAAGTTTGCCATACTTATGGGAGGAAATATGTGCGTTGAATGCACAAACTCAAGGTAAAATGTTTAAGTTAGGAGACCTTTGGTTCCACAACTCATAAGGAGTGGAGCTAACTGATTTCGAGGGTACGCGGTTTAAAATGAAAACGGTTGTCAATAATGCATCACCCCAGAAGGTGATTGGCAAGTTAGCTTGCGCCATCATTGAACAGACCATTTTTCATTAAAGTCCTATACCTCCTTTCTGCAACACCAATTTGTTGAGGAGTATAAGGCATAGTTACTTGATGTACTATGCCTTTTTCATCACAAAGTTCCTTTAAACTTGTTGATTGATATTCACCGCCCCTATCGGTTCGCATGACCTTAATCTTGCGATCTAATTGATTCTCCACTAAACTCATATAGTTTTTAAAGCAGGTTTAGTGCTTTCACTTTTGTGGGATATCAAATAGATATTACCGAATCGGGTGAAATCATCAATTAAAAGTGATGAAATAGGACTTCCCGCGTCTTGTCTTGACATTCATCGGACCATATATGTCCGAATGGATAAGCGGTAATGGAACCTTGGCCCTTGTGCCGGTTCCAAACGACTTGCGACAAGATTTCCTTTCAAGGAAATGTTCGCAGGTCGACATTTCAACCTTTGAAACATTGGATAGAAGGCCACGTTTGGCAAGTCTATCCATACGCGTTGGTCCAATATGACCAAGCCTTGATTGCCAACAAATTATATTAGACTCATTAGTCAAAGAATTTGTCATAAGGAAATGAGAAATCATACATTGTACTTATTACAATGAATCCTTTAAATACATAACCCAGAACCAATAAAGGAATTATTACAAAAATAGGTCCATATTACAAACATGAAGGAACCAACCATTAACCAAGACCCAATAAATTGACCACAATTTTAATATTCCTTTGAATATATGGAATGAAGAGACCATCATGAAGTAGGATAGTGCGGCCGTTGTCCAAGACAAGCTTGCGAGTCCCAACGCCTTTCACTTCAACACGTGTGTTGTTTCCTACATTGATCCACTTCATTCCTTGAGTATCCGGTGATACTCCACGAAGGACCGTCTGTCCTTTGCTATGTGGTCGGTGGCACCTGAATCAATTATCCCAAAATGGATTAGATTCCATAAGAAATAGTGAACTAGAAACACATATGTAACTAGTATTACAAGTTACCTCGTCACTTCCACTCGTACACGAACGATCATAGTGACCGAGCTTGTTGCACTTGAAGCACTTGATTCTTTTCAAGTCTTTCTTCTTGTGCCATTTCTTGTGTCCACCCTTATGTTTGGGTTCCTTGGTAGACTCAGGTTGCTTATTACGTTCATTAGAAGACTTCGAACGATCTTTACGTTTCTTTCCCCCGTGTGAGGAACTAGCAACCATGTGCACTTCTGCACCTGGCTTGGCAGCCGCAAGCCGCTCTTCCTCTAATTCGAGGTGCTTGGAAACATCGTTGAAGGTCTTGATGCTCTCATTATGAGTGAGATGCATCTTCATCTGATCCCACCCATTTGGTAGGGAACGTATGACTGCTTGGATTTGTTGCTCATCTGTGAGCACATGACCTGCGTCCTTTAACTCCGAGATAAGGTTCGCCATATGTCGCAGATGTTTCCCTATGGAATGATCTGGACGTTTCTTATATGTATCGAACTTTATAGTTAAGGCGCGAAGTTTGGACACCGATGTGCCACCGAACTTCTCCTCTAGCTTGGACCATATGTCCATAGCTAGGTCATGTTCTCGGAAGATGCACATTATGTCATCAGCCATACTGCTTAATAACATAATGCGCGCTATCTTATTCTTCCGAGACCAAGCATCAAAAGCTTCCTTGTCTCTTCGGTGTTGGGCCGTAGTGCCCAACTCGGGTTCAATCATTACGTTCTTTAGAGTTTCGAGCACTTCTTGCTCCTCTAAAACGTATTGTATCTTAATGGACCAAAGTTTGTAATTATCGCCGTTGAGTTTTTCACCTTTGTTTAACTCAGCGACGATATTCTTTGAAGCGGAAGACATTTTACTTTTAAAATGCTGCAAAAGACACAAAACCGAAGGTTCGATCAAAAACATTGCATAAAAAATTCTTAAAATATAACTCCCACTTGAAATGATAATAGAATATCCCATTTGGATAGTTCTAAAATTCAAATCCCACTTGGAATTATATTATATTTGATAAGTTACTTTCGAAAAATATTGAAGGTGTTGTTCTAGAATCGAAAAGGTCTCTATGATTCCAATCACCATCTAGAACAACTTTCAATAATCCCCCATCACTTATCAAACTATAGTACTCTTATAGTACTAGCAGCGGAAAATAAGTATTTGATAAGTTACTTTCGAAAAATATTGAAGATGTTACTCTAGAATCGGAAAGGTCACTATGTTTCCAATCACCATCTAGAGTAACTTTCAATATTTCTCCCTCACTTTATCAAATGTTAGTACTCTTATAGTACTTAGCAGCGGAAAAGCGTTTTTGAAAACGTATTTTTCAAAACGAATATAAAATACATTGGCTAATCTCCGTAGAGTAGAGCACAACGTCATAAGTTCATTGGCTAATCTCCGTAGAGTAGAGCACAATGACATGGCTAATCTCGCATGAAGTAGAGCATTACGGCTAATCTTCAAGGAGTAGAGCACAATTTCATAAGTACATTGGCTAATCTCCGAAGAGTAGAGCACAATGACTTGGCTAATCTCGCATGAAGTAGAGCACTATGGCTAATCTTCAAGGAGTAGAGCCCAAGTTAAAAACTTCATTCAAACGTTAGTCCCGTATGAACTAGTCGGCACTGTGGTTAGCCCCGTATGGGCTAATCGACACATTCGAGTTTGACCAATGCCTTTTGTCACCCCGTATGGGTCATTTGGCAAGTTTGCAATCGACCCAGACCATCTGTCGGATTGGTCGACCAAAAACACAAAATTGGTCGACCAATATTCGAACTGCAACTTCTCCCGGCCAGGGCCTCTGCCCTGGCCGGGGCTTGGCCAATGGCCGGCCAGGGCCTCTGCCTTGGCCGGCCAGGGGGCCTGCCCCCCTCGGCCAGGGCCGGCCGGCCAGGCCACTGGCCGGGGCCAGGGCTCCTGCCCTGGCCTCGGCCAGGCCCTGGCCTGAGGCCAGGGCGCTGCCCTGGCCTCTTGCCAGGGCGGCCTGGCCGCTGGCCGGGGCCAGGGCTCCTGCCCTGGCCTCGGCCAGGCCAGGGCCAGGGCGCCGGCCCTGGCCTCTGCCAGGGCCGGCCTGGCCCTGGCAGTGGCCAGGGCTCCGGCCCTGGCCTCTGCCAGGGCCGGCAGGCCGGCCTGGCCGGCAGGCCCTTGGCCAAGGCCGGCCACTGCCGGCCCGGCCTTGGCCGGCCACTGCCGGCCTGGCCATGGCCGGTCATGGCTTGGCCATGGCCGGCCATGGTCAAGGCCTTTCGGCGTTGGCCGGCCATGGCCCCTTTGGCCATGGCCGGCCACCCCCCTTTGAATGGGGTTGCCGCACTTTCTCCTCCCCCCTTGATGGGGTGGTCGCCGGTGGTTATTGGCCGTAGCCAACCCCCTCCGCATGAGGAGAGGGGGTGCATGGCCTTCATGGCCCATTTGGCCATGGTGCACATGCACCAAATTTTCCTCTTACCCGATGGAAATAACTTCCATCATCTTCCTCGATGAAGCACCCGTTCGTCGAGAATTTAGTTATTTTCTAATGGCCGTGTGCCAAAAATGAATAACTTACTACGTGAACGGTCGGTTCTTCCCGTCACGGAGAGTTCCTACCATATCCATAATGATAGGAGACCCTAATGTGAAAAGAACAACCGCTGCGTTCTCTTCGTCACGAAGCGTTCCTACTATATCCGTAATAGTAGGAGACCCATTCGTGAAAAAGACAACGACTCGTTCGTAGTTTCGACGGGGCGATGGTTTGACCGGGGCGAACCCATATGGCTCTGATACCAATGTAGGATCCTGTCCAAAACAGAGTTAGGATCGATAACATGAAGTTTAGACTTACGCTTGCGTACGCGGCACGGTAGTCTACGAACTTCGCCTTCGGATTCGCCACGACGGATCGAGTCTACTCACGAACGGAGTAAGGCTAATAATCCCACAATCTAAATCTCTATTTTAGATTAAGAACTTGGATGGAGGGAGAGGAAATATTTCTGCAGAGCTTCGCTATGAAGAAGATGCATGCATGAATTTCATGCAAAATGTGTAAGGAAAATGGCTACCCTTGGGTCTTATTTATAGCCCCCAAGGTAGTTATTTTAGGGTAAGTTGTTCCTTTGGAACAACTTAATTAAGGTGTACCATGATACATGGCACATTATAAGCTTAAGTTGTACCATATGCATGGTACAACATAAGCTTAAGATATTCCCCCTTTATTAGCCATATGTCGCATGCACTTATGCATATATAATGCGACTTTCCCGCTCATACAGAGATCCTCTCCGCAAGGGAACAGATTCCCTTTGCACATGACTTCGTGTGCGCGACGTTCGAGGTCCGTATTCCCTCGTACATCCCCCACAAGGGTGTACAAACGTCTTCCATATCCAACACTAAAAGCCCAAAAATCAAGTCAAAAGTGTGTGCATAACAGACGACTATTGAACGATTCACAGTCAACTGTTTTGAGACAGACGCCTGTAAATTGTACTTTAGTCGCCTGTCAGAAGTCTAAAATGCATAACTTAGAATAAAAGAAGTTGTAAACCTAGGAATTGATTTCTAATGATTTCCTAGGCTAGAATGAGTGAAGTGTGTGAGCTCCAATAATAATCTACTTCAAAACTACATTCTAATGAGAAAGAAAAGAGAATAAAAAGATTACATTTGTTTTTTTTGCTTCTCTTCTTTCTCTTAAATGATCTTGAAGTCTTCTTGAAGTCTTTGAAGCTCCATTCTTTATCTTTAATCATCCAATCTTCAACTTTGATCATTGATTGATCTTCATGGGCATCCATTGCTATTTGATCATCATGATAAGCTTAGACCTGTATGGATGGGATTAGTCACAAGTAGTTATGTTTGCTCATCATTAAAACTAAGTAGGGAGAAGTCCAATACTCAACAAGAAGCACTCAGGATCTCTCCAAATTATCTTAATACAATCTCTCAACGTTAGCTCTTAACAAAGGTAGTTCAAAGTTCTCTCAGTGTGTTCCACTTCTGAAACCCTTGCGTAAACACCATTTATATAGCCCGAGTGTACAATATGTGTTCTAATAGAAGAGAGATTTACATTTGATAAGAACTCGACTCTAGCGGAATTCTAATTAAATCATAACTCTACATCAGATAGGACATCGCGTCCTATGGTGGCCCCTTCCATGCTATCAAACTTCTTGCTGAATGACGAGTTGATGAAGCCAAGCTGAGCTGTCCATTAGCTTGGCATCCCCAAATCTGACTTGTGCAGAGTCAGATAGGTAGGATCCAAGCACAGGAGAGCTAGCTCTGCACACGATAGCTTAGCTGAACATCTCAAATACTTTTTCAGCGCCTCAATCGAGCCAACTTTAACAGTACCATGATCCCTCTTTTTCTTCAAATTGTTTTTTATCTGGGAGAATCTTGATGGTTACTGGTTGGATATACAAAAGTATGATTACATGCCAAGCATCACGGGTAGGATTAATGGCAAGCCCGTCCCTAAGCCATAATTCCTTGAATGCAAATATTGCCCATGTATCAAAAAAATGTTGCCCAAGCGTAATAGGTTATAAATGTCAAGTTGACAGCCTTAGGTAGTTGAACCTAAAATGGGCATTTTTTATTTTGTTTCCTTTGTTAAAAAAATATTTGTCATGATTGGGGAGATTTTAGTCTGATTATTCTGGGAACTCGAATCGAGATTAATTAGGGAATGTGCTTATAGCGGCAGGAGTTGGTGACAGTCTAAAGGCATGTCAAGAAAGTGGAAAAAAACACTATATCCACACTATTCCTCTAATATTCCTCATTCTCAACTCAACTTTCACGTTAATCTGTTCTTTTCGTCTAAAATTTCTCGTCCAACATGTCTCCCTGCTGAATCCTATATGGCAGCAAAATTCACAGACGCGAAATCCGCGGATTTCAGCTGAGAATCCTCGATGTGGGCCCCTACTGCTCTCTCGCTTCCAATCAAAGCACCTTTACACTTTTTGTTTTGTTTTTAATTCGGATGGATGTACTGTGCACTGAGAAGTGCACAGTACCTCCGTTCTTTTCTTGTCGTTTTGTTTTTTATTCCTAATAAATGCGACGGAGGCAATGTGCAGTGTGCACAGTGCCTCAGTGTAATATTTTTTAAATACTTTTTAAATTTTTTTTATTTCGCTGATTATAATTCCCAGTGCCTTTGATTTGATTTTTTAATAATTTTTTATTTTAATGATTATAATTTAATATTTTATTTTAATAAGTATTTTAATTACATAGTTTAGTTTAATTATTATTATAACATGTGGACCGCACATCAAACTTTCTTCGTCCAACTTTCTAAACGACATTCTCAACAAAAAAACACAAGAAAGTTGTGTGGGACACAAAATTTTTTCTCAAAACAACTTTCCAACCCATTTTCCAACAAAAAAACACAAAACCCAACTTTCCTCACATTAAGATTCCACAAACCCTCAACTTCCCACAAAATCATTCTCTACAAAAAGGACATGCCCAAAAAGGGTGCCGAGAAAAAATGGAAACAACAATAGCAAATGTTACGCATATTTGACCGAGACCCCAAAAGACACGAGCCCAGGAGCCCGACTACTGGTCGAAGGCCCACCTGCATCCTCAAGCCCATTCAACAAAGGCCCTGTAAGGGATCTTCTCGAATGTCGATCCGACCCGGCCCCGATAACCCGCTGGACACTCACCCACTCCTGCGAAAACCGTTCCCCCGAACGCGCGACCACTAAATGGCGGTAATGGGGAGGTGCTGGAATGGCGGAGAGAGCGGCGGCGAGGGGGCGGATTGATGGGGCACGATCGAGGGCGGGCGTGGGACGTGGGCCAGAGGCAATCACGCAGGGAGCTCTACAAAAGGGCTCGGAGGACGACGAAGAAAGGGACCGCATCTCAGGTAACAAAACCTAAGGTACTCCATCAACGACCTCGTTCCCCCAATTCATCTCCTTCCTCCCCCGCTCGCGCCGAGAGACGCCGTTACGATCTCCTCACGAGTCGAACCGTCTCCGCCGGGCCTCCTTTCTCAGATCACTATCTGACTTAGGCATCGGAGGGGATTTGGCCGGAACCAAGGTCCGGCCCCCTGACGAGCGTTCTCGTCTACGCAGGTGGACAGCTGATCAACGGGCCGAGGCTACCCCTCGCCCCTCTCCGACCACTCGATCGACTGGATAGTGAGGCTTCCCCTCACCGTCAACCTGCCGAGGCCGAGCACGCCCTACCGAGGCCGAGCGTCTTAGTCGGGTCCGAGACTCCCCTTCACCGCCCGTCGGCCGTGCATCTACCCGGGCGACTGAGGCTACCCCTCGTCCCCCTTCTAGCCGAGGCCGAGCATGTCTATCCGAGGCCGAGCGTCTCAACCAGGGCCGAGGCTTCCCCTCGCCCCTTCTGCACCGATTCGAAGCCCCCCAAGGGACCCAAAGCGGGCCCCTTGACCACGTTGACCGGGTTCTCCACGGTCAACGCTTTGTAGTGAGAAAACACTCTGAAACATCTGGCGCCGTCTGTGGGAACCTGAAAATCATCCCACAAAGCAGAAAACCACACCAACAATGGCACGAGCCAGCAACGGAAGGAAGCGCATGCCCCCCATCCCGGAGGAGGGGAATGACGCATCGAATGGCAACCCCGAGGACATGCCCGTCGGCGACCACCATGCCCTCTCAACCGAAGAGACCGGCGGCTCAGAACTGGCCACGCAAGGACAACTCCGCGCCCTGGCTCAGGAGACCAACGCAAGCCTCCAGACGTTGGTCGCGACGGTGCAGCAACTCGTCGGCCCGGCGCCGCCCAACAGGGGCGCGTTGGACGATGGCCATCGATGGACAGGGGATCCCCCGCACTTGCGGTCCGCCGTGGTCGACGACCACAGGGCCCAGAAACCGAACACGGAGCGTCGGTTCACGCTGTCCGGCTCTCGTCAGGCGAGGTCACGCGCCTCCTCACCCTATCGTGAAAGGAGCCGAAGAGAGACCAAAGGGACGGACGGCGAATCGAGGACGGCATCGTCCCGTCGATCATGGTCGTCCCATCGCAGGAGAAGCGAACGACACCACTCGAGAGACCGATCACGGCGGAGCAGGAGATCCCGCAGGAGGAGTCGGGAGCGTCGGGACAGCCCGACCCCCAGCGTGGCGAAGGCTGCGGAGCCAGCCCCGCTGGCGCCGGTGCTACCTCCACCCCCGATCGATCCAGAGGCAGGCGAGTACCGCATCCCCGGAGGCATCCACGGAGACCGGTGTCCCTTATCACGGAGAATAACCGACGCATGGGTCCCCTCTCGATTCAGGATCCCGGTGCTGGGAAAGTACGACGGAATAGGAGACCCGGCACACCACGTGATGGACTACAAGGGGGACATGGCCTTCCAGGGAGCTGACGATGACCTGCTTTGCCGGGGCTTCTATTCTACTCTCAGGGGAGCGGCGAGGATCTGGTACCACAGCCTGCCCGGCCGCTCCATCGACAGTTTCGAACAACTCGCCCAGTTGTTCTGCAAACAGTTCATGGCGGGGAGGCTGATCAAACCTGGTGCTGAACATCTGTTCAACATAGTGCAAGGCCCGGCCGAGCCACTCCGATAGTTCATGCGCCGCTTCAATGCGGAAAGGCTGAACGTGAACAACCCACCCGACCTGGTGGTCCAGACGGCCCTTAAGAAAGGACTTCACCACAGGGGCCTTAAGAAGTTCCTACACAACGACCCCCCGAAGGACCTCCCCGGGATCATGGCAAGGGCCCCCCCCCCCCCCCCCCCCCCCCCCCCCCCCCCCCCCCCCCCCCCCCCCCCCCCCCCCCCCCCCCCCCCCCCCCCCCCCCCCCCCCCCCCCCCCCCCCCCCCCCCCCCCCCCCCCCCCCCCCCCCCCCCCCCCCCCCCCCCCCCCCCCCCCCCCCCCCCCCCCCCCCCCCCCCCCCCCCCCCCCCCCCCCCCCCCCCCCCCCCCCCCCCCCCCCCCCCCCCCCCCCCCCCCCCCCCCCCCCCCCCCCCCCCCCCCCCCCCCCCCCCCCCCCCCCCCCCCCCCCCCCCCCCCCCCCCCCCCCCCCCCCCCCCCCCCCCCCCCCCCCCCCCCCCCCCCCCCCCCCCCCCCCCCCCCCCCCCCCCCCCCCCCCCCCCCCCCCCCCCCCCCCCCCCCCCCCCCCCCCCCCCCCCCCCCCCCCCCCCCCCCCCCCCCCCCCCCCCCCCCCCCCCCCCCCCCCCCCCCCCCCCCCCCCCCCCCCCCCCCCCCCCCCCCCCCCCCCCCCCCCCCCCCCCCCCCCCCCCCCCCCCCCCCCCCCCCCCCCCCCCCCCCCCCCCCCCCCCCCCCCCCCCCCCCCCCCCCCCCCCCCCCCCCCCCCCCCCCCCCCCCCCCCCCCCCCCCCCCCCCCCCCCCCCCCCCCCCCCCCCCCCCCCCCCCCCCCCCCCCCCCCCCCCCCCCCCCCCCCCCCCCCCCCCCCCCCCCCCCCCCCCCCCCCCCCCCCCCCCCCCCCCCCCCCCCCCCCCCCCCCCCCCCCCCCCCCCCCCCCCCCCCCCCCCCCCCCCCCCCCCCCCCCCCCCCCCCCCCCCCCCCCCCCCCCCCCCCCCCCCCCCCCCCCCCCCCCCCCCCCCCCCCCCCCCCCCCCCCCCCCCCCCCCCCCCCCCCCCCCCCCAACGCTTCATGCTGACCGAGGAGGCCTTAGCCGAGGATGCAGGAAAAGCCGCTCGAGGGACCAAGCGCGGCGACGGCGGACGAGTTAGCCCCGAAGGGTACCGGACCGAGAAGAGGCAGAGGAACAGGCAGCGGGGAGAAAGCGCGAGGGACACCACCCCGGACGCCATTCTCGCCCAAGTACAGAAGGAAGAGCGAGCTGACCGCCCCCCACCGAAGGCTAAAAGAGGCGGGAAGAACAGGGAGAAGTACTGCAAGTACCACAAGGACGATGGTCATGACACAGAAGATTGCTGGCATTTGAAAAAGGACATTGAGAAGCTGATGAGCCGAGGGCACGCCAGGAATCAGGCCGACGAGCCGGCCCACGGAGAAGGGACCTCCACATAGCCAGACAAGGGGAAGAAGATCAACACCATCCAAGGCCCCCTCCGCATCATAGAGTGAGCGGGCGACGTCTCTCCCCCCGGAAGCGGCCTAGTATGAGGGAGTTATCTAAGTTTACATCACTCTGTCTAGCTTCATTTCTTTTTTTTCCATTTCCTCCAAATGTACCGGTCCGGCAGGACTCTTGAGAGTACAAATGCATTCCTTTTGTTATCTTCATTTAAAACCCCGACGGAGTAGACACGACACCAATAGCACGAAAGGTTGGGGACCGCCGCCTCACTGGAGGAGGAAGAGGAGCTTTGCCCTCGCCGACCGACTCCAGTGCCCATAAGTCTGGGGGCAATTCCCCCAGCAGGCACGGACGCCGATCGGTCCTAAGCCGAGGAGCTTTGCCCTCGCCGACCGACTCCAGCGCTCATAAGTCTGGGGGCAATTCCCCCAGCAGGCACGGACGCCGACCGGTCCTAAGTCGAGGAGCTTTGCCCTCGCCCACCGACTCCAGCGCCCATAAGTCTGGGGGCAATTCCCCCAGCAGGCACGGACGCCGACCGGTTCTAAGCCGAGGAGCTTTGCCCTCGCCGACTGACTCCAGCGCTCATAAGTCTGGGGGCAATTCCCCCAGCAGGCACGGACGTTGACCGGTCCTAAGCCGAGGAGCTTTGCCCTCGCCGACCGACACCAGCGCTCATAAGTCTGGGGGCAATTCCCCCAGCAGGCACGGACGTCGACCAGTCCTAAGCCGAGGAGCTCTGCCCTCGCTGACCGACTCCTGCACCCCTAAGTCTGGGGAGAATCCCCCCAGCCAACGCCAGCTTCGTCCATTCCTAAGCCAAGAACAAGGCGACAACGCAAAGTACACAATAAGTCCAAGTAAGTCGATTTCGTTTATAATAGTTAACCAGAGTACAAAAAATGCGTCTTATTTACAGGGGATCAAGGCGAAGGAAACACCCTACAAACAATCTACTCACGACGAATGACAGAGTTCTTCACCTACAGAAGCTAGATCGACACCGACAGAGCAAAATTGGTTGACAAAAAACCCAAAGTAGTTAGCCCAAGCTAGCAGCCATGCAACCAACAATTATTGGCCACGGAGCCGATAACGAAGCCGAAGGAGATAGCGGGGGCCAGGGATCCATTTCAAGTAGACTGGCCCAAAGCGAAGCGGATGCTTAAAAATTTGAGGATAAGGCCGGGAGGGACTGCTTAGGGAGCCCGAGCTCGGGAGGACACATCCTCGGGCACTTCGCCCTGCTCGGAGCGAGGGGGATCGACCGGCGGAGGGGCTTGCCGGACACGCTCCGCACATTCCCGGAAGGAAGACTGGACGACTTCGACGATCCGAGGGGCGATGAGGTCTTCATACTTACCGAAGGCCTCCCTGAGAACCTCGAAGATCCTCTTCCCCAGGGTCTCGACGACGCCCTTCTCCACCTCCTCCGCAAGCCGCATCACCTGGCGCCGATCCGACAGTTCCCTCTGAAGCTCCTCCCTCTCCAGGCGGAACGACTCCACCGCTTCCTCAGCCGACTGATGAGCATCCTCCAGCTTTCCCTGGAGGTCACCCACTCGTCCCTCCAACTCGGCCACACGGAGGTTGAGACGCCGAGACTCCATCTGGGCCTCCGTCATAGCCACCTCAGCCGCCCCGGCCCGCTCCTGAGCCCTCATGGAGGACTCCTCCAGCTCCCTCAAGCGGACGGCTCGGCACTGCAACTCCACAGCGAGCGCTGAACCCTGAAAAGACGAGACATGGGCTAAGAAGAGGATAAAGAGAAAGAGAGGATAGCAAGATAACCGAACCTGTTGAAGGATCCAGACCAAGGAATCCGACATCTTGTCGGCCGGGATCTTCTTGAGGAGGCTGCGGTCCCGGGGAGGGACGGAGACCTCGGCAACCTGCTGGGCCAGGGCTCGGTCAACAAACATCGAACTCCCAGGGACGACGATCGAAGCCAAGTCGCTCGCCAACAAGGCCCCGACCCCTGGTGATACGGGCGAAGACGCTGCGAGGGGGGTGGCTGACAAAGCTATCGAAGGATCCCGGCGGTCGCCACGGGAAGCGCGGAACCTGCCGGATCGGAGGGATCCACGTCCTCCTTCCTCTTCTTTCCACCATGGGGCTCCGAAGGCGCCGGAGGGGAACGCTTCCGCCTCGCACCCTCCTCACCCCCGGGAAGGGGATCGCCAGAAGGAGAGGCGGGGGCCGCGGCCACCACCTTACCCACGGAAGGCTCGGCTCGGCGCACTTCCTCCTCAACGGTCCTCTGAGGCGCCCTTCCAGAGGTATTACCTCGACTCCGAGCGGCTCCACGACGGATCAGCTCATCGACGTCACGGACGAACTCACGGCCGGCCATCCCTGCAAAGGAGACCGAAATCAGGATGAGTCATAGGGCGATCCGAGGATGAAAAAGCGACCTACCCGGAGACCACAAGACGGCCTTCAGGAGTAGGTCGTCCAACAAAGACCAGATGGACTTCGTTTCCAAAGGAAGAGCCAACAGAAGCGCAGCGGCTGCCCGGTCGGCGTCTGAGAGAACTAACGACGGGCGAGGATGGACAGAACTGCCCCAGCTTGTTAGAATCTGGGCCTCACCCAAGAAGACCACGAAAACATAATCCGAGTTCCAATCCCCTGACCAACGGGGTAACCCGATCAGGCATTCCCTCCTCGAACGGGCTCGGAGTAGCAGCCATGACCCCGGACCGACCGTCTGGAGCTGGTAAAAGTGGAAGAGAAGGGGGAGAGACGGCTCCAGACCACGGGTACAGCAGAGCGTTACGAAGCCCGTCAGTACCGCGATCAAACACGGGGTGAACTGACACAGGGACACTGTGAAATGTTCCATGACCTGGATGAAGAAGGGGTGGAGCGGGAAGCGAAGACCCATGCAGAACATCTCGACGTAGACGCCGACCTCATTGCTCCTCGGAAGACAAATCCGCTCGTCGACAAATGGAACCCGAACCTCGTATGGGAAGCAGAGATATCTTTCCCGGATCTCCGCGGCCACCGAAGGAGGAGTCCTCGACGGCGTACGGAGGACAACCGGGGGCACATTAAGCCGTACGGCAGCCGACGCCACGTCATCACGGGCGTAGTCTGAAAAAGTTTCTCCTTCCCCTTATCCTGAAGAGAACGACTCCCGGCGGGGGAACCTGATCCCCCTAGCCGGGGCTCACCCCGCCTGGACTCCGAAGGATCCCTTGCCCTTTGACCAGAACCGCCTATCCTAAGGGCAGCCATAAGATGAAAGCGATAGAGGAATTACCTTTTTTCGACTAGTCTGGAGAAGGCAAGGAAGCGAAGGCGACGTGAAACTCCGAGTTGTGGAAAGCTTTGAATACCGGGAGAAGCAAGAGAGAAGTGGAGATCAACGCGGCTGAGGAT
Source organism: Scilla litardierei (assembly GCA_030789695.1). Lineage (NCBI taxonomy): Eukaryota > Viridiplantae > Streptophyta > Magnoliopsida > Asparagales > Asparagaceae > Scilla > Scilla litardierei. The sequence goes on along the minus strand of CM061142.1, from coordinate 294,448,601 downwards.
CTTATATACCGGGCGCAGGGGTGAATTCGAAGCGGCTGACAAGAACGCGCGGCAGGCTTCGAAGAACTGGCGGCGTTTCGAAACCGGCGCCAGGGGAAGTCCAATCGATCCGCCTCATCATGACCTACATTTATGACCACGCCTCGGCTGAAGCGCCACTCGGAACCCCAGGAGGCGAAGCGGTTATACCAAGCTAGCCGAGGCCGATCGATCCCACCGATGGCGGCGCCCGAACCCCTCAGCTTCTCAATTGAAGACGGCCCCGCGAACGGAGGGGGTAAGTTTGCAGCCACACGTGGCGGCATCAGAGGACCGACGGCGCTTCGGAGCCCGCGCCTTAAAAATATCGAACGGGCCCACCCATGATGACGACTAATAAATGAGTCGGCATCGACTGGCGAGCTTGTCAAAATCGGCAGAGGTCACATCGGCCGAGCCGAACAGACCGAAGCCAATCAACTCGACCGATGGGGGCAATTGTTACGCCTATTTGACCGAGACCCCAAAAGACACGAGCCCAGGAGCCCGACTACTGGTCGAAGGCCCACCTGCATCCTCAAGCCCATTCAACAAAGGCCCTGTAAGGGATCTTCTCGAATGTCGATCCGACCCGGCCCCGATAACCCGCTGGACACTTACCCACTCCTGCGAAAACCGTTCTCCCGAACGCGCGACCACTAAATGGCGGTAATGGGGAGGTGCTGGAATGGCGGAGAGAGCGGCGGTGAGGGGGCGGATTGATGGGGCACGATCGAGGGCGGGCGTGGGACGTGGGCCAGAGGCAATCACGCAGGGAGCTCTACAAAAGGGCTCGGAGGAAGACGAAGAAAGGGACCGCATCTCAGGTAACAAAACCTAAGGTACTCCATCAACGACCTCGTTCCCCCAATTCATCTCCTTCCTCCCCCGCTCGCGCCGAGAGACGCCGTTACGATCTCCTCACGAGTCGAACCGTCTCCGCCGGGCCTCCTTTCTCAGATCACTATCTGACTTAGGCATCGGAGGGGATTTGGCCGGAACCAAGGTCCGGCCCCCTGACGAGCGTTCTCGTCTACGCAGGTGGACAGCTGATCAACGGGCCGAGGCTACCCCTCGCCCCTCTCCGACCACTCGATCGACTGGATAGTGAGGCTTCCCCTCACCGTCAACCTACCGAGGCCGAGCACGTCCTACCGAGGCCGAGCGTCTTAGTCGGGTCCGAGACTCCCCTTCACCGCCCGTCGGCCGTGCATCTACCCGGGCGACTGAGGCTACCCCTGGTCCCCCTTCCAGCCGAGGCCGAGCACGTCTATCCGAGGCCGAGCGTCTCAACCAGGGCCGAGGCTTCCCCTCGCCCCTTCTGCACCGATTCGAAGCCCCCCAAGGGACCCAAAGCGGGCCCCTTGACCACGTTGACCGGGTTCTCCACGGTCAACGCTTTGTAGTGAGAAAACACTCTGAAACAGCAAATATTTGGAATCACATGATTTTTAATCAATACATGTATAGCTATAAGTCCTTGTGTGTGAGTAAATTTGAGTCATTGTATATTACATTTGCTTATTATTCTCTACACCTTTAATTTTAAAATCTCTTCTATATGCATTGTAATGTAATCAACATATAATCCTCATTATAATTTCACAATTTTGGTTCTAGGCATGATCCTTGTAATGTCCTTATACATAACAATGCCTGGTATTTAATAAAACCGCTTCGTATCCAAGACAAAAGTATGAAACAAAACAATCTATGAATCATCACTGTTGCCAATTTTTTGTTGTAATTAATGGGGAAAATAATCAATTCCACTAACCGCCAATCAAATAATATAATGACGAGTGAAAATCATGCATGTTCTTGTTCCAAAAATAGCAAATATTTGGAAATATATAGTTCATGACAGAAGTGACCAAATGAGACCGTCCACCCTTGTTTCAACGCTTGTGTCTAGATTCCTTATCCAATCCTGCATTTAATATGTAAGAGCCGTCCTTCATAGCCCCTTCCCCCTTCCCCCCCTCCCCCTTAGCCCCCAGAGCCACGGCCGCGCCACCGCCGCTGTCTTCTATGGACAATCTTGAAGAGCACCCATCCAGTGCTAATGTATTGGCCTGTCATAGCTCCGAGGTAACAATAACGAACAATCTTTCATAGTGCTTCCATTGAGAAAGATTCAGTGTTGTTTTCCTATGTTTGCTTCACTCGCGTCGAAATACCAAGCTCTACTAACTTTTTAGATTATTTTACTGTGTTTTATTTTTATTTCTGTTTGTATTTTTATTCCTATTCCTATTATTATTATTATTTTTTTTGGTGAAAAGCAACAAGCGAGCCATGATGAAAATGATAGGGAGAGATGGACAAAAGACGGATCTGTCGATCGTTTTGGTAGACCAGCACGGAGAGACAAGTCGGGTGGATGGCCATCAGGCTTCCTATTACTAGGTTATCAACTATTTTATTAATGCGCAATGCTAATTTCTTGTTGTATTTATGTGATGATTTTGCAGTGATCCAATTTCAAAGTAAAGTGATAGCAAGCAAAACACATGATGTAAATATTTAGAGGAAAACAAAAACATCAAGTTTAATCATGCAACAGATATTTTACTTGTCAAATAGAGAATTTATAGGGAAATTGTATGCCCTTTAATAAGGGAAATTGTATGCCATTTTAGAAGATGTTGGCATATATGTGTGCTTCAATTCCTACAATTAGGTATCAATACAAAAGAGTATCTTAGGACAGAAATAAAATTGAGTGAACTTAGGGTGTGTATCAGATGTTTGTATCATGTGTCTTGTATGTTGAGTATTATTGTTTTTATTGGCAGCAAATCAAGGGCTGTGCACACTTGCATTTGTCGGAGTTGAGGTGAACCTGGTGCTGTTCTCCACAAGGGTATTGAGGCAAGCCAACGCCGAGGCCTCAAACACCTTCAGCAGGTGGATGGGAACAGTCAATCTCTTCTCTTTGGTCGGCGCATTTCTTAGTGATGCTTATCTTGGCCGATACAGGAGTTGCGCCATTTTCCAATCTATTCTAACAGTTGTAAGAACAATCTCTTCATTGACCTAATCAACATTTAGTAGATATAGATATTCAGATCTAACTTTTATACTTACGATAAATGTGGTCTATGTCCTTCATGGTTTACATTAGAAATTTATCGAAAATCATAATAATACAAACAACATTTAGATAAGAAATAAGGAGATATTCCCCAACATGTGCTTAGTGACATTTTGTTGCATCTTGAGAGACATAACAATCTATGCCTAGTATATTTGGTGATACACTATGTAGAAAAGGGGCCACCTGATCTATTCATCTAATACATCAGGTGGCAAGACGCATAAAGTTGGAAAGTACAAACTCCACATGGGCTTCTACTTTCCATGTGGCCCGCCATTTTGTGTATTGCACCTGATCTATTAGATCGGGTGCCACCTGATCTACATGATTCCTTTTATTAAATCCAGAGTCTCAGATAATATTTTATAGATATTTCATTTATTACGACTTAAATATTAGGGTTCGTTTTATAAAATACCCCCATGGGGAGAAATACATGTAAATAAATTTAGTAGTATCAATGAGTATAAGAATATCATTTTGGGATATGCTCAAACAATTCATAATAGTAATAATAATAATAATGAATCTGTGCATTAACATAGCACTGATGATTATAAATGTATAAATGTGTTATTTTGTTTTCGTTGTAAGATCATCTGCATCTTGGTTGCCTAAGAACAATAGGCCATCCAAACTTGCCATGCAATGATTACATAACCAATTTATGCTTTTCACATGTGCCGAAACACCATTTCTCAATTTTTCATGAGGAATGCTCAACCTTAAATCACATTTCAATTTTCATTAATATAAAAGCAAATAAACAAGGAAGATATGGGGCTCCGTAGGATTCCCCGACTTCTTCTGGTTCCATGAGAACTCCGAAGTTAACCGTTGGTGGCGAGAGCAGTACCAGGATCACCGAAGTTAACCGTTGGATGACCTCCCGAGAGTAGTACCATGTGCCATCCCTCATGTTGTGTGACGTCAAGGGCTCTTTACTGCTTTCCGATGAATCAACAAAAAACCAGGAAGATATGCTCATCCTATCTCCAAGCAAAACATAGATTTGCATCCAATCGCGTGTGATTTCCATTTCACTTGAAATTGCCTTATAAAAAAATCATAGAATAATTATAAATTTTGTCAATGAGAAAAATAACCAATAATTAGTTAACCATATAGTTGGCGAATAGCCTTGCTCTTAACATATAAACTTCTCCCATACAAGGATAATGTGCAAAAGCATTGGAAATACCAAATTTGCCTTTAATCATCGATCGAGGGTAACTAATTTCTTCACAAATATATATATATCCATGATTTCCATGTTACTCCCTTTGTTTTCACAACTTAAGTTACCCGAACATTGTAGGAATAGCTATTATTCAAGAATGCAACCATAAAAGTTTGATTGACTAGTCTGCAAGTGAAGGCATGCAATTGTCGCTTCCAAATGCTCTCTTATGTTATCTCAATTATAATATAAAATGATTAAGCACCATAAAATGTTGGAGTTAAATGCTACCAATGTTTATTAGTCCAAAAATGCTCTTAAAACATAGCCTTTGTTAAAATAAAATTTGGTGTAATGAATATTTGGAGTTTCCAATATTTAGCACAACTTTAACATGCGAATTAAGTACCAGAAAGTTATTCATTATGACAGATGGGCTTACAACTTCATTATTTAAGATGGGCTTGCATCTTCATTAGTAAATTTAATACCTTTATTACTAAAAATGGTTATGCAACTTTCCTTGCAAAGAAACTTTTAAAGTCCAATTAAATCACCAGAATAATCATCAATAACAAGATAATTGCATAAACAAATATATATAACTTGTAAAATGACCAAAATTTCCAAAATATTATCCTTAAACAACTTTATATCGAAATGATGTTTCATCACAAATCTGAAAGGTAATGAATGATTACAATCAAGTTGTTGCCTTGGCATAGAACATATTTGTACAAAAAGATCTAATTTGACTACACGATCGAACTTGAGTTGTGGCCATAACTATAACATGGCTTGGTCTTAAGATTGGTATCAATACGAGAGGGTTACATTCATTAAGTCCTAGATAAAATCGACTTGAAGATTAGAGGCAAATTGCTTGCATTTGCACTTTTCTCTGCATCTTTATCGATAACTAATTTATAAAACTAAAATGTTAGAGATGATTACAAATAAGATGAATCAGCCATAACTTCTAAAGCTCGTCAACAAGAATTATTGTGTACTTAAACAAAATGCTAGAGATGATCATTATTGTGTACTTAAACAAAATGCTTGTTTAATACAAACAATAGAGAAAGACATGTAACTAACCAATCAATTGGGTAGAGAATCCTTAAACAGAATAATTGATGAAGTAGTCTTGATTGCAGCAAGAATGTTGACAGTGAAGGTAACTATAGAAGATGCTGATATCCTCGTTCCAACCGATTGATAGGTTGATGGAAGCTTAAAAGCTAGGGAAAAATTGAAATTATGAGAAACTACATTGGATTCAAAGCCAGTTGTATTGTTTATCTCTTAGGCCGGATCGAATCATGTCCATATGTAAAGATGATGATCATTTAGATATGTTTAGGAAATTGAAGGTGGTGTTATTTTTTAAAAATATGGCTAGATTTTTGGAAACATGCAGATGAGAAAGAGCTTGGTTGGCCTTTTGGTGAGATGGATGTGGCAATAGTGCCATTTTGCAAGGAATTTTCATAGGTTATCATGCAAGCACAAAAGGTGTGTTTGATTTTTATTGCTACCCCTCCCGAAACTTTGATATCTATTGTTAAAAAAAAAATCTAATTGCTGGGAAATGAATGATTAGAAATTGAAAAATTAAATACTAACTTGATGACAAAATGGTTACGGATGAGCTACAAATGTTCGTTCAAATTGCGTGTTCATCAATGAGCCCCTAGCATAAAACTCGTCTTGATCTTGACACAATATAGACTTCTACTAACTAAAGATGAACCCTATTGGACATAAAGATTGGCTAGAAGAACTTAGTATTAATATAGATTCGATTCATCCAACATATTAAAACTAGAATAATAGAAATTCCAAGCAAATAATATACCCTTTTTGGAAGGTAATGGCATTTTATTCATATAATACAAATATACAGAGGGAGTCAACAAGGGATTCTGGTTATATACTTGTTAAGAGAGAGGACACTAGCATCGTCATCGAACACAAGCATATAATCCAAAAGCCCTGTTGACCCGAAAAAAGAGTCCAGATACAAGATTTCTTAGAAAATGGAAATAAAATTCCTCAACAAAAACTCTTTCAGGCGGCACTGCATTTCAATAGACAATGAGCATCTCCCAGACATCAAAAGCTCTTGAAGACGCAGCTACGCATGTGGACCACTGATATTCACCCAATATCCCAATTCAATAGGATAACAAAATCACCTGGCTCATCAAAACTATTTTTAAGTGGGGCAACCACACCAAACACATCTCTAATTACCTTCCAAAAAATTCTCAGAAAATGAGACTTCTTGCCATTGAAGATTCGGCTATTTCACTCCCTCCAAATATGCCACACCACTGAAGCCAAGACAGTTTTAGCCAGTAAAGATAACAATGTCGTCTCTTTAATATAATATACCCTTTAGATTAATAGAAATTTATATAAAATCATAATTAATTAAACAATGTTTAAATAAATAAATAAAGAGAGATATTACCACCTCAAAGTAGGCGCATTGTTGCTGTCCTAAAAGGTTTTGAGCTCAACCATGCGAGATCAGATCGAAAAAAAATGGGGAAATCAAAAGTGAATTAGCATGGTCGTCCCGACATCTCGCTCAGTCCTTATCAAAACCCTGGAGCATCATTAGGATATCTAATCGCGGGCTACTGAGCTACATCTAAGTAATTGAATTCCACTCCTTTCCCTCATCGATCTCGTTCATGTGGACTAGGCCTACCAACTGCATGACCTCAGTCTCTATCTTACACGAATTTGCGTAATCCAGGATCTAAAACCACCGAGGCATCTAAATCTGTATCCATATCTTCATCCTAAGACATCGAATTACCGGAAAATGCCCCTTTTTCTAGTAGGCATTGCTTTCCTTAACGACAGAAGTGGAAAGACACAGTGGCTGGCCTTGGTGAGACAGATGTAGGGGGTCTCGATAGGGACAGGAGGCAGAGGGTCCAGAAAAAATGTCCTAAATAATTCTACCACCATTTTTCTTTCCATTCTGTTTCCGAGTGAAAGGGGTATACTGGAATCTCCTAACAAATACTACGAATCAATATGCTCGTGCTTCCTCTGGGAAGGCAAGTTCGGTTAGTCCTTCTCCAATTCGCAAGATTGCCAACCTCGTATTGCCACCCAAGACAGATATCCTTATTCGAGCGGTACAAACAAATGTTTACATATGATCTCTAACACACAAGCTTTAAGAAAGTTCACCCATAATGTAAGCTCAACATGTCATGTGAAAGAATAGAAATGAGGAGAAAATTGTTTGACAGAGAAAGTGGGCGTAGAAAGGTCCTTTTATTTTTCTTTTTCCATAAGCATAATATTTAGAGTTAAATGTGTTAGGAATAAACTCTCTTGTATTATTCCAAGGGCAATAGCCCGATATATATAGAGTACATGGAATGGTAGATAAGCACAAAAGACCCTATACAAAAAGAGTATATACATCTAACACCCCCCTTAAACTCATGGTGGATCAACAACACTGAGTTTGGAAAGATAAAAACTGTGTTGTGCTCTAGTCTGGGCCTTTGTGAAGAAATCCGCGAGCTGATACTCAGAAGGCACATACTGTAGAGCAATAACCTTATCCCGTACCTGTGAACGCGTAAAAGAGGCGTCCACACCAATGTGCTTGGTGAGCTCGTGCTTCACCGGGTCACGAGCAATACTGATGGCACCTGTACTGTCAGACAACAAAGGAGTAGGTGTGGAAATAGAGATGCCAAAATCCTCAAGTAACCAACGGAGCCAAATAATCTCTGCTGTCAACAAGGCCATAGCACCCAACTCAGCCTCTGCACTCGATCAAGAAACCGCCTGCTGCTTCTTGGTCTTCCAAGTGATGAGAGAGCCACACAGGAAGACGCAATAGGCAGATAGAGACCGACGATCAGAAGGATCACTGGCCCAAGTCGCATCAGAGTAAGCATGGAGCTGTAAGGGACCAGAGCGTGGAAAGAATAATCGACGGTGGCTGGTCCCGCGCAGGTAACGCAGGACACGAATAAGGTGGCTGTAGTGGAGCTGAGTAGGTGCAGAAACAAACTGGCTCAAGATGTGCACGGAATATGAAATATCCGGTCGAGTGATCCCAAGATAGACCAAACTGCCAACAAGATGGCGATAACGAGTGGGGTCCGGAAGAGGCTCACCGTCAGTAGAGCGAATATGTACATTCAGCTCCATCGGTGTTTCAGCGGTACGCTGATCAACAAGAGAAGCCCAATCAAGAAGATCCTGAATATACTTCTCCTGAGAGAGATAGAAGCCTTCAGGTGTGGAGGAAAACTCAATCCCCAGAAAGTAACGAAGAGGGCCAAGATCCGTCATAAGAAACTGCTCGCTCAGCCGTGTTTTCACAAAAGCAATATAATGGGGATCATCTCCAGTGATAATCATATCATCCACATACAAAAGGAGAAGCGTCCGACCACGAGATGAAGTATGAACAAAAAGAGCAGGATCATGATCACTCGCAATAAAACCAGCAGCAGTGACGACAGAAGAGAACCGCTGAAACCAAGCACGTGGAGCCTGCCGAAGACCATATAGAGAGCGAAGAAGACGACAAACCATGCCCTCGGGGACAGAATAACCAGGTGGTGGTCGCATATAAACCTCCTCATCAAGAACGCCATTGAGAAAAGCATTCTTGACATTAAGCTGGCAAATAGACCATGAACGAACAGCAGCAACAGCAATAAGACTGCGAACAGTAGTCATATGAGCAACAGGAGCAAAAGTCTCCTCAAAATCTATCCCATGCTCCTGTTGAAAACCGCGCGCTACAAGACGAGCCTTGTAGCGCTCCAGAGTACCATCAGATCTGGTCTTGACCTTGTAAACCCACTTGCACGTGATAGGACGAACACGGGCAGGCAGGGGTACAAGATCCCACGTACCAGTACGCTCAAGCGCAGCAATCTCCTCTGTCATAGCATGCTGCCACTCCTGGTGAGCAGTGACATCCCGATAAGAGGTCGGCTCGGCAAGAATAGCACCCAGAGAAGTAAACCGACCAGGAGGGCGTAGTGACTCACGATCACGAAGGTGGTAACGAGGCGGGTCACTGGAGGAAGAGGTCAACTCAGGAGGGTCACTGGTGATGGAGGGCATCTCATGAGAAGGCACTGCAGGAGGATCCTCGACTCGCTAACGACGAGTGTAGTGAAAAGGAAAGGGAGAAACATGTCCTGGGGTAGGTGCAGAGGTGACCGGAGGCACATGGGGCACTGGTGGTGGAGCTGAGGGCACAGGTGATGGAGGGATGGGTGGTGGAATGGTGGATAGTGGACTATCAGGAAAAATGAGAAACAAGAGAGGCTCAACAATAGAAGCCGGACTGGAAGATGAAGAAGGATGAGGGAAGAAGGGACGAGACTCATCAAAAGTCACATCATGAGAAATCCGCATCCGTCGAGCTACATGATCCCAACACCGATATCCCTTGTGCATAGCACTATATCCAAGGAAGACACACTCAGCAGACTGGGCTGTCAACTTGGTGCGCTCACGAGGGGCCAACAAGACATAGCAGACACAACCAAAAAGACGAAGCTCAGGATAAGACGGCAGATCTGGAGGTGGTGTAGGAAGGCGCTCAAGTGGAATCACACCCTGAAGAGGGGAAGATGGCTGCATGTTGCTGAGATATGTAGCAGTAGATACAGCCTCAGCCCAAAACTGAGGGGGAACAGAGGAAGCAATCATAAGGGCACGAGCAGTCTCAAGTAAATGACGATGCTTGCGCTCAGCAACGCCATTCTGGGCATGAGCCCCAGGACAGAAAAACTGTGAGAGAGTGCCCTGGGTATCAAGAAAGGCACGAAGGTGTCGAGATAAGTATTCATCAGCAGAGTGAGCACGAAGAACCCGAATGGGAGTGCTATACTGTGTACGGATCATGGTAGCAAAAGATTTATAAATAGACAAAACCTCAGTACGAGAGGACATAAAGTATATCCAAGTGTAGCGAGAAAAATCATCTATAAATATAATATAGTAGCGATGACCCCCTTTCGAAACGAAGGGGGCCGGACCCCATACATCTGAGTGAACAAGATCAAAAGGACTCTGAGAGACAGACTCACTAGTAGGATAAGGTAGCTGTAACTGTTGCCAAGTTTACATCCCATACAGTCTAAAGACATATCACCAGAGACAGACCCTAATAAACATCTACGAACCAAAGAAGAAAGACGCGAACCACAGAGATGTCCTAAGCGATGATGCCACTGGGCAAACGAACCGGTGGAGGATGCATCAGAGGCGGAGGTAATAGTGGTGATGGGAGGACTGGCAGAGGCAACAGAAGGAAGATGAAGCCAGTCAAGCTCCCAAAGACGCGGAGAATCACGCCTGCGGGGGCCAGAACCAACTAGACTGCCCGTGCGACGATCCTGGATAGTACAAGAGTCAGAATCAAGAATAACACGACAGCCATGATCAGTAAGTTGGCCTGCCGACATAAGCTGCATGGTGAGTTTTGGAATGAGGGATACAACAGGGATATGAAAAGTGGGATTAGAAAGTGTGCCTAGCCCTGTAACTGAAAGTGGGGTGCCATCTGCAGTGAGAACTGTGACAGGGCTGGAGGGAGTACTAATGGAATGTAAAGTGGTAGAGTCAGGAGTCATATGAAATGAAGCACCAAAGTCAAGGATCCAAGGAGAGGTACCTGAGGTGGTGGAAGATGGTGTCGCAGTACCTGGAGGCTGACTGGCAGAAGAAGCAGAGCCTGATACCCCAGAAGCAGACATCCGACGAAGTAACTTGAGAAGCTCCTGCTCAGTATCAGATGGGGTAGTGCTCCTCTGATAGGGGAAACCCCCAGTGTCAGTCTCCTTCTTCTTCTTGGCAGCAGCCTGATCCCTCCGCTTCTTGTGACACTGCGCCTCCACATGTCTGTCTTGGTGGCAGTAGGTGTAGCGTCTGGTGTCACCTCGCACGGGTGCTGTAGCAGAAGGTAGATCTGGTGTGATAGGAGCAGAAGAAGCAGGAGCACGGGTCGCCAAAACAGAAGCAGAAGGTGCCACAAGACCAGCAGTACGAAGACGAGTCTCCTCAGTACGAATAGCAGCAAGAACCTCCAAGAACGTCACGCGTGGGTGACGAGCAAGCAGCTGGGCACGTATCTGCTCGAACTCAGGCCGAAGTCGGGTCAAAAATTCATAGACCCGACGAAGCTGCAGGTGGGAGTGCTAATGCTGACAACACTGGCAGATACGACAGATCGCTGGTCCCAAAGAGTCGAGCTGACGCCAGATAGCAGATATCTGTGCATAGAACTCATCGACCGTGGCATCACCCTGCTGAAGAGCCTGCTCATGTCTGACGACAGCAAGGTAGAGGGAGTCACCGGTAGGCTCATAGTGAGAGCGAAGATGATCCCACATCAGCTGAGACGTCGCCAAACTCACAATGTCACCAGTCAGGGACACATCAATGCTAGCGATGAGGATGTTGGCGGTACGAGCATCGTCATCACACCATCGTCGATAGAGAACATCCTGAGAGGAATAAGCAGCAACAGCAGTCGCATAGGCATCGGTTGCCGCCTTCTTGGCGGTGTCATCAGTAGTGGGGGGAGTGGTGTCTTGCTGGGAAGCACCGGTCGCGGTGGGCAAGGACGATCTCCGGTGAGAAGGTCCCAAAGGCGCTGACCGCGTATATGGAGACGAATGTGCGGTATCCACTCCTTATAATTAAGGCCATCAAAAATCAACGAACACCGATGGATAGCAACATGATGATGATGAAGAGGTAGATCCGTAGGAGACGCCATATGAAGGGGGCACCGGCAGCGGCGCGGCACGGATCGGGCGCGGCGCGGATCGGGCTGCAGGCGCGGATCGGGCGCGACGCGGATCGGGCGCGGCGCGGATCGGGCTGCAGGCGGATCGGGGCCGGCGCGTGGGGGCCGGCGGGGATCGGGCGCAGGCGGATCGGGGCCGGCGCGTGGGGGCGCAGGCGGATCGGGCGCGTGGGGGCGCAGGCGGATCGGGCGCAGGCGGATGCAGGCGCGGGGTCGGCACGGGCGAACGGCGCGGGTGGGAGACGCGGCGGGGGAGAGAGCAAAAAAGACGGCTAGGGTTTAGGTTGAACCTAGCTCTGATACCATGTTAGGAATAAACTCTCTTGTCTTATTCCAAGGGCAATAGCTCGATATATATAGAGTACATGGAATGGTAAATAAGCACAAAAGACCCTATACAAAAGGAGTATATACATCTAACAAAATGTACTAAACATCATCTACTAACTCATTCCTCCTCCTAACTATACATTACTAACAAACTCAATGCAATATGTGGTAAAGGGGAAACCAAGTCAAGAAAAAATAATAAATAAATAAATAATAATGAAGTTTTAACCTTATAAAATTATTATCAAAACTTCCAATAGTTTAAACTCTAGTTAGAGTAAGAGACATGTGAAATAAGTTTATTATGTTTCCAACATATTTTGTTATTTGTGGGTTACAGTAATGCTTTCCATTTCTTTTCCTACATTTGAGGTTTCACACTCTGACCGGCCCCTTCTCTGTATACCACATCAGGGGTTGGTTATGCTATCATTGACAACCTCCTACTTGCTACTCAAACCAGCAGGCTGTGGCAAAGCAGAACTACAGTGTGACCCCCACTCGACAGTCGAACTCGCCATGTTCTACCTCTCCATCTACCTCGTCGCATTTGGGAACGGCGCGGGCGAGCCGTCCATCGCCACCTTCGGCACGGACCAGTTCGACGAGGAGCATGCGCAGGAGAAAGTGTCCAGGAACTTCTTCTACAGCTACTTCTATGTGGCCACCAACATTGGCTCCCTCTTTTCGGAGACAGTACTAGCTTACCTACAGAACTTGGGGCACTGGACATTGGGTTTCTGGATGTCTGCTGGCAGCGCCGCCCTCGCTCTTGTTGTGTTCTTCAGTGGCACCTTTAGGTATAGGCACTTCCGTAACGGCGGTAATCCGATCGCGAGGGTTTTTCAGGTGATCGTGGCTGCGTGGAAGAAGTCGTCTGTCGAAATTCCTGAGGAAGAAGATGGTCTTTACGAAGAGCACGGTTCGGATGGCTCGGCCTATGCTGGAAGGAGAATACTCCACACCAGAGGGTTCAAGTAAGTTACTTATGTTTCATGTTTGTTAACATGTGGAAAATGAGTATCAGTTGCCACAAAAGAAAGTTAGAGGATTAATTTGGAAATTGTTTTATGTTATTTTAAAAATTCAATATAGTATTTTGGGAAAACAGATACATAAAGATCTCAACTTTATGTTTTTAGGTCCAAATTGGAGGAAGTAATTTGAGCATGTTTAGGAAGATTGAGACAGTCTTCTATTAACAACGTTAGAGGATTAGTTTGGAAAATGCATGATTATGTGTCATAATTGCTCATTGTTCTCCATATGTTGCCATATGTGCAGCAAGTGGGTTGCCATATGTGCAGCAAGTATGTACAGCATATGTAGCCATATGTTGCCAGTTTCTGCAATATTTCTATGCTCAATATGCCTTCCCTAATATCACATGCATTCAGGTTTCTGGACCATGCAGCCATCATCACCTCAAAGGACACAGCCCCAATCCCAGACCGGAGCAAGCGCAGCGCCGTGCGCAACCCGTGGCGCCTCTGCACGGTGACGCAAGTCGAGGAGGCCAAGTGCGTGTTCCGCCTGCTCCCCATATGGCTCTGCACCATCACCTTCTCGGGGATTTTCGTCCAGATGGTCTCCCTCTTTGTCGAGCAAGGCGCCTCCATGAGAACCACCGTCTCCGGTTTCCGCATACCGCCGGCCAGCATGACCGTCTTCGACATCATCTGCTCCACCCTCTTCATAATCTTCTACAAGAAATTCATCGCTCCCCTCTACACCAAGATAACCAAGACCATACCCAAGGGCCCGTCGGACCTCAGAAAGATGGGGTACGGCCTGATCTTCGCAATGGCGGGCATGATTGCCGCCGGCCTGGTCGAGATACAGAGAAAGAGATACGCGATGGAGGGGAGCGAGCAGCAGCTTAGCTCGCTGTTCATACTGTGGCAAATACCGCAATATGTTCTTCTAGGAATCGGGGAGGCGTTTGTGTACGTTTCGGAGCTGGATTTCTTCGGCTCGCAGGTCCCTGATGTGATGAGGAGCCTGGGGATCGGGCTGTCGTTGTCCTCGAATTCCATTGGGAGCTACTTCTGCAGTTTGATACTCACCGTGGTGATGAAGGTCACCACCAAGGGAGGGAGGCCGGGATGGATACCGCCAAACCTCAATGATGGGCTAATGGAGAGGTACTTCTTCCTCATGACGGCCCTCGCGGCCGTGGAGCTAGCTCTGTTTGTTTGGTTTGCGCGGCGCTACAAGTCTATATCGTTGGAGAGCAGGGACGACGCAGGGGAGAATGGAGCGCCATAGAATGAAGATGGGCAAAGCCATCTCATTCAAGTGCGCCAGAATTTTGAAGCGTTTTTGATATTGCGTATGTTGAATTTTGTGTCTAGATATAGTGAACATGATCATGATGCTTTTATTATTTTTATTTCTTTTCGACAGGAACATGATAAAAAAATTACTAATAGACACTTGATATCCGGGTTATTAAATCTTGCAGCCAAATGTTTATTTAGGGGTTTTCATCTTGAGAGAGATCTTGTAAATAGAGGAGAATAAACTAAACAAAAGGGGCTAAAGAAGAGCGAGAGCTTTGGAGAAGGAAAAGAAGGGGTTGAGGAATTGGGCTTAAATCCTTATAGTGCCTTGGTGACTTCCAATAAAACTTGGTAATTGTTCTTCCACTCTTGTCTGTGCTTTAGTTTGTTCATTCTCTTTTGTCTTGCATATTGTTATGCACGGTTCGGATGCTTGGAGCCTTTGTTCATTCTCTTTTCGAGATCCGGGGCCGACCTCGAAAGGGAGCGCCGTCCTCACAATTGGTATCAAAGCTTGTGTTCAATTGTTATCTTTATTTATACTCATTTGGAGCATTTTTAGGTGATCAAGAAATTTCGGCAATTTCTAGATTTTGAGTTGCGGGAAATTTGGCGCACACAAGGTGTTTGACAAATGGCCTCTAAGGGAACTTCCACTTCCGAAGGGGTCAAGTTTGAGGTGGGAAAGTTTGAAGATCGTATCAACTTCGGGTTATGGCAAATAAGGATAAGAAATGCTCTTATACAATAAAGACTCAAGGTTGCTTTGTTGGGGAAGCCAAAGAAGCCAAAAAAGATCGAAGAAGATGAAATGCCTGATCTAGATGAAAGGGAGGTGAGCACAATACAATTGTATCTCTCAGTTGATGTGTTTTACAATGTTAGTGAAGAGGAAACGGCAAAAGATCTATGTGAGAAGCATGCGAAGCTTTACATGATGAAGTCTTTATCAATCAAGCTACACTTGAAGAAGCAACTCTATGGGTTGAAGATTGAAGAAGACAAGGATGTCTTGGAACACATGAATATCTTCAATAGGATAATTTGCGACCTCTTAAGGTTGGCTGTGAAGTTTGATGATGAAGACAAGTCACTTTTGTTGTTGAGTTCTCTTTCGGACTCTTATGATCACTTTGTTACTACTCCATTGTATGGAAAAGAGACTCTTAAGTTTGAAGAGGTGACCGAATATATAATCTCGGATGCCGCAAGGAAAAGAACCTCCAAGGATGATTCCAATATGAAAGGTCTTCTAGTCAAAGGGAAATCGAGTGATAGAGGAAGAAGCTAAGAAAGAGTCAAAGGCAAGATGTACAACTCCCGATCCAAGTCAAGAAGCAAGAAAGATGTTGCATGCTTCTATAGCAAGGGTAAACGGCACTTCAAGGGAGATTGCAAAGCGTGGCTAGCACAAAAGGAGGGAAAGAAGTTGAAGACTGAGGATTCGACTAGTGTTGCTTCTGAAAGTGAAGTTGATCTCATCTCCATCTCTCAAGATAACTCATCGTCCCGCGTGTGGATTTTAGATTCAGGTTGATCTTATCATATGTGTCCAAATCATGAATGGTTTGACACTTATGAGGCCTACGATTGTGTTTCGGTGTAGATGGGAAACGATGCATCGTGTAAGACAATTGTAATGAGGACCATAAAAATCAAGATGCATGATGGTGTGTTCTGTTGACGTGTCGCAAAAAGATGCGCACTACTCCCAATGATAGGAGGTCGTCAATTAGTAATTCCTAGTGGGCCCAGGGTCGGATCACAGGGACAATTCGTCTGCGTTTATGCTATCGTTGGGTCAACGAAGATGTGAGAGGGTGAGAGACAAAACCACCTTTTGAAGGCGATGATTTGTATCAAAGGGTGTGTGTGTGTGTGATGGTTACCAAAAAGAACAAGAAATAAACAAGTAAAATAAAGGTTGGGATGCAAATGAGAGGAATGTGTGTGCATAATGGTTTCATTAGAGAGCATGGAAAAGCTATTCAATCCCCAATTGATGACTCAACTCCACATCCATGTCAAGGTATGTGAAATCGAAAGATTTCCTTATTGAGAATAAAACCAAACACGTTTAGCTCAATTGTGAGGCTTTCAGGCCACATAACCGGATGGTGTATTCTTGGAGTTCAAATCAATGTGTTAGCATCACGTGGAATTATTGGATTGATGATTTCAAGTATAAAGCATGATCAGTTAAACCTCGTGGTTCAACACCTTGCAGGCCCCTCTACGGATATATGCACGTAGATAATGCCTCGCGGCATATCATCCTCATTGGATCCCTCTACGGGTAATGCATGATGAAAAGAGTGTGAAATCAATCAATGCAATATCTACACAATCTTATGCCATGGATAATTGAAATCTAACTATACAAATCCTAACTACATCACAATCTGTCACGCCCAGCTTTCCATTATACTTGGGAGCGAGAACGCGAGTGGGTCCGCATGTGCTTAAAGCAAAGAAGAGATACTTATTTTTTTATTTCTTCTTTGACTTAAGCACAATAAACGTTAATTAGCAAAAGCAGGTCCCTGCACGCGAATTTCTCAGAAGCATCATAAATAGTCATTACATTTCAAACACCAGCGTCCAAAGCAAAGTACACAAGCAATTAAGGCCTAGCATGGCCGTACAATCTGCTAAAAGCAAACACACCTGAAAACAACAAGTTAAATAATAAAACTGAAATAGAAATGTCCCGCTCTAGCCTTCTGCAGGGAGGATCTCAACGTCTTTGTAGCTCTGATCAGCGGGGTCTACTTCTAAGATAGGATCCTTGTAACGACTGCTTTTCATGTATCTGGATTTTATATATTATAATATATGTTTTGGTGGATTTTCTCCTCTTGTGTGGTTTTCGTCTCCGTAGTTTTCATTTTCGATCGATTCGTCGTATTTTCTCGCTTCTTTCTTAGGATTGTCGATTTCGAAGTTTGTCACTCGTGACGGGCTTCATAACGGTCGTATCTAACTATTAGATCAAGCCTAGGAGTCTTAGGAATCGATCCCGGGGCCCCGCGCTCCGTATCGGTACTTTCTGTGCTCATTAGCCGGTGTAAGAAGGGCCACCGACCGACTAGATGACGATCCAGTCGGTCGGCAATCCTTCTTGGACCGACTAGTTAGCTTTCTAAATTTCTCAGGAGTTACTGTTTATCGTTAGTCGGTCTAAGAACGTTGGTTGACCGACTAGGTTGCAAACTAGTCGGTCAGCAATGCTTCTTGAACCGACTAACTCATCAAATTATTTTTGTATCAGTTACTGTTTACTCTTAGTCGGTCTAAGAACGTTCATCGACCGACTAGATGCTAAACTAGTCGGTCAGTACTTGTTCATGGACCGACTAACTCTAGAATCCTATTTTCGTTCAGGAGTTACTGTTTGCACTTAGTCGGTCTGCGTTGGTCGACCGACTGACTAGTTGCCAAACTAGTCGGTCAGTGGTTGCTCTTTGACCGACTAACCAGTGTTAAAACCCAAATTTCTGGGCAGCCGCCAGCCTAGCCTATTTAAACCCAACCCATTCGACTTCTTCTTCTCCAACACGACCCAAAACCCTAAAAACTTCCCCCTTCAGCCCACATCTTCCTCCAAGCTTCATTTCTCCATTCCAAGCCCTAGAATCATCATCCAATCCATCCATCTACTCTATCTACCTCTCATCTTCCCTAAAATCTCACTCAAATCCATCAAATCCCCAAATCCCCCAAAACCCTAGTTTCCCCAAACTTCTCCAATCTTCTCCAGATTTGATCCTAGGGCTCCCCGGAGTGTTCCTTCCATCTTCTCTCGGTAAGAAATTGATCTACCGTTGTTTTCATAGCTTATTTATAATTTTATGAAAACCCTAATTAATTTCATGTGTTTGGTGTTTGTTTCCCCCTTAACAGCGATTTCCCCCGTGGATAGCATCCGTGTGACGAAGTAGTCGCCATCCCCGGTGCTAGGCAAGTGAAACTTGCCACTTAGGGTTTAGGCCATGTTTTAGGCCATTTTCTTGTTGTATGCGTAAAAGAGACTAGGCGACGAAATGATACTCGCCTAGGCGCAAATTGGGGAATTAGCTTGACAACGAAGCTAATTTCGACATTTAGCATGTTGCACAAATACCATGTCATGTTTACTTTCCATTAACGGTACGCAAATTAAATGTCATGTCATTGCATTGTTTTGGTGATCCCGTGATTGCGTAGCTTTGCTACACTACTCGTGTTACCTGGCTCGTGTTCCAGAAGCGAGCCCTGTAGTTGGAAACCCCAACGCTCGATATTGAATTGTGAACTAAGAAACAAGCTCCCGTGCGGGGCAACCCTGGCTCACTTGCTGGGCTCATGTTCAGGGACCCTGGCTTGTTTAGTGCGGGATGGGGTGAGGGTTAAGCGGCCATTCAACTGGGAGTCTGTTTGATCAACAACTGCAGTTGTAAGGCGTAAACTCTTTGGGGTGGGGTAGTGTTTGGGGCCGATCAGACTGACATGCTAGCCATTCAGCGAAGGGCGCAAACATCTACAAAACAACCGTGAAATGTGAATCGTGTTTAGTGCCGATCGGTCTGAATGTTTACCATTCAGCGAAGGGCGTAAACACCAACAATGTGAATTGATTGAGATTGATAGTAGCGTGGCTACTCTTGTCTTGTTTTGTCTTGTCTTGTCCCGATGATTGTTCTCTTGTACAAACTGTCTTGCCATGTTTTAAATTGTGCACTCATGTTATAACTGCCATGTCATGCATACTACACTGCTAGGTTGCTAGTTGCCTTACTTTCAGTTTCCTTGCCCAAGTCTTTTAGACTTGCTGACATGTGCCCCTTTACTCTTTTGGGTGACACATGTTAGATCCCGAGCCTGAGTACCTCGTTGAGGACGAGGTGTTCGCTGACGCCGAGCCTGAGCTTGTGTTTGACGGGGAGTACGTGGACACTGGGGACCAGTCCTAGTGTCTTCGTGTGTTTTACTTTTGTTAGACAGTTGTTTTGTTATCGGTGCGTGGCACCTATACTTGCTTCGTTGTTGTCGTTTCTTTTGTTGGCCTTGTTCTGGGCCTTTAGACTCTTTTCTTTTAGCCTGGTGGCTTTTCTGGATGTTGAACTTATTTGTGATGCTGGACAATATTTGTGAGATGTGAATTTTATCTCAGTCTCTCCTTGTGTTATTATTGCTATTCTGTTGTGGTTACAGGGACCTGTTTATGTATTGTGGACGCTTATCGGGTTGGGGCTTCACAGCTCCACTCTCGTGCAGACCTTTTCACGTCTCGCCTCCATTTTAGGGAAGCGGGTCGTGACAATCCTCAAAAGTTGGCTCCTCGAGGTACTCTGTTCATAAATACATTGAAATATATGTCAGCGATAAGCTCGACAAGTTATTTAAAGTAATGAAACGAAGAACAACTTAGAAAATGAAAAAAGAGCGTTAGTATACAGTTATGAATAATAAGTGCAGAAAAGTAAAGTACGATCATGCATGGATTTGCAGTTCAAAAAGTAAAACTGTTGTATATTGAGTATTTGGTTATTTGTGCTCGTAATAAGTCCATGTCTGAGTAGGTAAATGTTCTCGATACACCCTATCATCAGGGGTTTACCGTGACGCTTCTTGTCATTCCTAACCTGGAAGATGGCCAAGATCCTTGAGTCCATTAGTGTAGTATAGAGGTAGCCGTAAGATGTTCAAGCAACATTTACGGACTCTACTACATGAACCAACCCCACCCAAAGTGTCTTTCTAGTCACCGAATAGGTTCCATCCCATCTGTATTCGATGGTTTCTCACATCTGTATTTGATGGTTCAACATATATATTTCGAGTTTATAACATACTATTTTTCCAAATTAGTTCAACTTGCTAGCATGCAGGTAGTAAAGGTAGTTCAATTTAATAGCATGCATGCGGTGAATTGTTCTAAACGATCAACATTAATGTGACATGTCCATTTAAATTCGAAGGCAACCAGCTAAATGAAAACACAACAACATTTACATAACGTTCTCATTTGATCAGAAAGAGAATGGTTACGGGTCCTAAACAAGCAACATTATTACTTGTCTACTTAAATCAGAAAACATCTAGTATAATGAAAATGTGTAGTTCGGCTTGACAAGTGCATCAGTAGAGGATTTAGCACTAAGGTTGCACAATTCCGGTTGCATTTCATTTACTATAAAATACTTGCCTCGGGGTGATGTTGGGTGTCCAAGTGATGGTAATGTGAGGCACGTTTTATCTGCATCATTAGATTCGTGGTATTAGACTTAATCATTTTATGAACTAATATTGTTATGTTGTATTAACATCATTTATATATTACGAACTAATATTAACGAAATATTTGCAGATTCTAACAATTATTGTGAAACTAACATATACTGACTTACTAACTAACACTGACTTTATAATATACTAGTTAACCTTAACTTACTAACATCATTATACTAATTGATTTTAAACTTATTCTTATAAACTTCAACTCATTTTATAATGGAAACTTGAATAATCAATTAACTTAGAAAAAATAGCCCAATGACCCAATATCCAATAATAGAACCCAATAGGCAAGTACCTTTATACCCAAACCCAACAGGCTTTTTAAAGCCCAATAAGCTAACTTCACTATAACTTATTTTACTTACAAAAATTTAATAAATTCAACTTAATTTAAACTTAACTTAATTTTAAAAATAATACCTTTATAAAAATATAACTTAACGTATTAATAATAACCTTAACTTTATTAACTTAACCTTAAAAACTTAATAACTTATTATAATAAATAATAACTTAAAATATAACTTATATTTGTAAAAACTTATATAAAAAACTTCTTACCCCTCTCTTTCTCATGCACTGTCTTCTCCTTCTTCTCTTATCTTCTGTTTCTTTTTTTTTTGTTTCGCAGGGGCTCACAGGCACGGCCGGCGGCCGGCAAGGAGAGTCCGATGGCGGGGCTCCGGAATGCGGCGCCCTGGCGGATCGGCGGCGTAGCTAAGGGCAGGCGCACGGCGACAACACGCCTGTGGCAGGGCGGCGGCGGTCTGGAGAGCACGGCGGCGATCCGAGGGTGCGGCGGCCTGGGCTGAGTGGCGGCGCACGCACAGGTAGGCAGCGACGCGGCAGGCAGGCAGGCGGCAATCCCGGGGCGGCGTGCGCGCAGGTGAGATCTGGGAGGGGGAGTGAGGGATGGTGAAATTGGTTTCAATTTGGGTTGATTTGGGTTGGGTTGATAACAGATTTTGAATCAATCTGATTCCCACTTTCTGATTTTGGTTCTGATTTGTTGATTTGGGTTGAATGGAGGAGGGGAAATGGCTGATTTTGGGTTTCTTGAAGGAAGAAGGAGGTGGAGAGGATGTTTGCAGCGAGATGGGATTACTGATGATGTTGTTGCTGTTGTTTAAGAACAGTGGTGGGAGGAGACAGCTTGAAGAGGTTGAGCTGGAGGTAGTGATGGAAATGAATGGGATGTTGGATCTCACCGGTTTCTTTCGGTGGGATTCAATAGGGTTGGGTTATGATAAATGTAATATGGTAAAAGTAATTAAGAAAAGTAATTAGTAATTTAAATTAGCTAGTAGTAATCAGTTAGTTAGTTGTCAAATTTTAAAAGTAATTAGTTGCGGTTAATAGGCCAATAGTTACGCTACGATAAAACTAAAAATAAAGATGTGCTTGCATCGACGTGTGCACGAAAGTCACTCGGACAAAAATATCTGGACGATCGAAGTAAAAATACATGCACACAACAGTCAAACATGACTAAAAATACATGTCGTTACATTCTACCCTCCTTAGAATAATTCCGTCCTCGGAATTCTCTCCAAGGCATGGAAAAGGTAGGGGTAACGTCCTTGCATCTCATCCTCTCGCTCCCAGGTGGATTATCTTGGCGAGTCATGTCGCCACATCACTCTCACAAGATCCACGACTTTGTTCCTGAGTTCCTTCTGACGTCGATCAAGAATCTGAACTGGCTGCTGCTCATATATAAGGTTGGTCGCACTGTGATCTCCGAATGATCAACCACATACGTAGGATCACTGATATAACGACGCAGTTGGGAGACATGGAAAACATTATGTACGCCCTCCAATGATGGTGGTAGAGCTAGGCGATAAGCTACCTCTCCAACTCGCTCTAACACATAAAATGGTCCAACGAACCTTGGACTGAGCTTGACTCGCCTCCCAAAATGTATCACTCCTCGGTTTGGGGATATCTTCAAGAAAACATGATCTCCTAGTTGAAACTCCAAGTGATGATGCTTGGCATCATCTCAATGCTTGTACCGGTCTTGTGCAATGCGTAACTTGTCTCTGATGTTATACACTACATCCACAGTTTCAACAATCATCTCTGGGCCCAATAATTCTCGATCACCAATGTCATCCCAACTCAACGGGGATCGACACTTCCTTCCATAGAGTGCTGCAAATGGGGCCATGCCAATGCAAGCTTGGAAGCTATTGTTGTAGGAAAACTCTACCAGATGTAGATGATCTTTCCACGAGCCTTTGAAATCCAACATACAAGCTTGCAACATGTCCTCCAATATCTGAATGGTACGCTCTGATTGGCCATTCGTCTGCGGGTGATACGTAGTGCTGAAACTCAGACTGGTACCCAAATTGGATTGCAGACTTTTTCAAAACTGAGATGTGAATCTAGTGTCCCGGTCAGAGATGATGCTCACAGGAACTCCATGCAATCGAACAATCTCCTGCACGATTATCGATCACATCACAACGTATACTAGAAGGAAGTTTTAAAGGTATAAGATAGATCATTACCTCCATATACTTATTAGCAAGTATTTCCGTAGATTGTCCTACTCGGAAGGGTATGAAATGTGCGGATTTGGTTAATCGGTCAATGATCACCTAAATCACATCATTCTACTCAGTACTCTGAGGTAGTCCAGTCACGAAATCCATAGTGATGTGCTGCTATTTCCACTCTGGAATCGGCATGGGTTGAAGCAGTCCAGCAATCCGATGATGTTTAGCCTTCACTTGCAGACACACATGGCACTTAGCAACACTTCGAGCCACGCTTCTCTTCATTCCATGCCACCAAAAGTTCAGACGAAGATCATTGTTTATCTTGGTACTGCCAGGATGAATGGAGTAGGAAGAGTTGTGTGCTTCATTCAATAGTTCATCTCTAATATCACCGGAAGGCTCACATACCCGACTACCATACCTCAAAGAACCATCCTCATGAATAAGAAAATCTGTCCGTAGTCCAGCTTCAACTTGCTCCCTGATCTTCCGTAACTTCGCATATCCAGTCTGAGCAGCTTTGATTCGGTCTACGATAGTAGACTGAACTTGCATATTCATCAATGATGCAGAAATCTCGGGTAAAATAACTTCAACCTCCATCTCACATATAGCCTGCTGAAGTCTCCATTGAGCTGAGAGAGTCATGATTGCTGGTAATCTGCTCAATGCATCTGGTACGACATTCACCTTCCCTGGATGATACTGGAGGTCAATGTCATAATTAGCCATAAGCTCCAACCATCTGCGTTGCCTCATATTAAGCTCCTTCTGAGAGAAAATATACTTCAGTCTCTTGTGGTCAGTGTAGATCTTGACTTGCTCGCTCAAAAGAAAATGCCTCCAAATCTTTAGAGCAAAGATGACAGCAGCCAACTCCAGGTAGTGAGTTGGATAATTCTTCTCGTGAATCTTCAACTGTCGAGAAGCATATGCGACCACATGACCATGCTGATGCATGACACATCCAAGGCCCTTGCCAGATGCATCATAGAAGACTTCAAATCCTCCAATTCTGTCTGGCATAGATAACACTGGTGCAGTCGTCAGCTTGGCCTTCAATATCCCAAACGCCTGCTCACAAGAGTTTGACCAAACATACTTGAAATCCTTCCTTGTCAGGCAGGCCATAGGCTTAGTAATCTTCGAAAAGTCCTTGATGAATCGACGGTAATAACCCGCCAATCCTAGGAAACTCCTGATGTCTGTAGCTGATCAAGGAGTTGGCCAGTTCCTGACTGATTTGCCCTTCTCCAGATCGACATAGATACCATCTCCTGGTACCACATGCCCAAGAAAGGCGACTTGGACTAGCTAGAATTCACACTTGCTGTACTTGGCGTATAACCGAGGATGTCGCAAGGTCTCCAGTACAATCCGCAGATGCTCGGCATGCTCTTCTTCATCCTTCGAGTAGACCAAGATGTCGTCGATTAAGATCACCACGAACTTATCCAAGAACTCATAGAAGATCAAGTTCATAAGGTTCATGAATACTGCTGGGGCGTTAGTCACACCAAATGGCATGACTACAAATTCATAGTGCCCATACTTGGTCCAGAATGCCATCTTTGGGATGTCTTCACTTCTGACCTTCACTTGATGATAACCACTTCGGAGATCCAGCTTCGAGAATATTCCCGATCCGCCAAGTTGATAGAAGATGTCGTCGATGCGCGGCAGCGGGTACTTGTTCTTTATGGTTACCTTATTCAGTTCTCGATAGTCCACACACATCCTTCTCGACACATCCTTCTTCTTGACCAAAAGAACTGGCGCACCCCAAGTAGATATGCTGGGATGAATCAATCCCTTCTGCAACAGGTCGTCGAGTTGTTTCCGAAGTTCTTCCAATTCGGCAAGAGCCATGCGATAAGGAGCCTTTGAAATAGGTTGAGTGTTCGGCATAAGGTCGATAGTGAATTCCAAAGCTCGATCAGGCGGTAATCCTAAAATATCTTCAGGAAATACATCTGCAAAGTCTCGAAACACTCTAGGTTTCTCGGGCTCAACTAGCATCGATGCAATGATTAGTTCGTTCGGCTTGGCCCGAAACTTGATAGGCCCAAGTGAACATTCTCCATTCATGAATTCAAACACATGATGATTAGGGATTTCAAACACTAGTTTCTTGTTGTAACAATCGATAGTAGCGTAGAAATTTCTTACCCAATCCATGCCAAATATTGCTTCGAAGTTTGACATGTCGACTATCATAAAATCTGTGAACAACTCGTGTCCACAAATCACTATAGGGCAAGATCGACAGCCACTAGAAGTCCTCACTACTCCACTCGCAGTAGAGATGCTCACGTGATTTGGTAGAGAATCAACATGAATAGAATGTTTCTCTACAAATCCTCGGGATATGAAGTAGTGAGTGGCCCTAGAATCAAAAAGAGATAGGGCTGGATAAGAGGCTATCAAGACAACACCTAATACATATGAAATATGTCTTAGCTAAAATATAGACAAGTAACACATGCATATATCATAATCATTATAAAAGAAGGGTTTAAGTCATACCTGATATCACTTGTACATCCGACTCATCCTCCACGGCTGTCATGGTGAAAATTTGACACCTCGGCTGGTTCTGCCTCGCCAATGCAAAAGGCTTCTGTTGTGGAGACAGAGGTGGTCCATGCTGAGTAGGTCTAGGAGCTCCACTCTGAATAGTCCCAGAAGGTCCATCAGTCATCGGCTTGTTGGTGCGGCGAGGACAGTCTCTGGTAGAATGTTCAGATGCTCCACATATTAAGCATTGATTCAGCAGCTCTCTGCAGTCCTTCTTAACATGACCCATCCGCTTGTAGTGGAAGCATACTAGCTGGGGATGATTATTGGCTGGGGCAGCAGGCCTCTTGAACTGTGTAGTTTGAGTAGGTCGGAGGTTGCCCCTGGGTGGCTTCGGTGGACGCCTACTTCCTCCAATCTGAAGAGCCTTCACAATAAGTTCATGATTCTTAGCAGCATCCAACACTTCCTGATGTGTAGTCAGATTCTTCGAAAACATTGAAGCCTGAATATCCAGGTCTAGTTCCTGGAGAAACTGATAAGCATAGTCTTTGGGGTCTTCCACCAGATGTGGGGCGAATCGACTAAGCATCGAAAATTCTGCCTCGTATTCGTCAACAGTCTGATCACGTTGTTCCAGGTTGACGAAACTTTGCCGCAGTTCACTCTTGGTTGATCGAGGAAAATATTGAGCGTCGAAACGCTCTCGAAACATGGTCCAGTTGATGGGATTGATAAGACGAGCTTCTTCAGTGTCCCACCAGTTACGAGCATTTCCAGTCAGTTATTTCTTGGCAACTTCTACCCAGCCTGCCTGGTCAATGCAGGAAAGACTCATGTCCTCTTCTGTGGTTTGGGACCATTATTTTGCTGCTAACGGGCCTTCTCTCTAATAAAAGCTCTTCGGGTTCAGCTCCCGAAATTGCTTCGCTCCGGGCTCAGCTCAAGGTGGGGGTGGTGCAGGTGGTGCATGCTGCTGACTCTGCTGGATCAGCTGATGTTGAGTCTCCAACATTACTCTTATGATACTCATGAGTTCATGGAGGTCGGGAGCACCATTCCCGCTAGTTCCATTTCCGTTGCGAGTGTGCGGTCTTCCTGCTATGCTGCAAACGGAATAAGTTAAACATTTGTGTACAAAGTTATTCAAACGATCTGGTTAGTGATGATATTCACATTACTTTCGAAGTATTTCGCCGAGAGGAGGAGAACCTGCATGGGCCACCACTAAAACCTGTCACGCCCAGCTTACATTATAATTGGGAGCGAGACCGGGAGCGTGTTCGCATGTGCTTAAAGCAAAGAAGATGTACTTATTTTTTTCTTTCTTCTTTTACTTAAGCATTAATTAGCAAAAGCAGGTCCCTGCACGCGAATTTCTCAGAAGCAGCATAAATAGTCATTACATTTCAAACACCAGCGTCTAAAGCAAAGTACACAAGCAATTAAGGCCTAGCATGGCCATACAATCTGCTGAAAGCAAACACACCTGAAAACAACAAGTTAAATAATAAAACTGAAATAGAAATGTCCCGCTCTAGCCTTTCGCAGGGAGGATCTCAACGTCTTCGTAGCTCTAATCACCGGGGTCCACTTCTAAGATAGGATCCTCAAAAGTAGGGTCCTCGAGGTACTCTGTCTCTGAACCTAACATATATTTCATAGATACATTAAAATATATGTCAGCGATAAGCTCGACAAGTTATTTAAAGTAATGAAACGAAGAACAACTTAGAAAATGACAAAAGAGAGTTAGTACACAGTTATGAATAATAAGTGCAGAAAAGTAAAGTACGAGCATGCATGGATTTGCAGTTCAAAAAGTAAAACTGTTGTATATTGAGTATTTGGTTATTTGTGCTCATGATAAGTCCATCTCTGAATAGGTAAATGTTCTCGATACACCCTATCATCGGGGGTTTACCATGACGCTTCTTGCCATTCCTAACCTGGAAGAGGGCCAAGATGCTTGCATCCATTAGTGTGGTATGGATGTAGCCGTAAGATGTTCAAGCAACATTTACGAACTCTACTACATGAACCAACCCCACCCAAAGTGTCTTTCTAGTCACCGACTTGGTTCCATCCCATCTGTATTCGATGGTTTCATCCCATCTGTATTCGATGGCTCCACATATATGTTCAGAGTTTATAACATACTCTTTTTCCAAATTAGTTCAACTTGCTAGCATGCAGGTAGTAAAGGTAGTTCAATTTAATAGCAGGCTTGTGGTGAATTGTTCTAAACGATCAACATTAATGTGACATGTCCATTTAAATTAGAAGGCAACCAGCAAAATGAAAACACAACAACATTTACATAACGTGCTCATCTGATCAGAAAGCAAACGGTTACGTGTCCTAAACAGGCAACATTATTACTCGTCTACTTAAATCAGAAAACATCTAGTATAATGAAAATGTGTAGTTCGACTTGACAAGCGCATCAAAAGAGGATTTAGTACTAAGGTTGCACAATTCCAGTTGTATTTCATTTACTATAAAATACTTGCCTCGGGGTGATGTTGGGTGTCCAAGTGATGGTAATGTGAGGCACGTTTTATCTGCATCATTAGATTCGTGGTATTAGACTTAATCATTTTATGAACTAATATTGTTATGTTGTATTAACATCATTTATATATTACTAATTAATATTAACGAAATATTTGCAGATTCTAACAATTATTATGAAACTAACATATACTGACTTACTAACTAACACTGACTTTATAATATACTAGTTAACCTTAACTTACTAACATCATTATACTAATTGATTTTAAACTTATTCTTATAAACTTCAACTCATTTTATAATGGAAACTTGAATAATCAATTAACTTAGAAAAAAATAGCCCAATGACCCAATATCCAATAATAGAACCCAATAGGCAAGTACCTTCATACCCAAACCCAAAAGGCTTTTTAATACCCAATAGGCTAACTTCACTATAACTTATTTTACTTACAAAAATTTAATAACTTCAACTTAATTTAAACTTAACTTAATTTTAAAAATAATACCTTTATAAAAATATAACTTAACTTATTAATAATAACCTTAACTTTATAAACTTAACCTTAAAAACTTAATAACTTATTATAATATATAATAACTTAAACTATAACTAATATTTATAAAAAACTTATATAAAAAACTTCTTACCCCTCTCTCTTTCTCATGCACTGTCTTCTCCTTCTTCTCTTATCTTCTGTTTCTTTTCTTTTGTTTCGCAGGGGCTCACAGGCATGGGCGGCGGCCGGCAAGGAGAGTCCGACAGCGGGGCTCCAGAATGCGGCGGCCTGGCAGATCGGTGACACAGCTAAGGGCGGGCACACGGCGGCCGCATGCCTGTAGTAGGGCAGCGACGGTCTGGGGAGCACGTCGGCGATCCGAGGGTGCGGCGGCCTGGGCTGAGCGGCGGCACGCACATAGGCGGGCGACGATGCGACGGGCAGGCGAGCAGCGACCCAGGGGCGGTGTGCATGCAGGCGAGATCTGGGAGGGGGAGTGAGTGATGGTGAAATTGGTTTCGATATGTGTTGATTTGGGTTGGGTTGATATCGGATTTTGAATCAATATGATTCCCACTTTCTGATTTTGGTTCTGATTTGTTGATTTGAGTTGAATGGAGGAGGGGAAATGGCTGATTTTGGGTTTCTTGAAGGGATAAGGAGGTGTGGAGGAAGTTTGCAGTGAGATGGGATTGCTGACGATGTTGTTGCTGTTGTTTAAGAACAGTGGTGGGAGAAGACATCTTGAAGAGGTTGAGCTGGAGGTAGGGGATGTAAATAAATGGGATGTTGGATCTCACAAGTTTCTTTCGGTGGGATTCAATATGGTAGGGTTAGGGTAAATGTAATTCGGTAAAAGTAATTAAGAAAAGTAATTAGTAATTTAAATTAGCTAGTAGTAATCAGTTAATTAGTAGTCAAAATTTAAAACTAATTAGTTACGGTTAATAGGCCAATAGTTACGCTACGGTAAAACTGAAAATAAAGACGCGCTCGCGTCGACGTGTGAACGAAAATTACTCGGACGAAAATATCCGGACGATCAAAGTAAAAATACATGCTCACTACAGTCAAACATGACTAAAAAAATACATGACATTACACAATCCAACACACAAAGAGATTAGCTACACATGAGAGAAAAAATATTCACCATTGCATTCATATTCATAAGTTCATACATAGAGAATGAGACAAAATGAAATACAATACAAGGGTTAAGAAAGATATCACCAAATGGAAGCTCTCCTCCTCCTCTATCATATCCCAAAAAATGGGGGCAGAAATCTCCCAAAAACTATACAAAACCTTAATTTAAACTAAGAGAGAAAACCCTAAAAATGGAAAGTCTTTGAAGCTAATGGTGGAGATCCCTTAATTAAATCTGAATAATGGGGTTTTATACCCCATAGGGTTCACATCTCATCCCTCTAAAATATCATCCAAAGGCCCATATCGACTGGAGAGAAATCGGGTTAAGAAAAACCAGATTCTCGCAGCACAATTCGGCAGAAAAACCCTGACAGGCGACTATCGAACTGGAGACGGTTGCCTGCTGTTCGTCAGTCAGGCGACTGCTGTGAATTGCACAGGCGACTGTGAATGACACAAGTGCCTGTCTTTTGTGCATCAGTCACCTGCTATGGCAGTGGACAAATTGACAGAGAGTTGGCTTTCTTTCGTTCTTCAGGAGGAGATGAAACAGTCGACTGTTATTGAAAGAATAGGCGACTGCACAATCGTACAGGTGCCTGTCAATCCTTCAGCAGGCGCATGTATTGCACTCTAGCTTGCTCCAGTCGGGGCTTCAAGATGACAGTCGATTGTCGTTGTAAGGACAGTCGATTGTCCTGACTCCAGGTTTACTTCTCCATTTACTTGATTTTGTCCCCTTCGGGACTCCTGAAAAATCCAGAAAAATATGTAAAAATAAAATTTATGTTTATGAAGCTTTTGAGAGTGAAATTGTGCCGAAATAAAATCATATGCTCAAAAGATGATGAATTAACACAATATAGTTAAGAGAGCACGGTTCAATGAGTTATATGCACAAGAGGGAATGATTATGGGGCTAAAATATACAATATTCAATCATAATCACACCCCCAACTAGCTTTTTGCTAGTCTCTAGCAAAATTAGCGATCAATTCCAAAACAAAAATAACATTTTCCATGGATTGTTGGCATGTCTCAAGTGTGTTGAAGAACGATATAGAATGGCAAAACTTTCAGGCTTATGCACTTATCCCTAAAGCCTTATTCTCAATTCTCATACACATCCCCACAATCACCTCTAAGCTTTGCAAAGTCTTAGGATTTGACAATCTCATAGTAAAAATCTTGAAATTCTCAAGCTTGTGGAACATTAACACTAAATCCTTTTAAAGCTTATGATAGTGAGTTGTGATTCAATTTCATGAATTTACTTAAATATCATGGCAAATTTTTGCTTTATTCAAAGTACCATTGCCTTATTCAAATGCGCACAAGTGCACTTATTATGGTAGAATTTGATAACATTCATTTGAGCAACTCTAAAAATCAACTCACTCTATAGGGATTGATGTGTATGAACCTAGCTTGAATTTTTAAAACTTCTAAGACCTAACCACTTGGTTGCAAAAACTAAGGCCTTTACATCCCAAAGGGGTCTCATATGGGTAGTAGACATCTTGAGTGTTTAGCTAGGGGGTTGAGTGCAAAACCAACGAAAATACGTTTAATTGCCCTAACACATAGAGGACTACAACACAAAAAAGAATGCCACAATCCATTTCAAAAGTAGATGTCAAACATGGTGTTTTGGAAAATCTCAATACAATAATATTAGAGGTCTAAGCAAAACGCTAACATGGAATGGAGAGAAACAAAAACCATGCTTTTGGGTGATAATCTTCAAAGATGAAAATTTTCAATTTGTCTCATTAATTCTATATATATACGAAAAACTAAATTTTTTTCAAAACATCACGTATCCTAATTACACCTCCCAACTTGAAATGGACATTGTCCTGTTTGGAAAGGGGATGAGGAAAATGGACAATTATTAGGGTATGCGAAAGTAAAGATATTAAAGAAAATATTTATTTATAGCTAATTATACTAAGTGATGGAAGGAATACACCTTGTTGTTATCACTCAGAAGTGAGTCCATAATCCGCATGGTGTTCTTCCCCAAGCTAAGGCTTTGGATGGTACTTAAAGCCTTGCCCGGATCGAATGGAAAACTCCAATCCTTAAGCTCATTCAAGATCTTCATAAATGTTCCACAAGCCATGATCAAAATGGTGTAAAGATTAGTGGAGTCTTCCAGCAATGGCTCATCTAAATGATGCTTGTCTTTCGTAGCGAACCCATCCATCTTATCATTTGGCTTTCGGAAATGGATGACTTCTTGAAAGTTCTGGTCTATAGCTCTCTCCTCGAACCAATCCCAACTGGGATCAACCACATTGGAGAGCACATCAATTAAGTTTTTTTTTCCAAGGTGATGGGTATCTCCAATCTCCTACAAAAAGGGAATATGATTTTAACATTTCCAACAAGAGAGTCAAAATTATTCATGGAATGTTCATGAATAAGCTCAAAATTTTCATCACCAAAAATGTGTACCATATTTACCTCACTCTCCTCCATCTCTTTTGGCAAATGGCATTTATTGAAGATATTCAAGTCTATGGTCATGTTGCCAAAAGAAATCTTAAGTTGGCCATTCCTACAATTAATGATGGCATCGCATGTAGCAAGGAATGGCCTTCCTAAGATAATGGGGAGAGGAGTAGCAAGTTGGGATCCTTGAATATCTAAAACTATGAAGTCCACTGGGAAATAAAATTTGTCCACTTGGACAATAACGTCCTCAATACAACCCCTAGGAATTTTCACAGATTTATCAGCAAGTTGGAGAATGATGGGTGTGGCCTTCAATTCCCCAAGACCCAATTGCTTGTAAACAGGGAATGGAAATAAATTGACACTAGACCCAAGATCAAGGATAGCGTGCTCGATTTTTGTAGTACCAATGGTACAACGAATAGTGGGTGAGCCAGGATCCTTGAATTTGGGTGGGGTGTCCTGATGAAAAATTGAGCTAACCTGCTGTGCATTGGAGGCCTTTTTCTTAGAACTTAGCTTTCTTTTTATAGTGCACAAGTCCTTAATAAATTTAGCATAAGCAGGTACTTGGTTAATAGCATCGAGAAGTGGTATATTAATATGACATTTTTGAAAAATTTCTCGAATTTCATCTTGGCACTTATCTTTATTTGGAGGAAGGAGCCTATGTGTGTATGGTGCTTGAGGGGTGTAAGCATTGGACTCTTCAATTCTCGGTGTCTTTGACTTTGTGCCTTTGCTTGAATTCTCGTCGGGCACCTCATGTTGTACATGCTCATCATCCTCCACCTCAATCTCGGGCGTGACCAAAAGATGATTTGTCTTGGAAATGTCTCTTCCACTTCGTAGCGTGGTAACCACATGGCAATGGTTGAAGTCATTTCCCTTTTCTAATGTAGCCATCAAGCTTGCAACATTCTCTGCGAGTTGATGAATTTTTTGTTGTTGCAATTGTTGGAAGTTCATCATTTGTTGGAGTGTGGCGGTGAGTGATTGCAAATGTGTTTGGTTGTTATGTTCCACTTGGCTTTGTTGATCAACTGTGGTCACCGCCATCAAATTGATCTCTTGCATTCTTCTCGTTACTATTGGAAACAACTATCTAGGACTTATTGTTTGATGATGACAACCATTTGAGAATGATTTGATGTGTGTGTTATGTGTTTGCATGAGTGGCGAGGATGTAAATACCCAAACGATGACTTAGTCAAAGAGATGGAGCCAATTTGATTCCAAGGAGGATTTGATCAAACCAACTAGATGGATTTTCTTCTACCCAATTCCTATTCAAACACCTAATCAAATCCTACTAAATCTAACTATATTTGATTCTCCATATCCATGCACCATCCATCCACATGCTAGCCATCTACATCCTAGCCGAATTGCAAAAACCCAAGCATACCCTATTTAAATGAAAGCATTCATTGTGAAACAGAAGGGATGGCCACAGAAAAAACCCCCAAAGAAACTCACGCACCCCTTCAAAGAGATCTGCTGCCGAATTTTTTCCTCAAAAAAGCCTAAGCCTCAAGCACAACCGAAAAATGTTGATAGCCTAGCAACCGAAATCTGAGGTGAATGATGCAAGTTCTCCTCAAAGGCATAAGAGCACACGGCACAAGTTCCAGGGGAGTAGGGGAGTAGTTGAAGAAAGCTTATTTGTGATTTGTTTATTTCACTTTTGTTTCCACTAACCCTTTTTGCATTACAGGTTGCTGTTTTGGTATTGGGCAAACAAAAGTACAAGGGGGGGGGGGGGGGGGGGGGGGGGCGAAATCTGTCTGACATGCACCAAGGACAAAGCAAGGGCACCTAAGGAAAAGAGAAGCTCACGTGTAGCCTTGGCCGAAATCAATATCCAGTTGATTGAAGGCCTCAATACATATAACTTAGGCTACAATACATGTATCCCAGGAGTCTTTGAAGTGTTTTTGTTGCAGGCACAAAGTTTTAAAGCTATCAATTCAGAGCACCCCACTTGGTTGCTTGCAGGACATTGAAAAGGGAATATCAAAGAGATTTAAATCTCCAAGCCACCGAAGTTTGACCCCATGCCGAATTCATAAGAGGGCTACATTCAAGAGGTAAGTTTTATTACATAATTGCATTAAAAGGCTGGTCTTTGTTTTACAGGGAATCCAACCTTGCAGCCGTAAAGTTGAAGAGTAAGCTGCCATCCAATTGGAAAGAGGGATTAATATAAAAGGAGCAATCAAAGAGGAGGAGCCAAAATTTTTTAATACAATCCCACATGCACATGCAGCCGTAATATATGACTAGGAGATTGGAGCATGCAGTGAGATGATTGCCTTGCAACTTTAACACTAAGCCGTAACTTGCTGATTGAGTTGTCGAGAGATTACTACTACTTGCCAGGTGACTTTGGCCTGTGGTGATTGACGAAGACGACGACGCTACACAAACTGAGCCTTCTAAACTCTGTTCTTTATTATTTTGTGTAGTTTTTGTGTTAGATATTTGTAAGGGAAACTTTACCGTTACTTGTGATTTTTTGGGGACTTAACAAGTTGGGGCTCGTCAAGGGTGAGAGCATCTGACTAGGTTGATAGTGTAGAGCACGCGGGAGTGTATACGAGATAGGTGAGAGTTGATTGTTGTCTTGACTCATTATAGCTGTACCTTGATTACATATTAATCTAATAGTTGCTTTTGGGGCTGGACGTAGGTCGTGGGGACGACCGAACCAGGGTAAATCTGCTGTGCATCTATGTCTGCTTATTTATTTACCCTGCATATCTGCATCTGTGCTTATAACTGCGTGTGTTTGTTCGTGGGTTGCACGAATATTTTTATTAGCCTATTCACCTCCCCCTCTAGGCTACGATCTATATCCAATAAGTGGTATCAAATACAGTTTAGAGGATCTAGTCCAATTTTAATTAGGTGACCATGAATATATCTGATTGTGCATTTACTGAAGGTCAGTCTAGAGACTGTCCCCCTAAGTTTAACGGTGTAGACTTTGCATATTGGAAGGCTAGGATGAAAATCTATTTAGTGTCTGTAGATTATGATGTGTGGGATATTGTTGAAAATGGTTATAGTCTACCCACTATTAAAATTGAAGACACTGTTATGATTAAGCCTAAAGACAAGTGGGATATAGCTGATAAGAAAATTTATACTCTTAATGGTAAAGCTATGAATGCGCTTATATGCTCTCTTGATAAATCTGAGTTTAATCGTATCTCACATTGTCTAACTGCGCAGGAAATATGACATACGATGGAGGTGATACGCAGGAAATATGGCGCTGCTAAGTACAGAATATGAGAATTTCCACATGCTGCCATCTTAGTCCATCAAGGAGATGTTCGCGAGATTCACAGACATCGTATATAAATCCAGCTCCCTCGGTAAGCCATACTCTAGCCATGAACAGGTACGAAAGATCTTAAGGGCGCTGCCAAGCTCGTTCATGCCTAAAGTCACTGCTATTCAAGAAGCTAAGGATTTATCAACGATGAGAGTGGAGGACTTAATAGGCAGCCTGATGTCCCACGAGCTTGAGCTGCAAAGTATAGAAGCTAGAGGAAACTTGATGAAAAAGCCAAAGCTCCCATACCATTAGCTCTTCAAGCTAACGATGAGGATCTTGATGAGGAGCAAGCTCTAATGGTCAGAAACTTCAGAAGATACATTCAGACTGACCAAGGAAGAGCTGAGATGGGAAAAAGGTTTACTCGTTCCAATAATTTTAATTCTGATAGAATTTCCTCTGGGCAGAAATCTACTAATAAAATGGAATGTTTTAAATGCATGAGGAAAGGACACATGAGGAGGAACTGCCCACAACATACAACAAATGTCGCAGAGAAGAAAGGAAAAGCCAAAGTGCTAACCTGGGACATGGACAGCAAAGCAGAGGATGAGGACGAGGAGCATGAAGCCCACTCCGTCATGTGCTTAATGGGCAAACAAAATGAGGTAGAATCCTGCACTAAAGCCGAATTTTTGAATATTTGCAAAGGTATGCAATCTAAAATAATGAGCTAGAATCTACTATAGATGATTATAGAGAGGGCAACTTTGAATTGAAACAAGAAAACAATGACTTTTCTAAAGAAATTGATAAACTTAAAGAAGAACTTGTTGCATGTAACTCCACCATTAATATGCTGAAAATAGAGAAAGCTAGCCTGCCTGAAAAAGATGATTGCCACTCTTGTCCCTCTTTGTTAAAAGATATTAGCATGTATAAGCAAGATTTGATAAAGCTTGAAACTGAAAATGAATTGCTTACTGAAAAGATTAACATGCTAAATCTTGAACTTAAGGAAAAAATGGGTGATTTTGAAAAGAAAGAATAGGAAAACAAGCGAGCTTTCATAAGTAAATGCGCTTTGATTGTGACGAAAATGCGCATTTGAAATCCAAAGTCACTAGTCTAGAATTTTTATTAAAGAAATTTTCTATTGGAAAACAAAATTTGGATATTATTCTTGGAAATCAACTTTATGGCGATAATAGGCGAGGACTAGGATATGGTCTCAAAAATGTTGAAAAAATAAAATGTAGAAAAGTTCACATTGAAATAACAAAGGTTGGAAATTTTCATGCAAAGTGCTCTACATGTGGTTGCGTTGGTCATGTCTCTTATTATTGCAAATATAGGACTAATAACATTAAGTTCAAACAAATATGGGTTCCTAAAGATTTGATGACTAACGTGAGTGGACCTTGTTGGATTTCAAAGTCACACATAACATCTACTGTGTAGGTGAGGAGGAGACTTGGCTAGGAGCTATGGATTGAACGTTTCACTTATTCTGTTCCTTAGCCAAATGACGACGCGACGGTATATATCTCTCTCTGAACCTAATGCATACCTTCATAGCATCTTTTGTTAGCATTTTTTTGTGTGCTTAACTTATTTTTAATTTGTATGCTCGTTTGTTTGATTTTAGCTTGTTTAGTTCTTCAAAAAAATTGAATAAAACAAAAAGCAAAAAAATAGAGCTTAATGCATATCTTTCTCTTTGCGTCATTCAAGTATTATAAATGAATGATAATCATATCCATGTAGAAGGTGTAGTATTATTATTATGGCTACTTGCGCATGTTTTATTTCATATTAGCCATGACAAGTTCAATGAATTGATAATATGATTTCTACACCTACTCTCACTTCCACGAACTTTAAACTATGTTGTACATCTCGAGATACTATTTATGAATATTGGAAAGTGAATGTATGATGAATAATAACTGAAAATCTAAGGGATATAATGTATGTTGCCATGGATAAAAATTGAGCTAAAAAGAATTGGTTTTCATGTTATGAAAAATGAAAAAGATAGTAAACATGCTCCGTAAGAAAAATGGATACAATCATTGGCAATTACACTACCCACAGTATCCAACATAAGCTTTATGGGTAATCTTTAGCGTTGGTGTTTTTACTCGTCAAGCAATGTCACCCCACATCTAAGAGTCCTTTTAGGCTATGTTTTGGGGTGTGATACCTTGAACTCATTTTTAATGAGGTGGGGAAAATCAATCCTAGGTGATATAAAGTATTTGGAAAATGATGGATTGGTTTTGGTTGGATTTATAAAAGTATCTCCCTTTGTACTTCTATGTTTAATAATTGCACTTACACATTGGTGCTGAATTCAAAATAATGATTTTCATTGTATTTGAAGTGCTATCATATGGATGTCGACATGCAAATGCTAGCTATAGTCTATAATGCTCTTTTATTTTGCATAAGGTATTGGTTTTAAAACTTCATGAATATACTTTTGATGATGACAAAGGGGGAGAAAATATTGGAAGATTTGGTATTAATTAATGTGTGGTGGTGGTGGTACAACTTGGTATTCTTGGTATTCCGTGTTGGTACTACATGGTATTCTTGGTATTCCGTATTGGTATTCCGTATTCGGTACTATTTGTGGTACTACATGGGTAAATACATGTTCAAGGGGGAGCATGAAAATAGGGGGAGCATGGTAGACATACTAGTGCTATTGTATTGCATGCTTGTGTGCTTGAACATAATGTATTACATATTTGCATACATCCCCCATTGCACTACACACATGTCACGATGATAATGTTTAAATCGTTAAAGTGCAAATCTTGTATTGGTTTGTCATCATCAAAAGGGGGAGATTGTTGGAAACAACGATCTAGGACTTAATGTTTGATGATGACAAACATTTTTGAACGATTTGATGTGTGTGTTAAGTGTTTGCAGGAGTGGCGAGGATGTAAATACCCAAACGATGACTTAGTCAAAGAGATGGAGCCAATTTGATTCCAAGGAGGATTTGATCAAACCAACTAGATGGATTTGCTTCTACCCAATTCCTATTCAAACATCTAATCAAATCCTACTAAATCTATCTATATTTGATTCTCCATATCCATGCACCATCCATCCACATGCTAGCCATCTACATCCTAGCCGAATTGCAAAAACCCTAGCATACCCTATTTAAATGAAAGAATTCATTATGAAACAGAAGGGACGGCCACAAAAAAAACCCCAAAGAAACTCACACACCCCTTCAAAGAGAGCTGCTACCGAATTTTTTTCCTAAAAAAGCATAAGCCTCAAGCACAGCCGAAAAATGTTGATAGCCTAGCAACCGAAATCGAAGGTGAATGATGCAAGTTCTCATCATAGGCACAAGAGCACAAGGTACAAGTTCCAGGGGAGTAAGGGAGTAGTTGAAGAAAGCTTATTTGTGATTTGTTTATTTCACTTTTGTTTCCACTAACCCTTTTTGCATTGTAGGTTGCTGTTTTGGTGTTGGGCAAACAAAAGTACAAGGGGGGCCGAAATCTCTCTAACATGCACCAAGGACAAAGCAAGGGCACCTAAGGAAAAGAGAAGCTCACGTGTAACCTTGGCTGAAATCAATATCCAGTTGATTCAAGGCCGCAATACATGTAACTCAGGCCACAATACATGTATCCCAGGAATCTTTGAAGTGTTTTTGTTACAGGCACAAAGTTTTAAAGCTATCAATTCAGAGCACCCCACTTGGTTGCTTGCAGGACATTGAAAAGGGAATATCAAAGAGATTTAAATCTCCAAGCCACCGAAGTTTAACCCCATGCCGAATTCATCAGAGGGATACATTCAAGAGGTAAGTTTTATTATATAACTGCTTTAAAAGGCTGGTCTTTGTTTTGCAGGGAATCCAACCTTGCAGCCGTAAAGTTGAAGAGTAAGCTGCCATCCAATTGGAGAGAGGGATTAATATAAAAGGAGTAATCAAAGATGAGGAGCCGAAATTTTTTAATACAATCCCACATCCACATGCAGCCACAATATATGACTAGGAGATTGGAGCATGTAGTGAGATGATTGCCTTGCAACTTGAACACTAAACCATAACTTGCTGAGTGAGTTGCTGAGAGACTACTACTCACCAGCTGACTTTTGGGTGCTGATTGACGAAGACGACGCCGCTACACAAACTGAGCCTTCTAAACTCTGTTCTTTATTATTTTGTGTAGTTGTTGTGTTAGATCTTCGTAGGGAAAGCTTTACCGTTACTTGTGATTTTTTGGGGACTTGACGAGTTGAGGCTCGTCAAGGGTGAGAGCATCTGACTAGGTTGATAGTGTAGAGCACGCGGGAGTGCATATGAGCTAGGTGAGAGTTGATTGTGGTCTTGACTCATTATAGCTGTACCTTGATTACATATTAATCTAGTAGTTGCTTTCGGGGCTGGACGAAGGTTGTAGGGACGACCGAACTAGGGTAAATATGATGTGCATCTGTGTCTGCTTATTTATTTACCCTGCATATTTGCATCTGTGCTTATAACTGCATGTGTTTGTTCATGGATTGCACGAATATTTTTATTAGCCTGTTCACCCCCACTCTAGGCTACGATCTAGATCTAACATTTACTTCATTTGCCACTCGTGCCTCAAGTGATTCAACACCATTCATCGGGTTCACCTCGGTTTCATGGTTTGGAACCACCCCCAACTTCGCATGTGCTCCGCCGTCTCTTCGAGATATTGCCAAGCATCACTTGGTGTTTTATCAAAGAACGAACCATTGCACATCACATCCATTTGTTGTTTCGATGATGGAAGAAGTCCATCATAAAAGAAGGCAATAGTTCGGCATTGATCAAAACCATGATGTGGGCATTCCAAAAGTAAATCTTTAAATCTTTCCCGCGCTTGGTTTAAAGTTTCATTATCGCATTGGTTGAAGTTCATGATTTGCTTCTTCAAGGTTTAAGTCCTGCACAATGGAAAAAATTCCTTTAGGAATTCGGATTGTAACTCAGACCAAGTAGAAATAGATATAGGCTTTAGAGCGTTCAACCAATGTCTAGCCTTATCTTTTAGATAAAATGGAAAAAGTTTAAGATATACTGCATCGGGACTAATTTTTCCATTTAGGCATATGGAACACACCTCAGTAAAAATTCTCAAGTGTTCATAAGGGTGCTCATTTTCCAAAACGTGGTAAATGGGTAAGAGTTGAATTGTTTTCGGTTTAATCTCAAATGAGTAAGCATCGGGTTTCAATATAATGCAAGAATCAGAAATACTCATTGGCGGCATATACGTGTCTCTAAATGTCATGTGTGTGCCACGTGAAGTGTTATTGTTTTTGTTGTCGGCCATTTTTTTAAAGGTCGACAAAGAAAAAGATAAAATAAAAGTAGATATACAAAGAATATTCACAAGAAATTTGAAAGAATCTCACCAACCACCGAAGTAACCCAAATTTCATATAAAATACAAAACGGTTGTCCCCGGCAACGGCGCCAAATGCTTGACGCGTCGCAAAAAGATGCGCACTACTCCCAAGAATAGGAGGTCGTCAAGTAGTAATTTCTGGTGAGCCAGGGTCGGATCACAGGGACAATTCGTATGCGTTTATGCTATCTTCAGGTCAATGAAGATGTGAGAGGGTGAGAGACAAAACCACCTTTCAAAGGTGAAGATTTGGATCAAAGGGTGTGTGTGATGGTTACCAAAAAGAACAAAAAATAAACAAGTAAAATAAAGGTTGGGATGCAAATGAGAGAAATGTGTGTGGATTGTGGTTTCATTAGAGAGTATGGCTTAGCTATTCAATCTCCAATTGATGACTCAACTCCACATCCTTGTCAAGGTTTGTGAAACCGGAAGATTTCCCTATTGAGAATAAAACCAAACACGTTTAGCTCAATTGTGAGGCTTTCAGGCCACATAACCGGATGGTGCATTCTTGGAGTTCAAATCAATGTGTTAGCATCAAGTGCAATTATTGGATTGATGATTTCAAGTATAAAGCATGATTAGTTAACCCTCGCGGTTCAACACCTTGCAGGCCCCTCTACGTGTATATGCACGTAGATAATGCCTCGCGGCATATCATCCTCATTGGATCCCTCTATGGGTAATGCATGATGAAAAGAGTGTGAAATCAATCAATGCAATAGCTACACAATTCTAGGCCATGGATAATTGAAGGTTAATCATACAAATCCTAACTACATCACAATCCAACGCACAAAGAGATTAGCTACACATGAGAGCAAAAATATTCACCATTGCATTCATATTCATAAGTTCATACATAGAGAATGAGACAAAATGAAATACAATACAAGGGTTAAGAAATATATCACCAAATGGAAGCTCTTCTCCTCCTCAATCAGATCCTAGAAAATGGGGGCAGAAATCTCCCAAAAACTATACAAAACCCTAATCTAAAACTAAGAGAGAAAACCCTAAAAATGGAAAGTATTTGAAGCTAATGGTGGAGATCCCTTAATTACATCTGAATAATGGGGTTTTATACCCTCATAGGGTTCACATCTCAACCCTCCAAAATATCATCCAATGGACATCATCGACTGGAGAGAAATCGGTTTAAGAAAAATCCGATTCTTGCAGCATAGATTCGGCAGAAAAACATGCGATAGGCCACTGTCGAACTGGTGACAATCGCATGTTGTTGGTCAGGCAGGCGATTGCTGTGAATTACACAGACGACTATGAATGACACATGCACCTGTCTTTTGTGCATCAGTCGACTGCTGCGGTAGTGGACAAATTGACAGAGAGTTGGCTTTCTTTCGTTTTTCAGGAGAAGATGAAATAGTCGACTGCTGTTGAAAGAACAGGCGACTGCACAGTCGTATAGGCGCCCGTCAATCCTTCAGCAGGCGCCTGTATTGCACTCTAGCTTTCTTCAGTTGGGGCTTCAAGATGACAGTCGACTGTCGTTGTAAGGACAATCGACTGTCCTGGCTCCAGGTTCACTTCTCCATTTACTTGATTATGTCCCCTTCGGGACTCTTGAAAAATACAGAAAAATATGTAAAAATACAATTCATATTTATAAAGCTGTGGAGA
Organism: Scilla litardierei; assembly: GCA_030789695.1. Lineage (NCBI taxonomy): Eukaryota > Viridiplantae > Streptophyta > Magnoliopsida > Asparagales > Asparagaceae > Scilla > Scilla litardierei. The sequence continues at coordinate 294,405,578 of CM061142.1, read as the reverse complement.
GTGAAATTGTGCCGAATTAAAATCATATGCTCAAAAGATGATGAATTAACACAAATATAGTTAAGAGAGCATGATTCACTGAGTTATATGCACAAGATGGAAAGATTATGGGGCTAAAATATACAATATTCAATCATAATTACACCCCCAACTAGCTTTTTGCTAATCTCTAGCAAAATTAGCGATTAATTCCAAAACAACAATAACCTTTTCCATGGATTGTTGGCATGTCTCAAGTGTGTTGAAGAACGATATAGAATGGCAAAACTTTCAGGTCTATGCACTCATCCCTAAAGCCGTATTCTCAATTCTCAAACACATCCCCACAATCCACCTCTAAGCTTTGCAAAGTCTTAGGATTTGACAATCTCATGGTAAAAATCTTGAAATTCTCAAGCTTATGGCTCATTAACACTAAGTCCTTTTAAAGCTTATGATAGTGAGTTGTGATTCAATTTCATGCGTTTACTCAAATATCATAGCAAATTTTTGCCTTATTCAAAGTACCATTGTCTTATTCAAATGCGCACAAGTGCGCTTATTATGATAGGATTTGATAGCATTCATTCGAGCAACTCCAAAAATCAATTCACTCTATAGGGATTGATGTGTATGAACCTAGCTTGAATTTTTAAAACTTCTAAGGCCTAACCACTTGGTTGCAAAAACTAAGGCCTTTATGTCACGCCCCGCTTCCCAAGTATGGAAGGCGAGACGCGAAGAGGTCCGCTCAGACTGGAGCTGTGAAGCTACAGTCTGATTATCGTCTGTGTGTACATCCAATCGCAGATTCTTGCATGGCAAAAGAAACAATAATAATAATAATATTTGAAAGCAGTTAAAGATTAACCAACATTCAACATAACATCCAACATTATGCAGAGATAGTCATAAAAGGAAAGTACAGAGTCTGAAAAGAAGGCCCAAGCATGGCCGAAACAAAAACAACATAAGGTGATACGCACCAAAGAGTCTAACAACAACAATCTAGGAAAGTAAACAACAACTAGGAAAGCCTCCTGCTGAGACTAGGACTGGTCTTCGGTGTCCTCGAACTGGACGCCAGCAAAAGCCTCGGGCTCGACGTCAGTAAATTGCTCGTCCTCAGCAACAAACTCAGACTTTAAACCTGACATGTGACATTCAAAGAGAAAAAGGCACATGTCAGCAAAAATCTCCAAAAAGGAAAGGGAGACTTTTGTGCAAGGAAACGTAAAAGCAAAGAGTACAACTAGCAGTTCTAAAATAATGATGATGACATGGCATGATATTTTAATGAATGCGGCAGTTATAATGAACATGATATTTGCAATGCATGACACGTCGTAGCAAGAGCTACTAAACAATATTCACGATTTCACGATTAACGTGTATTCACGATGTGCACAGGGTTTACGCCTTTCAGCTGAAGTTGCTGATCAGGCACACTTCTACGCTAAGTGATCGCTTAACCTTACCCCCCACGTGTGTATGGACCGGCGCCCATCTTCGGGATCATGAGCCAGGAAGTGTTCATGAGTTGGCATAGGGGTGCACCTAGCCTCATTCATGATGTAGGAGTTAAAATCCTACTCGTTGCAACTTATATTTCAATAGTAGCATATGCTACACAATCATGACCAACATTCAATGCATGACATGACATGATATGCATCATGATAGCAGATATTGAATTGTGTACAGTTATAACCAAAATAAACATGACATGTGATGTGCATGAATTGACATGGTAAGGGTGTTGGATCTAGCTTCGTTGTCAAGCTAGATCCAGTATGGTGTCGGATCTAGCTTTGTTGTCAAGCTAGATCAAATATGGCGTCTAGGCGACTAGCATTTCACCGCCTAGTCTCTTTTACACAATTTCACAGAATGGCCTAAACATGGCCTAACAAACGACTAAGCAAGTTTCACTTGCCGGAAAATAGCGTCCGAATCCTCAGTTCAACAGTTTGGAATCTCTTCCTATGTGCTCAATCAACAATCACCAATCATACAGTCCCGTATTATTAAATCTCAATTAGTTATTTAACCAACACAATAAAACTTACAATTTTTATCTTGTTTAAACATGCGGTGTTTGGGTTTCCAACGGTTCGGGATTAACCTCAACAAGACGCGAGAGCTACACTGACGTCGGGTAGCGACGTCAAGGGTTGCACTCCGGTAGCGATCGAGGTACAGATACGGCTAGCGGTGAAGACGGCGACAACTAGCGACCATGGCATGGTAACGAGCAACACGAACGTCGGTGGCAAGGGAAGGCCGTGAGAGGGTCTTGCAGCCTAGGGCACAGCCGTGTGGATCTGGGCTGCCGTCGAGGGGGTGCGTAGCAACGGCACAGCGAGCAAAGGAGTTGTGCGGCTGTCAATGGTGCGTGCGGCCTGCTGTGGTTGCTTGCACGCGCAAGGGCGCAGCTGAGGGAGAGGGATGCAGCCTAGGCTGCCAAAGAGGGGACACCGGTGACTCAGGGTGGCCGGAGGACAGATCGATGACAGTTCAAGGCTGGCCGTGGGTTTCAAAGAGAGGGTGTTCGACAGTTTTTATAGGGAGAGGAGGGGGTTTTGTGGCTGTTTTGAGGGTGGGGGAGGTGGTTGCGCGGCTGGGGAAGATGGCCGAAGCAAGGGGACGAGAGGGTGGCAGTTCGAGGTGGCCGGCGTGGCTGGCCAGCAGCAAGGAGGGTTGGCCATGAGTTTTAAGATGGGGATGGTGTTCGGCAGTTTTTGTTTTCGGATGTGGGGAGTTTTGTGCGGCTATGTGTGGAGGATGAGGAGAGAGATGACCGGGGGATGGCCGTGGTGGTTGCCCGACGGCAAGGTGGTCGGCAAGGGCTAGGGTCGACGGCTGTCAATGGGAATGAAAACCTAGGGCTAGGTTTACGTTCTAATAGAGGAGAAGTTGCTAAATGGGGTTGCAAAAGGAGTGCACTTAGGTTGATTGGAGAGAGTGTGTGTGAGAAGTGGAGGGTAGACTTAGGGTGTCAATAGTTAAGGAAATATTTCACATGATACGTATTAAACATATAGATTTAATTAAGATTTTGATTAAGATATTTGAAATTCGAATTAATTAGGCTAATTATAGGTTGATTGTAATTAGGGTGATGAGTCGGTCTAACAATGTCCGATAATTATAAGAAAAATACCGGGACGATCGTGTCGACGAGAGGGTCGAGACTACGATGGTCGGTCACGTGCTAGGTTAGCAGGAAATGGAACTAAAAATAAAAAGATCAAACGTCGAATTCTAAAGTTACGAAACCCCTTTAAACAAAGTTGTTTTGTGGAAGAACGACCCGTGAAATGACGTTCACAAAACATTCCACAAATAAGTACTCTTTAAGATGGTCACAACAATATAGAACATCGCACGTTCGGGATACAAGAAGAGATGACAAAAATACGCGTACGAAAAGAAAGTACGTGTACGAAAAACACACGATCGAAAAGCGACCGTGACACTTTACATCCCAAAGAGGTCTCATATGGGTAGTAGAAATCTTGAGCGTCTAGCTAGGGGGTTGAGTGCAAAACCAACGAAAATACATTTAATTGCCCTAACACATAGAGTTACAACACACAAAAGAATGCCACAATCCATTTCAAAAGTAGATGTCAAACATGGTGTTTTGGAAAATCTCAATACATTGATATTGGAGGACTAAGCAAAATGCTAACATGGAATGGAGAGAGACAAAAACCTTCCTTTTGGGTTATAACCTTCAAAGATGAAAATTTTCAATTTGTCTCATTTATTCTATATATATACGAAAAATTAAAACTTTTTCAAAACTTCGCATATCCTAATCACACCCCCCCAACTTGAAATGGATATTTTCCTCAATGTTTGGAAAGGGGATAAGGAATATGGACAATTATTATGGTATGCAGAAGTAAAGATATTAAAGAAAAGATTTATTTATAGCTAATTATACTAAGTGATGGAAGGAATACACCTTGTTGTTATCACTCGAAAGTGAGTCCATAATCCGCATGGTGTTCCTCCCCATGCTAAGGCCTAGGATGGTACTTAAAACTTTGCCCGGATCGAATGGAAAACTCCAATCCTCAAGCTCCTTCAAGATCTTCAGAAATGTTCCACAAGCCATGAGCAAAATGGTGTAAAGATTAGTGGAGTCTTCCAGCAATGGCCCATCTAAATGGTGCTTGTCTTTCGTGGCCAATCCATCCATCTTATCATTTGGCTTCCAAAAATGGATTACTTCTTGAAAGTTCCGGTCTATAGCTCTCTCCTCGAACCAATCCCAAATGGGATCAACTCCATTGGGGAGCACATCAATTAAGTTTCTTTTTCCAAGGTGATGGGTATCTCCAATCTCCTACAAACAGGGAATATGATTAACATTTGCAATAAGGGAGTCAAAGTTATTCACGGAATGTTCATGAATAAGCTCAAAATTTTCATCACCAAAAATGTGTACCATGTTTACCTCACTCTCCTCCATCTCTTTTGGCAAATGGCATTTATTGAAGATATTCAAGTCTATGGTCATGTTGCCAAAAGAAATCTTAAGCTTGCCATTCCTACAATTAATGATGGCATCACATGTAGCGAGGAATGGCCTTCGTAAGATAATGGGGAGAGGAGTAGCAAGTTGGGGTCCTTGAATATCTAAAACTATGAAGTCCATGGGGAAATAAAATTTGTCCACTTGGACACGAACGTCCTCAATACAACCCCTAGGAATTTTCACAGATTTATCAGCAAGTTGGAGAATGATGGGTGTGGCCTTCAATTCTCCAAGACCCAATTGCTTGTAAACAGGGAATGGCAATAAATTGGCACTAGACCCAAGATCAAGGATAGCGTGCTCGATTTTTGTAGTACCAATGGTACAATGAATAGTGGGTGAGCTAGGATCCTTGAATTTGGGTGGGGTGTCCTGATGAAAAATTGAGCTAACCTGATGTGTAATGAAGGCCTTTTTCTTAGAACTTAGCTTTCTTTTTATAGTGCAAATGTCCTTAATAAATTTAGCATAAACAGGTACTTGGTTAATAGCATCGAGAAGTGGTATATTAATATGACATTTTTGAAAATTTTCTCGAATTTCATCATGGCACTTATCTTTATTTGGAGGAAGGAGCCTATGTAAGTATGGTACTTGAGGGGTGTAAGCATTGGACTCTTCAATTCTTGGTGTCTTTGACTTTGTGCATTTGCTTGAATTCTCCTCGAGCACCTCATGTTGTACATGCTCATCATCCTCCACCTCAATCTCGGGAGTGACCAAAAGATGATTTGGCTTGGCAATGTCTCTTCCACTTCGTAGCATGGTAACCGCATGGCAATGGTTGAAGTCTGTTCCCTTTTCTAATGTAGCCGTCAAGCTCGCATCATTCTCCGTGAGTTGTTGAATTTGTTGTTGTTGCAATTGTTGGAAGTTCATCATTTGTTGGAGTGTGGCGGTGAGTGATTGCAAATGTGTTTGGTTGTCATGTTCCACTTAGCTTTGTTGATCAACCATGTTCACCGACATCAAATTGATCTCTTGCATTCTTCTCCTAACTTCATTTGCCACTCGTGCCTCAAGTGATTCAACACCATTCATCGAGTTCACCTAGGTTTCATGGTTTGGAACCACCCCCCAACTTCGCATGTGTTTCGCCGTCTCTTCGAGATATTGCCAAGCATCACTTGGTGTTTTATCAAAGAACGAACCATTGCACATCACATCCATTTGTTGTTTCGATGATGGAAGAAGTCCATCATAAAAGTAGGCAATAGTTCGGCATTGATCAAAATCGTGATGTGGGCATTCCAAAAGTAAATCTTTGAATCTTTCCCACGCTTGGTCAAAAGTTTCATTATTGCATTGGTTGAAGTTCATGATTTGCTTCTTCAAGGTTTGAGTCCTGCACAATGGAAAAAATTTCTTTAGGAATTCGGATTGTAACCCAGACCAAGTAGATATAGATTTAGGCTTTAGAGCGTTCAACCAATTTTAGATAAAATGGAAAAAGTTTAAGATATACTGCATCGGGACTAATTTTTCCATTTAGGCATATGGAACATACCTTAGTAAAAGTTCTCAAGTGTTCAGAAGGGTGCTCATTTTCCAAACCGTGGTAAATAGGTAAGAGTTGAATTTTTTTCGGTCTAATCTCAAATGAGTAAGCATCGGGTTTCAATATAATGCAAGAATCAGAAATAATCATAGGCAGCATATACGTGTCTCTCAATGTCATGTGTGTGCCACATGAAGTGTTATTGTTGTTGTTGTCGGCCATTTTTTAAGGTCGACAAATGAAAAGATAAAATAAAAGTGGATATACAAAGAAGATTCGCAAGAAAGTTGGAAGAATCTCACCAATTACCCAAGTAACCCAAATTTCGTATAAAATGTAAAACTGTTGTCAGCGGCAATGGCGCCAAATGCTTGACACGTCGCAAAAAGATGCGCACTACTCCCAAGAATAGGAGTTCGGCAAGGAGTAATTTCTGGTGAGCCCAGGGTTAGATCACAGGGACAATTCGTCTGCGTTCATGCTATCTTCCGATCAACAAAAATGTGAGAGGGTGAGAGACAAAACCACCTTTTGAAGGCGATTATTTGGATCAAGGGGGGGGGGGGGGGGGTGTGTGTGTGATGGTTACCAAAAAGAACAAGAAATAAACAAGTAAAATAAAGGTTGGGATGCAAATAAGAGGAATGTGTGCGGATTATGGTTTCATTAGAGAGTATGGCTTAGCTATTCAATCTCTAATTGATGACTCAACTTCACATCCATGTCAAGGTATGTGAAATCGAAAGATTTCCATATTGAGAATAAAACCAAACACGTTTAGCTTAATTGTGAGGCTTTCAGGCCACACAACCGGATGGCGTATTCTTGGAGTTCAAATCAACGTGTTAGCATCAAGTGCAATTATTGGATTTATGATTTCAAGTATAAAGCATGATTAGCTAAACCTCGCGGTTCAACACCTTGCAGGCCCCTCTACGGGTATATGCATGTAGATAGTGCCTTGCGGTATATCATCCTCATTGAATCCCTCTACGGGTAATGCATGATGAAAAGAGTGTGAAATCAATCAATGCAATAGCTACACAATCCTATGCCATGGATACTTGAAAGTTAATCATACAAATCCTAACTACATCACAATCCAACACACAAAGAGATTAGCTACACATGAGAGCAAAAATATTCACCATTGCATTCATATTCATAAGTTCATACATAAAGAATGAGACAAAATGAAATACAATACAAGGGTTAAGAAAGATATCACCAAATAGAAGCTCTTCTCCTCCTCTATCGGATCCCAGAAAACGGGGGCATAAATCTCCCAAAAACTATACAAACCCCTAATCTAAAACTAAGAGAGAAAACCCTAAAAATGGAAAGTATTTGAAGCTAATGGTGGAGATCCCTTAATTACATCTGAATAATGGGGTTTTATATACCCCATAGGGTTCACATCTCATCTCTCCAAAATATCATCCAACGGCCAGCATCGACTGGAGAGAAATCGGGTTAAGAAAACCCGATTCACGCAGCACAGATTCGGCAGAAAACCCCGCGACATGCGACTGTCGAACTGGTGACAGTCGCATGTTGTTGGTCAGGCATGCGACTGTTGTGAATTGCACAGGTGACTGTGAATGACACCGGCGCCTGTCTTTTGTGCATCAGTCGCCTGCTGCAGCAGTGGACAAATTGACAGAGAGTTGGCTTTCTTTCGTTCTTCAGGAGGAGATGAAACAACCAACTGCTGTTGAAAGAACATGCGACTGCACAGTCGTACAGGTGCCTGTCAATCCTTCAGCATGCGCCTGTATTGCACTCTAGCTTGCTCTAGTCAGGGCTTCAAGATGACAGTCGACTGTCATTGTAAGGACAGTCGACTATCCTGGCTCCATGTTCACTTCTCCATTTACTTGATTTTGTCCCCTTCGGGACTCCTAAAAAATCCAGAGAAATATGTAAAAATACAATTCATATTTATAAAGCTTTGGAGAGTGAAATTATGCCGAAATAAAATTGTATGCTCAAAAGATGATAAATTAACACAAATATAGTTAAGAGAGCATGATTCAATAAGTTATATGAACAAGAGGGAATGATTATGGGGCTAAAATATACAATATTCAATTATAATCACACCCCCAACTAGCTTTTTGCTAGTCTTTAGCAAAATTAGCGATCAATTCCAAAACAAAATAACCTTTTCCATGGATTGTTGGCATGTCTCAAGTGTATTGAAGAATGATATAGAATAGCAAAACTTTCAGGCCTATGCACTCATCCCTAAAGCCTTATTCTCAATTCTCATACACATCCCCACAATCCACCACTAAGCTTTGCAAAGTCTTAGGATTTGACAATCTCATGGTAAAAATCTTGAAATTCTCAAGCTTGTGGTACATTAACACTAAATCCTTTTAAAGCTTATGATAATGAGTTGTGATTCAATTTCATGCGTTTACTCAAATATCATGGAAAATTTTTGCCGTATTCAAAGTACCATGACAAAAGTTTTTGCCTTATTCAAATGCGCACAAGTGCACTTATTATGATAGGATTTGATAGCATTCTTTTGAGCAACTCCAAAAATCAATTCAATCTTTAAGGATTGATGTGTATGAACCTAGCTTTAATTTTTAAAACTTCTAAGACCAAACCACTTGGTTGCTAAAACTAAGGCCTTTACATCCCAAAGGGGTCTCATATTGGTAGTAGACATCTTAAGCGTCTAGCTAGGGGGTTGAGTGCAAAACCAACGAAAAAACGTTTAATTGCCCTAACATATAGGGTTACAACACACCAAAGGATGCCACAATCCATTTCAAAAGTAGATATCAAACATGGTGTTTTGGAAAATCTCACTACATTGATATTAGAGGACTAAGCAAAACACTAACATGGAATGGAGAGAGACAAAACCATGCTTTTTGGGTGATAATCTTCAAAGATGAAAAATTTCAATTTGTCTCATTTATTCTATATATATACACACACACACACACACACACGAAAAACTAAAACTTTTTCAAAACTTCGCATATCCTAATCACACCCCTTACTTGAAATGGACATTGTCCTCAATGTTTGGAAATGGGATAAGGAATATGGACAATTATTATGGTATGCAAAAGTAAAGATATTAAAGAAAAGATTTATTTATAGCTAATTATACTAAGTGATGGAAGGAATACACCTTGTTGTTATCACTCGAAAGTGAGTCCATAATCCGCATGGTGTTCCTCCCCATGCCAAGGCCTTGGATGGTACTTAAAGACTTGCCCGGATCGAATGGAAAACTCCAATCCTCAAGCTCCTTCAAGATCTTTAGAAATGTTCCACAAGCCATGAGCAAAATGGCGTAAAGATTAGTGGAGTCTTCCAGCAATGGCCCATCTAAATGGTGCTTATCTTTCGTGGACAACCCATCCATCTTATCATTTGGCTTCCAAATATGGATGACTTCTTGAAAGTTCCAGTCTATATCTCTCTCCTCGAACCAATCGCAAATGGGATCAACTCCATTGGAGAGCACATCAATTAAGTTTCTTTTTCCAAGGTGATGGGTATCTCCAATCCCCTGCAAACAGGGAATATGATTAACATTTGCAATAAGAGAGTCAAAGTTATTCACGGAATGTTCATGAATAAGCTCAAAATTTTCATCACCAAAAATGTGTACCATGTTTACCTCACTCTCCTCCATCTCTTTTGGCAAATGGCATTTATTGAAAATATTCAAGTCTATGGTCATGTTGCCAAAAGAAATCTTAAGTTGGCCATTCCTACAATTAATGATGGCATCACATGTAGCGAGGAATGGCCTTCCTAAGATAATGGGGAGAGGAGTAGCAAGTTGGGGTCCTTGAATATCTAAAACTATGAAGTCCATGGGGAAATAAAATTTGTCCACTTGGACAGGAACGTCCTCAATACAACCCCTAGGAATTTTCACAAATTTATCAGCAAGTTGGAGAATGATGGGTGTGGCCTTCAATTCTCCAAGACCCAATTGCTTGTAAACATGGAATGACTTCATGCGGATGAATAGAACTCTCATGGAGAAGGTTAGATGCATGAGGCTTCATGCGGGGTTGCCAAAGTCTTTTTTGGGCGGAGACCGTTAACCATGCTTGCTATGTAGTGAATAGATCGACTTCAAAAGCTCTTAACATCAAGTTGGCCGAAGAGATGTGGAGTGGTAAGGAAGTAGATTACACTCTTCTAAAGGTGTTCGGGTTCCTGGCATACACACATGTTCCGCATGATGAAAGGTCAAAGCTTGATGCTAAGTCACATAAGTGCATTTTCCTTGCTTTTGAAAAGGGTGTGAACGGGTACAAGCTTTGGGATCCAGTCAATATGAAGAAATTGTGTAGTATGGATGTTATGTTTGATGAGTCTATTATGCTATCAATGGATCTTCAAGATCAATGTTGTGTGAATTAAAGCTCTCGATATTTATAACAGCAAGCGCACGGCGTCGTCGTAGCACTTAACGGGTCGTTCACATGGAGGTTATGTAATTGAGTACTAGTTAATCCTAGGTTGTGATTAGCTCTGTGGATGGTTTTATAGAATAGGGAGAATGAAATAAAATGAAAGGACTCTAGGGCTAGGTATTTCTCTAATGTGGGTTGAATATGTGGACGAACTTGTTGTATAGCTATTGTATAGATCCTAGGGTATGGGTGTCTAACCTAAGGGAGTCACCTCCCCCCCACTTCCTTGATGCTATGATAGGATCTTCCCCTCGTGTTAGCACTTGTCGTTCGTCAGGTTACCATCTACCCATAACCCCCTGATGTAAATATATGGGTTTTGCGTACGTAATTCTGATCTTATTTGTACGCGTATAATTTTTGTATATTTCTAAGAATTTTTCTCTAATTTTTATTATAAGAAATTTATTTTTAAATGATTTAAAACATTATTAGATTAATGATATGTGTTGTATTTGATTGTAATACATGGTATAATGGGGTATATATTATTATCTAAGTATTCCTATTTTCCTAAAAATAATTTTTTTTGGAAACCCCGCAAGATGACTCATAAGTCTCTAGGTGGCATATGCATTGATCCTAAACATGCCACATAATGGGACATTTGGCTCTTGATTAAGATAGAAGATGAGGATGAGGATGAGTTTATTTGTTAGAAGAAAAAGATAAAAACAAAAAGGAAAAACCAAAAACCAAAAACCAAAAGAAAAAAAGAAGGAAGAAACCCAACCTGACTTCCCACCCACCCCTACCCACCCACCCGCCTCTGACCAAATCAACCTAGGCCGAATCCCCTTTAATCACCCCTTGTTCATTTTAACAAATACAATTTCCCTCATTTCTGCCTCTCTCTTGGAGCTTGAAGTTTGGAAGAAGGAAGAAGCCTTGGAGAGGAAGATGAATGGTCTAAACTAGAGAATAAAGAGAAAGACAATTGAGGTAGGATCTCTAACCATGCTAGTTAGGATACTAAGCTAGAATTGTGTAGGAAAGAAAAATTATATCGTGTTAATTAAAACTTACAAATTTATACTTAATATGGTGTTTTAATCTGATGTATACATCTAATGTACGATCAGCAAATAATTATTACAATGTCTTAGTGATTGAAGAGAATTTGTATACAATGACACTTGTAAATTGAAACTGCATGTATAGATAAAGGAGAGGTTAATCTAATGTAAATGGCATACATTAGATTTTTTTTGTAATGTGATATATCCATTATGTACATGGCCAGGAACAACTGAAAAAAGGGTTATTAATTTTTTTTCCATTAGCAACTTACATGATAATGTATGTGCTGGTCTATTTGATATTAAAATAGTGGATATATCATATACTTGAATTGCCTTTTAGAAATCCAAATTTGGTATTTCTAGGGCTAATTAATGTTATTCAAAAGTTTACTTATTCTAATTTGTGGAAGTAATTGGTGGAAATGTTTTAACCTCTCCTTTGTTTAACTAAATCAACTTTAGCCTCCATATGGACATTGTTAACTTGTGAATAAGTAAACTTTTGAATAACTATAAATTTCTAACATATTGCCATAATGATGCATGGTGTGATTATATGTAACAAGAAACTGATATAATTTGTAAATAACCAACTTAACTCATACCAGTGAAACAAAATATAACATATTACCTCACGAAGCATGTTATGGCCTAATCCAGATTTCTACTGTTACGTTAGTCCAAAACATTTGTTTATACTACGTCTGTTCAGTACTAATTATGTTTGTTATAATTATTACACATCATTAATAATACTAAACATGCATAACCAATAAATCATGTTCCAGTGTTAAGTTTGTTTTGCAAATTAAACCAACATTTACTTGTTAATATAATTGTATGTGCATATGGGCTAGTAAGTCAATGCCACTCATGATGTTATTATGGACAAATCCCTTAGAAGTCAAATTTTTGGACATGTAGATTTTTCATGTTATTAGTCATATTAGAATTAAAAATTTGTTGAGGAATGCCATGTTGAAAAATTAAGTATGGAGCATATGTAAGGAGATAAAAGCCCTTGCGGCAATTTATCCTAATATAACATCTTGTTCGTATATACAAAAGGTAATAATTGTCCTAGTATAAATTCTATGAATCAAATACTTTAACAATTTCCTTAGACTAAAAGTGAGGTCATTACGTATTAAGATGTAAATCTCGATTGTGATAAGTAAATGGCCGACAAGAACTTAAGTCTTAAAACGTTTATGGTCATAGATGTGTCGAGAAAATGATATCGGCACATCAGACAGACCATTGTGTCTTTCATGGTCATAGAAGAGTTATTAAATGGTTAAACTTTAACTGACTGTCATTAATAACTCTAGAGTAATGATAGGCAAGTTGGTCCTTAAGACCTGAAGTCATTTGTACAAACCTGTGTGTGAATAGTGTCACTTAGATCTATGATCTAGCTTCGAGGCCAGGCCTGCTGAAAGGTCTTAGGTTGGGTTACACCTGAAGCATACGAGGTAAGTATATGAATTAGATGGGATTCTTCTCTTTCGTTAAAGGAAATTTAGTGCCACAGGCTCAGTATGGTTCTTTATGCTAAACCTCGGCCGGGGTACATTGTAGGATGTACAATGTGTATATAACAAAGACCGATGTATACTGACCGATGCTGGCCTAGTCCATGCAGGGACATAGTTATGGCGAAGGGACTAAAACTGTGGTATTCATCACTAACACAGTCAGAGTGATCCCGACGACACTTTTGTCGATGGGTCAATCACGTAAGTATGATTCTGAAACAGGGACGACACCTACTGCTCGTAGTTACTATCGTCTAGGGGTTTTGAGCCTCAACCTGTAGTAAGGGTCAGGCTGCAGGGTCTCACATCGAGTTCATTTCACGTCTTAGTAATAGGAAGAATTTAGGAGGCGTGCACTCGGGTGAACGAGAATAATAAAAGTCTCTAAAGAGTTAAGTCGACCTATATTAAATAAAATTTAATAAAGGTCGCATAAGTTTTCAGCAATTAAATGAGATTTAATAATGTCGCAAAATGTTTGCGACTTTAGCGTTAGTAGAATGCTGAATGGGATTATTGCATATGATGCAAATAGGTATAAAATACATTATAAATAGTTTATAATAATATTTTGATACATATAAATGCATATAACTGGATAGATGGATCTTTAGGATGGTCCCATCCGAACCAAGCTTTCCAACTAATTTGGAATCGGCCCAATCGGAGTTATAGAACTCAAGTTATGGCTCAAAAGGCCAGAACTGGGCTTTTGCCCAATTCTGGTCTGACCTGACCTAGTTGGACTGGGCTAGCCCGCCCAACTGGGCAGGGGCTAGCTCGCCCGTCGGCTCTTCGGGCTGAGCCCCAACTGGGCAGGGGCTAGCCCGCCCGCTGAGCCCAGTCGGCTCTTCGGGCTGAGCCCACCTACAAATGCGGGTGAGCCAATACGCATTGTGGTCGGGTGAGCCAGGCCACCTCGTGGGGCGAGCGGGCTGATTCCCCCGCTCTATGGGCGGGCAAGCCCGCTTGTGCAGGCGGGTCAAACCCGCCCGCACTGTAGCGGGCGGGATAGCCCGTGCGCCCAGGCACGGGCTGGCACCCAGATTGGACTGGGAGCACCCTTTGGGCGCTCCCAGTTGGCCATGGGCCCCACCTGAGGGGTCCAAACTTCCGAAAACCCTAGGAGGGTTGTGACAGCTACGAATTAGCCGAATTTTGACATTTTGCTCAACTTTGAGTAATTGTTTGAGGGGTCAAACGAAGTCGGAATTCATCGCCGTTCGTATGCATTCGCCGTTCATAGCTCTTCGAATTGATAGGTTGTAGCATTTCTAAAGCTCAACGGTGAGGGAGAATTAATTCGTTAAATTTAGCCTTTATGAAAGGCTAACTAACTTAATTAATTCTCTAATTTTAATTTAGTCCCATATCGGATATGATAAGAAGGGGAGAGCTGGCCACCTATATAAATAGGGGCCAACGCTCTCCTTGAAAACTTGCACCAAGTCTCTGAAAATTGAGAAGCTCACAAAAGTTTTGGGCACGCTCAAAATTCAAGACAGAAATTATTCTCTCCTATTTTCTTCCGTTTCCTTCACGTTCGTTCTAGCAAAACGATGTGGAGGATTTGGATTTTGATCTGAAGTCTAAGATGTCGGATCGAGCTCAAGTGAAATCTTCTTCGTCAAGTGATTGGCCCAGAAGCGCAGTGTCGGCTAGCTACGGGTGGATCGGTTCGTGGGCACAGAGGCGATAAGCTAGGGGAGCGGAAGGCGGTTCGGTACACCTTGCCGTTGTAAGCAAGGTTCCGGGTATGTGGTTAAATAAGCTTTCTTTAATAATTATGTTGCAGTAGTTTTAGATATTTCTTGGGGTGGTCAGATCCACCCCAAGTTAGCAGAGATCCTGACTTAGGGTCTTGAAGCCTTAGGGTGTTTGTTAAATAGTTTAACAATTTATTAATTTTTGCTGCTTTATTTCTGCTTCTATAGTCCGTCCGACGTAGGACGGGCATAGAATTGTGCCCTAAGGGTCCATCAAAACCATTCAGTGGTATCGGAGCTCTAGGTTTGCATGTTGATCTTAGGACTGCGATGTTAATAATTAAATGAATGCCTTTTATTGCATATAATAGATTTTAACTTTATACGATACTGTTAAAATTAAAATCCCCTTTATTTGAAATGTTTTTAAAAAAATTGTTTTATGTGATAAATTTTTTTTAGAAACCTGAAATTCTTTTACGATGATTTTTAAACCCAAGTTTTGGAATTAAAAATTATGTGATAATTTTTTATGAAACCATTAATTTTATTAGATAAAATTTTTAAGTTTTAAAGTCATGTTTAAATTTAAGTGTTAAATTTAAGAATACATGTTAATTGTTTATTAGATATGATGTTCTATTTAATTGTTAAATAGTTGGATGCCTAATTTTATGCGACAAATATTAGTGTAGTTTATGTTTAATGGCCATACTATACCATTGCTTGATTATTTGATAATTCAAGAAAACTTTTAGGTTAGCCATTAATACCACTTTAAAATTTATAAGATGAACTTTAAATGATATGCTATGTTTTAATAAAGCGTTACAACCCTTTCAAACCTGATTCCCGATTAGGGTAGTCCTTTTAACGACGATTATTATTTTAATCGTTATAATAACAATTTTCACTAAATGACTACACTTTAAAGTGTTGTAATCTATATTTATTAAAATCCTAATAATGATTAGGGTAGCACGTTGAAACAAATGAACCTTATAGTTGATAAGGAATTAATAAAAGTTATTAACGAATCCTAATAAATTTTGAATTTAAGGATTCCACTAGTTGATAGGATTAACTAGTTTTAATAAAAGCCTTTTAGTTTATGGCACAGATATATAAATGATAAGCCTCGTTCAATGGACCATGATACCGGTCAATGTGTTTGGCTAAGTTTATTGGGTCACCCTAGCTAGATTGTGGTAAAGTGATCCTGGCTTAGTCAATTCCCTGGACGTGTCTGCTGGACCGCAATGACACGAATCATGATTATATAACACCCTGAACTATATATAGGTTTAATACGTTAATAATCCTTTTCAAGATAAAACGTAGCCCTCCTTGTTTTAGAACTTAGGAACTATATGATCCATATTACAGTTGTTGAGCACACTCAAGCTGTGACAGGGCAACCTTATAGAAAACAACTTCTTATTACATATGATGTAGTCTAAGCCTTGACCCAAACCGCCGGGTCGTGAATACACCGAGCGCCGGTGCAAGTTAAGCTAGACACAAAAATAAGGGTCCGACTAGGCTAGCCATTATGATTTGGATGAGCACACTCATGATCATAAGTGGATAGGGGTAAAATTATATAGGGAATCATATTTAATATGATTGATGAAGAGTTCGTCTGCCAACTGCAGAGTCAAACAACTTGTTGAGCACACTCAAGGTTGTGAGACTCAGGGTGGTTGGATCCCTCTTCCACACAATTTTAATTATAATAAATTGTTTATTATTATGGCTTAAAAATTCTTTAAAAATAGTCGGAGAATATAGTTTAATAAAAATCTCTTAAACTATACAAGAACATTTGCTAATTCAATGTCTATTCATAATGCAGTATGGAGTCGGGTCTAAAATTCATTATCGAGAAGAACGTGCTTAACTACAAGGATTAGCTTAGGAACATAAAGCTGGTCCTCTCGCTAGCCAGGATTGGATACATACTGACGGAAGACACTCTGGAAAGGCCTGACGAGGATGCCACCAACGAGGAAAGGGATGCTTATAAGCAGTACCAAAGGGATGCAGAGAAGGCCAGGTACCTTACTCTGGCCTCTATGACCAATGACCTGCAAAGGAAGCACGAACATATGGATGTTTGTAGCATGCTTCTGAATGCAGAGGAATTGTATGGCAAGCGTTCTAGAGAGTGAACAGAAACAAAAAATGGATGAAAATGTGCGAAAAGTGTGGTGGAGTGGCATGAAACGTGAAGGGAAAACTATATGGAAAACATACGAAATAACACTCATCAATCAACAAGATGGTGATGTTAAAGGCAAGAAAGTGGCACAAGAAGTCTCATTTGAATTGGATGACTTGGGAAGAACTCAAACTTCACAATGGGAAGAGGGGAGTTCAAGCCATGGTACAAAGAAAGAGATCCCTCAAGAAGAGCCATATAGCATTGCTCAAGGAAGGATGAAAAGAACCACAAAGTCACCTAATATGCTCAGATATGAGCAAGTGGAAGAGGCTCATTATGCTCTTGCCATTAGTGCTGGTGAGCCCAGTTCATTTCAAGATGCTATCGATTCACATGGAAGAGAAGAATGGTTGGAGGCAAGGGTGGAGGAGATGAAATCTCTCTATAAGAATTCCGTGTGGGAGTTAGTGTCAAAACCAAAGGACCGTAAATCGGTGGCTTGCAAATGGATCTATAGGATGAAGAAACCTTTGCATGAAAAGGACAAAAAAACTTTCAAAGCAAGGTTGGTAGCGAAGGGGTACTCACACAAGGTTTGTGTAATGCCTTGTCCCCATACGTACGGATGTTAAGTATGTATTTTCGATCGTATTTATACGCATGTACAGTTAGTGATATATACATGTACATATGTATGAATATGTGTGTACATCTGCCATATCTATATTATGATTCTATATTATAAGGAGAACGTGGACATGAGCGAAATTTTGCACATACAGCCATTGAATAAACCGTAGAAAAGCATGGGGTAAGGTGATATATCGTTATACAAAGCTAAGGTATTATCACAAAAGTCAACCATAAAATTTCGTAAAAACAAATTTCAATTCGAGATTCTTAAATGAACCGTGCCCGCGGGCACGGGTTATGACTAGTATGTATATATATGCATATATCTATTTATGTACTTTTGGTGGTATATATGTGTGTGTATTGTATATCAGTGAACAACTACGTATATATCTGTGTACATCTATGCATATATCTTTGTACAGTTTATTAAATATGCTTGTGTAGTATCTGTGGGTATAGATCTTCATCTATCTATGTACATATTCTTGTATATTGACGTGCGTTTATATTTCATATATTTGCGCACGTTTTCTTCCGTGTTTTTCCGTATTTTACCGCCGTCTTATATTCGTTTTCTCGTGTTTTCTTGTTTTCTTTCACTTTCCGTGTTTTTCGTATTTTGCAGGAATTTACCGGCGTAGGGGACATAAAACGATGATATCATGAGTCCCCGAAGCAGCGGGAGGAGCAGCGCGCGATCCAGAGGGTCAAACGATGATGATCGCTATTTCTCAGCCCTCAACTGACCGAGTGGACTAGCCACCCGGTCGGTTGATGCACACGTATCCGACCCGAACGGTTGCAGAAGAAGAGTAGCAGCTCACCCGATCGGTTCATTGATCGGGTGAACCGACGGAACTCTCTGTCTTTTTGGACGTGATTCCAACCGATCGGGTGACTTATCACCCGATCGGTTCATCTGTAGCCGTAACTCCTCATTTGGCGAACCGACGGCGCCACCCGATTACCTCAGCATCCGGTTGAAGATCTTCAAAGCTCTCACCCGATCGGTTGACCCATCAACTGATCGGGAGGCGATTTTTCTGCGGGTTCTGGACCCGAACAGCTAGGGTTTCTTTAGGGGCTATAAATACACAATGTTGGCCAAATGTTGGGGGGACTTCTTCAGTTTTTTAGGGCTTTTGCCCCTTTCTCTTGTGAGATTTATATTAGTTTAGATTAGGTTTTTGGTTAATAAATCTTATATTGGATTGAAGGTTCAAACTCAAGATAAGTATTTCTTTTCCTTGTTTTCCATTATTTTGTGTTGTATTTGTTTTGCTTCATGATGAATGTTTGTATGTCTTTTGCGTTGTTTGTTTATATGTTTTTCATCATGGAGTAGTATTGATGAACCCTAATACGGGTTAGGGTAGGATTGATGCTTGGAAATTTACATTTGGCTTGGTTGCATGGCATGTGTTCGATGAAATGCGTCAATGGGGATTTCTAGCAATCTGGGTCCAATTCGTACGTCAACACACTAGTTGTGTTGGGGGTTGGGGTCCGGTGTCTTGTCCAGTAAAGACCCGCTTCGATGTATTGCTAGAAATCACATTCGACCTATTTGGCCATTAGGGTTACGCGGGGGCGTTTCATTGTCATTGGCGGGAGAAAGACTGCATCTGACCATCAGGCCAAGGGGGAATAAACTTGGCGGTTTACTCCCTAGCCACAGCTCACGACCCTAGCGTTGACATTGAGTCCTCGCGCGTGGGAACGGCTTGGATGAAATGTTGGGAGTTATCATTGTGGCCTTAATGCTCCCGGTTGCAGAGGGTGTTAATGGACATGGGAATGCCCACCGTCCGGAACCGGGTCGGCCTAGTGTACTTGGCATCGACCGGAATATCAGGCCATGGACTCTAGGTACCACCTTTTGGGGCAATGTCTCACCCTGGGTCAAGTCAAATGCCAAGTGTCATGACTGCTCTAGCCCGTGTTAGCGGGGATTCATTTCGTGTCTTTTTTATTTCTTCTCTTTATTTCTACACTTCACCCATATCATCCGCGTAGCTAGCACACAACCTAGGCGAGGCTAGTAACCATTCAAGCCATCCACCTCCCTGAGTTCGATAAACCCGCACCCTACACTAACCGTGCACTTGCGGTAAAACGACACCGCGTCCAAACCGTAAACGGGGCGCCGGTCAAGTTTTTGGCGTCGTTGCCGGGGAGGCGTTCGGTTTGATATTAGCTTAGCTTGGGTTCGTTAGACTACGCATAAAAACACAAAAAATTTTTTTTTTAAAAAAAGAAAAATTTCCCCCCACCATTATATTATCTTTTTGTTATTCTCTTGTGCTATTGACGCTCCTATCTAGTTTTCTTATTTTTGTTGTCCAGGTATCTTTGATATTACCATGTGGAGATCAAATTTCGATGCTCAGATGGGAGGATACGATCCTTATTCAGTTGTGGTTTGTGAGACTTGTGGGATGGTTGGGCACATGTATTATGATTGCCCATTTACGCTTGAGAGCCTCCCCCTACCCCAAGGCCAAACATTTTCCCACAACCTTAGCCCAAACACCTCCCATCCATTTCCTCAACCTTATACCCCTCAACAAATACAAGAAGAATCAAGCCTCGTGTCTCTCCTTGAAAGTGCCATGTTTAACCAAGGCCAAATATTACAAAACTTGATGGTACCAATCACCGAGCCTACACCGAGGAGAGGGGATGAAGGAGAGGATATACCCACTTTCATGGTTGAGACCACCATGCCATCGGCCACCATAGACACATCTCAAGACGATACCCCATTTTTCCATCACTACCACTTGGACGACGAAGCATTTTTTGATGATGATAGTGAGGATGGGGTGATTTCTCTGGGATTTGTGGGAGAGACTTCTCATCTTGATTTGGATACCCCACATGAGTCCTACGAGGGCACCGAGGAGACCACAGAGCTTATGCATACCAGCGAGGAGGATGTGTGTGAGGACACGGACACCACGACAACATACGAGTGGTCCGCTCCACATCCACCTCCACTGTCATCTCTGTTGCTGCTTCTTCCTTGTTCTGTGGTCAACCACGAGGATGTCATTCAGGACATCAGGTAGATGGTGGAGCATGAGCGTATCGTTGAGGAGGATGTGCATGAGGGCTTGGATACGATGGTCCACTCCATGGAGCCCGAGTCACATCTACCTTTACCGTCGCTCTCCACTTCTTCTGTGGCTGAGCATCTACTTGAGCATATTGCCCCTATTCAGGGAGATTTTCATACTCACTCTCACTCCACTTTTGAGTCTCGATTTTCACTTCCTATTTCTTTAGACTCATATATTTTTGACACACCATATCTCTCGCAGGACACAAGATCTACTTCCCTTGAGGTATGCTACGGTGTGTCACCACTTGGAGAGCCACTTCTCATGGACAGTGAGGATTTGGTCGTCGCTAGTACAGAGGATAGCGAGCCATTCTCAGGGAGTATTCGTCACCCTTTTATTATTTTTCCATCTTGTGTTGATGATTATCTCTAGGATACATTTATTTTGGAAAATAATTTCTTGCCATGGGCTAATGCACCTCGTCCTTTGCAGGTCACAGGTGGATACCTACTACGGATGCTTGGAGGTGCATTGCTTGGGTCCATTGGCACACGTGGCACAGCGCTTCTGGCGGAGCCACAGAAGGAGCTGTTAGAGCAGCTACCTGCCCCACTTCAGATCTTGCATCCGCCTATGCTCAGGTGTATCCTAATCCAGTAGTGTAAAAATTTACCGCTTTCTAGTTTAGATTTGAATAATCTCGTCTCCTCTCATTAGCGAGGGGAGCGTATTGACGTGCGTTTATATTTCATATATTCACGCACGTTTTCTTTTGTGTTTCCCCGTGTTTTTTGCCGTCTTTTATTCGTTTTCTTGTATTTTCTCGTTTTCTTTCACTTTTACTTTGTTTATCCATGTTTGCAGGAGGTTGACCACGTAGGGGATGTTTAACGATGATATCCCAAGTCCCCGGAGCAACGGGAGGAGTCACGCGTGATCCAGGGGGTCATATGCCAAAGAATACATCTTTCAGCCCCTCACCTGGTCGGTTGGTCATCTCCAACCGATCGGGTGATGCACGCGTGCACCACCCGGTCTCAGCCAGAGCTCACATGGAAGTCACCCGACCGGTTCGCAGACCGGTTCAGTGGGGGCCTGTTCTCAGTTTTCTCGAGCAAAATGCCAACCGATCGGGTGACTCTCACCCGATCGGTTCATATGTAGCTGAAGATGTGGAGCTGAAGACATGGGCACCAAACCGATCGCTTCACCCGACGGCTCCAAGATCCAACCGGTCACTCAAGAACTCACCCGACCGGTTCATGTGATCGGGTGAAAGCTCGCCGTTTTCTGTTATTATTTTGTAACGGATCAACCGATCGGTTGACTTGTCAACCGATCGGTTGATGCGAGAGTCTATAAATAGAACCCCTAGGGTTCCAGAAACGAGAGCTGCGAGTTTTTTACTGTTTTCTCACTTTGTGACGGCTGTAATTTCTGTTCTTTTGTAAGTTTTCAGATCTTCCTCAAATTTTAGTATTGTCTTAATTACTCTATTACTCCCGCATTACAATCGTCTGATTATGATTCCAACGGTTAATTTTTATTTAGATCGCTTTTTCATGGATTTTTGTGAGTAGTTCTCAAATCTGGGATTTTGGTGGAAACCCCTTCGGGGGCTCTTCCCGATGCGTCCATAGGGTTAGGAAATCGATAGCGATTAGGAATCTAACAGTTACGCGGGGTGTTTCATTATCATAGGCGGGAAAAAGACCGCCTTTGACTATTGGGCCAAGGGGGAATAAACTTGGCGGTTGACTCCCTAGCCATAGCTCACACCCATAGCGTAGACGTCGAATCCTAGCACGCGGGAGCGGCATGATGAGACGTTGGGAGTTATCGTTGTGGGCTTAGTGCTCCTAGGATCGATCAGTGTTAATGGATACGGGAGTGCCCACTGATTGAATCCGGGAAGTCCGGTGTATCATCCTGGGCACCGACCGGAATATCGGGCCCATGGGATGCCGGTACCACTTTCAGAGGCAACGTCTCTCCATTAGACCCTAATTCCGATCGCTATCCATACCCGTAGGTCGTATCGGCGAGAGTCTCTCGTCGGGTTGGAAACCAAAGTCCCGGGTTTTCTTTCTTGTTGTTCATACCCTTTATTTCTTTTCGTGACAACCATTTACCGATTCGGGCTAGCTCGCCCCCCGGGGTGATTTTGGTCCTACCTGACCCAAGCACAACCTCGCCTCCCTGAGTTCGATAAACCCGCACCCTACACTAACCGTGCACTTGCGGTAAACAACACCGCGCCCATACCGTAAACCCGGGGCACCGGTCAAGTTTATGGCGCCGTTGCCGGGGAGGCAACGTGCTTGTTATTTTAGGATCTCTTGAACCCTCGTGTCTAGCTCTCATCCCTACATCGTGATAATTTTCGCATTCTCCTTTTTCTTTTTTCTTTTTCTTATTTTTATTTCTTATTTTATCTGTTTCTTTCCCACTTGTCGCTTCACGGGTGTTTGTTGTTTTTCATGCGCAGGAGGTCGAGGAGTCTTGACGACTTGATTCCCCTCGATCCAGAGATTAACGCCACCCTTAGGCGTTTGGCCGTCGAGAAGCGAAGAAGAGAGGATCCCGAATCCATGGAGGAGAACACCCCACCTCACAAGTCCCTGTTGGAGTACTCGATGCCATCCATCGAGTCGACTTCCGCCATCCGTTCTCCAGCTATTGCGGCCCAAAGCTTCGAGCTGAAGCCGTCTTTAGTGACATGGATCCAGCAGGACCAGTTTGCGGGTGCACCCATGGAGAGCCCGATCGAGCACCTAGACTCCTTCTTGGAGAAATGTGACACCTTCCGGATTAATGGTGTCACGACAGAGGCTATCCGTCTGAAGCTGTTCCCCTTCTCTTTGCGAGACAAAGCCAAGCACTTGCTTAGGGGGAAGGACCCCAACACTTTCAACACATGGGAGAAGCTCTCCAATGCTTTTCTGACGAAGTTCTTTCCTCCGGGGAAGACCATGAAGTTGAGGAGTGAGATCTCCTCCTTCTCCCAGGCCAGCCACGAGTCCTTGCATGAAGCTTGGACGAGATATAAGGAAATGCAAAGAAGATGCCCTCACCATGAGCTTCCGAAGTGGCAGATTATTAATCTGTTCTACAATAGGTTGAGGGATGACCTGAAATCTTCTATGGACGCCGCGGCTGGGGGTTCCTTCATGTCTAGGAGCGAGGAAGATGCCGGACATATTCTGGAAAATATGGCATCCAACAATGAGCGGTGGTGTGACGAGAGAGCCACACCAAGATCCGGGGGTATACACAGAGTCGAGGACGTCGACAAACTTTCAAGCAAGTTCGACTTGCTTTCGACCCAGATCTCCGCACTAATGGTAGGAGCCGGTGGGGCCTGTACACAGCAAAGTTCAGCGGTAGAATCCGAATTCTTTGGGGAATTCGACGGTGGTGACATCTCACCATCGTTGGATCAGGCGGGCGCACTATTTTACAACCCCACGGGAAATGCGCCGTATCCGCCAAGGACCAATTCCAACCTCGCCTACTCTCCAAACAACCGGAACCACCCAAACTTCAGTTACCGGCCACCATTTCAGCCCTCACCGCCTCAGCAGCCGCAGCAACAAACTTATCAGCCGGCTAGGCCATAGCAGAGTCAGGTTCAGCAGCAACCGTTTCAGCAGCAACCATTTCAGCAGCAACCTCAGCAACAATTTTACTCCCCCAGGAATCAGCAGCCATTCCAGCAGCAGCAGCAGTATGGCCAACAGAGGGCCGTCTCTCCGGTTGAGTCTCTCTTGACTCAATATATTACCAACCAGGAGAAGATCAATCAAAAGCTGGAAATGGGTCAGCGGACCCTCACGGACCAAGTAACCCAGCTGGGGTTACAAGTGGCGAACCTTTCAAGGTCACAAAACCAATTACCGCCACAACCGGAGGTGAACCCGAGGGGAGCAACCCAAACATCGGCACTCGTGCACGAGCACGCAAATGTGTCCGCTATCGTTCTGAGAAGCGGGACACAAATTCCTACTAGAGTGCCCCCTAGCAAACCGGAAGCACCATTGGTCGTTGAGAGACCGATCGAAAAATCAAACGACGCCGGTGCTTCGTCATCAAATCCTATGACTCCGGAGGGAGTCTCTGAAGAAGGGAAGAAGAAGAAGGAGGAAGGGAGCCCGAAAGTGTTCAAACCCGTTGTGCCATTTCCACAACGGTTAGCTCAGGCCAAACTTGATGAGAAATATGGCAAGTTCTTCGCCATGGTCAAGGACCTAAGCCTGCAAATCCCTTTCCTAGAAGCAATCGAAACAATCCCCTCCTATGCAAAATTCCTGAAAGATTTGGTGACGAGAGGGTCTAGAAAGGAGAAAGTAGTGTTGACGGCGGAATGTAGCGCTCTTATCCAGAGGGCAAATCCGCCGAAACTCAAGGACCCGGGGAGCTTCTCAATTCCTTGCACGATCGGGGCAGTAAAGATTCATCGTGCACTCGTCGATCTCGGAGCGAGTGTTAGTTTGATGCCCTTGTTGATGTATAGAAGGATAGGAATGGGTGATTTGGAGCCCACCAGTATGACCCTACAACTAGCTAACCGGTCGGTCAAATATCCGGTGGGAATTGTGGATGACCTCCCCGTTAATGTAAGAGGGGTGCATGTGCCAGTGGACTTCGTAGTCATGGACATGCCTGAAGACGCACACACCCCGATCATCCTGGGACGGCCTTTCATGGCCACTGCTGGCGTTTTGATAGATGTGAAGAACGGAAAACTTTCTCTAAACGTCAGCGGAGAAAAAGTTGAATTTGATCTGGGGTTGTCCATGAAGTACCCCGATCCCCCTGATGACCCTCGGTGTAATTTGCTTGATGTAGAAGAAGAAAAGGCCGCTGAAGAGAGCTCCTGGGAGATTCTCTTAAGAAACCCCCCCGATGACTTGGGGAATTTAGAAGACCAAGACAGCCCCGAGAACAAAGAAGCTGCTGGAAAAACGAGTGCAGCAAGAACGACCCCTCCCAGATTCCCCAAGGCTCCTCCTGCGAGGAGAACGGGGAAAGAGCCTATGGACCTCACTAAAGACGAGGTCCGGATCCTAAAGAAGATGGCGGGAAGCGCCAACACGAAAGAGAAGCCCCGGATCCCAAGAACAAGGAGAGGGTAGTTGAGCAAGTATTTCTCCAGCCGCTGACTACTCCAAAGGCCTTCAGCTCCAATGAAGAAGAGATGCCGAACTTCGGGCATCACCCGTATCAACCACCGTGAACATCTCTTGCGGGCGTCGAGCCAACGACGTTAAACAAGTGCGCTTCATGGGAGGCAACCCATGTTCTAAACTTTTTCCCCACTTTTAGTGTTATTTTTTATTTTATTTTATCTATTTTTATAAATAAAATCAGCCGCGAGAACATCCGTTCAGGGACTTAGACAATCTGTTGGCTTTTGTAGGAAACAAAGCCCCAACCGATCGGTTGATAACTCACCCGATCGGTTGGGATGTATCAGATACATGCCAAGATCTGTCCCCAAATGACCCGATCGGTTGAGGAATGAAGAGACCGGGTGACAGACCGGGTGAGCTGGGGAGAACTCTCGGAAATTTTTGGGGAATATCAACCGATCGGTTGAGTTCGAGCGCGATCGGTTGATGCGACCAGGTGAGCAGCCCTCAGTTCTCGGGAAAATGAGTGGAGCGGCCAACCGATCGGTTGACAAGTCAACCGACCGGTTCGCATGTAGCAGTTCTTCGGCAAGAAATTTCGACCTAACCGTCAACCGATCGGGTGACAAGTCACCCGATCGGTTCGACTTAAAACCCTATATAAACCCCCCCTACCACCCGCTCGTTTTCATCTTCGCCCGATCGCCAAAATCGCCGTCGTTTCGCCTTCCTCTCCTCCCCAACGACCGATTCTCACTCCCCCATGTCCTCTACTCCTCCATTTCCCCGCCATCTCCCTACCCGTCCACCATCGATTTCCCTCCATTCTCCTCGATCCCTCTCACACACAAAACCCTAACTTTCACCCATTCTCCCCAACATCGAAACTTGTTGAAGAAATCGCCGCGGCTCCACAGCGTGCTCCTATCGCGTAGCATCGGGGCGTCTACGAGCAGCGATCTTCATCTCATTTGGGTAAACTCGCTCCTTTGCTCAATTTTTATTTTTACCCCAGATATTCCATCTGCTCGTTGGTCGTATTTCGTGTTTGTGTTGATTCATTGTACTTTTACATACTCGCACACACACAAGACACCCGCACAATGCCTCCCCGCCGTGTTAAACCCACCGACGCCAGCTCTTCGAACCCTAGGCCCACCCGTCGCGCTCGTCGCGCACAGCCCCCCGCTCAGCCCACCACCTCCAACCCATCTACCCTCGATCAAGACCAAGCCGATCGATTCACGACCATGATCCTCCTAGCTGGGCAGGGTGGTCGGATAACCGAGGAGTCTGTTGACCGAGACCTCCCCTTTCTTCAAAGCTTCATTCGCCACATCCGTGAAGACCCACCCGACGTCTCCGAGCTCCACATTCCACCCCCCACGACCCCCGGTCCACAGCACAGGCCCCCGTCACCACCTCCAGAGGGTGGTGCCCCTGCTTGATCTTCCTTTCCCTCTTTTGCCCCCCCATATTTGTGCCCATCTGTCTTTTCGGGGCCCTGCTTTGTCTCTGTCGGAGGGGGGGCCATTCGCGTGTCACTTTCTGATTTCACCTTATTTGTTTTTGACTCCCCCTTGCATATCTCTGCATTTCATTGATCATATCATTTCGCTAGCATTGTCTGGTCTAGCTTGGGGGACGTCTATTTTGGTGTGCTGTCGTGTTTTGTTTGTTTTTCTCATTTTTGTGTGTGTGTGCTTGTTTTTCATTTTTTGAGTGTCGTGTCGTGTGGTTTTATTTTTATTTTCGTGTTGTTTGATTTTGATTTTGATCTTTCTTTCTTTTTCAGTTTCATCTATGTGTTTTCCTCGTTTTCATTTCTTTTTGTGTCAGTGCGTATTCCCCCCCATTTTCATTGCCCTCCCGTACTCACTCGTATTGCATTGAGGGCAATGCAAACTTCAGCTTGGGGGAGTCGCACTGTGTGCATCGTTTGAGTCCTTCTTTTTCATTTTTTGTGTCGTTTTCATCGTGTTTTTATTTTTTTCTTTTCTTCTTTTTAGCTCTTTCTCCTAGAGATGAATCCTATGATGAATCGCCACAAAGTCACACACACCTAGCATTGCATCGATAATCACACTCACTAACCCTAGGATTTCGAGTCCTCTTGCATTTCACGCATTGTGGGTCCACTTAGCTTTCTTGTGAGTCGTGCGTCGTGCCTATCTATTTGGTGTGCTTCTGCTTTGTGATTTTACTTTATATACCTGTCCAGGAATGACCCCTAGATTATCATGCTTCGATTTGAATATGCGGTATTTTTTTCTACTATATGCATGCTATATTTATATCGTATATTTCAATTCGCATGCGTCGGGATTCCACAACTAAGGACTAGGATAACCCATTTAGCCTATGCTCTATTTAGCGAGAATAGTTTCCTTTGCCCGAGTGTTTAGATTTCGACTTCTTTTTTGTTTTACATGGTGCAAATCCCCTCGTCGTGTACCGTTCTCCCACTTGGGAGAGTGCACATGTGTATAGCCAAAAACCCAAAAATCCAAAAGAAAAATAGAAAAAAGGAAAAGAAAAACCCAAAAAGAGAAGAAAAGAAAAATTTTGTATAGCCGAAAAGCCAAAAAATATACAAATGCACAAAACCCAAAAAAAAATTCCCGTGTTAATATTTTTTCCTACTTGCCGAGAATAAAGGGAAGGTGAGAATTTGCACCGAGTGTTCTACTCCACATCATCTCAACCCCCATCGTTTTCGAAAACACTTGGCTTAGGAACTTTTTAGCTAGTATCTAGGCTATAGTGGTGTGATTTCCTTAACCCTAGTTGTGGAGTCCCTGACGCATGATATGTTTCGATTCTCTCTATTCTCATGCATGCTTGAACTATATATTCGCCGCTTAATTCAATTCGAATCGATATTTGGGTCGTATCTTGGATTTGTGTATATCGAGCCTCATAGCACATTGTAGAAAGAGAAACCATTTGCTAGCACACGACCGCACTCACTCGCGCTTCACCGCGTGGGCCCACGACACTTATTTGGACTCGTTTTCCTAGGTTTAGTGGTGTGATTTGGCGTTTGCTTGCTTGGTGTGTCGTTTTTGATTTTGTTGGCTCTGACGGATGATCTAGGACATAGAGTTTTCTTTTTCTTTCTTCCTCTCTATTTTTCCCTTCCGAGCTCCTATTCTCACTCGTCTTCCTCGAGGACGAGGAAGAGTTCAGCTTGGGGGATTTTGACGTGCGTTTATATTTCATACATTCACGCACGTTTTCTTTTGTGTTTCCCCGTGTTTTTCGCCGTCTTTTATTCGTTTTCTTGTATTTTCTCGTTTTCTTTCACTTTTTCTTTTTTTATCCATGTTTGCAGGAGGTTGACCACGTAGGGGACGTTTAACTATGATATCCCAAGTCCCCGGAGCAACGGGAGGAGTCACGCATGATCCAGGGGGTCATACGCCAAAGAATACATCTTTCAGCCCCTCACCCGGTCGGTTGGTCATCTCCAACCGATCGGGTGATGCACGCGTGCACCACCCGGTCTCAGCCGGAGCTCACATGGAAGTCACCCGACCGGTTCGCAGACCGGTTCAGCGGGGGCCTGTTCTCTATTTTCTCGAGCAAAATGCCAACCGATCGGGTGACTCTCACCCGATCGGTTCATCTGTAGCTGAAGATGAGGAGCTGATGACACGGGCACCAAACCGATCGCTTCACCCGACGGCTCCAAGATCCAACCGGTCACTCAAGAACTCACCCAACCGGTTCATGTGATCGGGTGAAAGCTCGCCGTTTTCTGTTATTATTTTGTAATGGATCAACCGATCGGTTGACTTGTCAACCGATCGGTTGATGCGAGAGTCTATAAATAGAACCCCTAGGGTTCCAGAAACGAGAGCTGCGAGTTTTTTACTGTTTTCTCACTTTGTGACGGCTGTAATTTCTGTTCTTTTGTAAGTTTTCAGATCTTCCTCAAATTTTAGTATTGTCTTAATTACTCTATTACTCCCGCATTACAATCGTCCGATTATGATTATAACGGTTAATTATTATTTAGATCGCTTTTTCATGGATTTTTGTGAGTAGTTCCCAAATCTGGGATTTTAGTGGAAACCCCTTCGGGGGCTCTTCCTGATGCGTCCATTGGGTTAGGAAATCGATAGGGATTAGGAATCTAACGGTTACGCGGGGTGTTTCATTGTCATCGACGGGAAAAAGACCGCCTTTGACCGTTGGGCCAAGGGGGAATAAACTTGGCGGTTGACTCCCTAGCCATAGCTCACACCCATAGCGTAGACGTCGAATCCTAGCACGCGGGAGCGGCAGGATGAGACGTTGGGAGTTATCGTTGCAGGCTTAGTGCTCCCAGGATCGATCAGTGTTAATGGACACGGGAGTGCCCACTGATCGAATCCGGGAAGTCCGGTGTATCATCCTGGGCACCGACCGGAATATCGGGCCCATGGGATGCCGGTACCACTTTCAGAGGCAACTTCTCACCATTAGACCCTAATTCCGATCGCTATCCATACCCGTAGGCCGTATCGGTGAGAGTCTCTCGTCGGGTTGGAAACCAAAGTCCCGGGTTTTCTTTCTTGTTGTTCATACCCTTTATTTCTTTCCGTGACAACCATTTACCGATTCGGGCTAGCTCGCCCCCCGGGGTGATTTTGGTCCTACCTGACCCAAGCACAACCTCGCCTCCCTGAGTTCGATAAACCCGCACCCTACACTAACCGTGCACTTGTGGTAAACGACACCGCGCCCATACCGTAAACCCGGGGGCGCCGGTCACGTATCTAGGATTTGCTTTTGCATATTAATAACTCTTCATGTCGTGCACTTCTATCATTTCACCCTCATATTCTTCCGAGGAGAATGAGCACACCGTCTCTCCTGCATTTTGATTTCTTTCTTTTCTTTTCCGATCTTCCCCTTGCTTATTTCTGCATCACATTGATCATATCATTTCGCTGGCATTGTCATGTTCAGCTTGGGGGAAATCGATTTGTGTGCATGTTTTCGCGTGTCGTTATTGTGTGTCTATGTCTAGGTGTTCTTTTGTCGTGTTTTATATCTTTTATTTGAGTGTTTATTTTTCTTTATTTTTTAGTTTCGTTCATGTGTTTTTCATGTTTTTCACTTTTTGTGTCGGTGCGCCCCCCCATTTTCTTTGCCCTCCAGTATAAATTATTATTGCATTGAGGGCAATGCAAGTTTCAGCTTGGGGGAGTCGCACTTCGTGCGTCATTTGTGTCGTTTTTTTCTTCGTTTTTGAGTCGTTTTCCTTCGTGTTTTTCTTTTTCTTCTCATCTTTTGTTCTCTCTCTCCTAGAGATGACCCCATATGATGAATTGCCACTGAAACACACACACACACACTTAGCATAACTACGATGATCACATTCACTAACCCTAGGAAGCCGAGTCCTATTGCATTTCATGCTTCGTGGGTTCACATTAATTTTATGTGAGTCGTGTGTCGTGACTAGCTAGCGGTGTACTTCTACTTTGTGATTTTCATTTATATACCTATCCTTGGTTGACCCATAGATTATCATGTTTCGATTTGAATATGCGGTATTTGCTTCTACTGTCTGCTTCTATATGCATGATATATATGTATCGTATGCTTCAATTCGCATGTGTCGGGATTCCACAATTAAGGACTAGGATAACCCATTTAGCCTATGCTCTGATTAGCGAGAAATATCTCCTTTGCCCAAGTGTTTAGAATCCGATTTCATTTTTATTTTACTTGGTGCAAATCCCCTCGTCGTGTACTGTTCTCCCACTTGGGAGAGTACACATGTAAATATCTCAATACCCAAAAATCCAAAAAGAGAGAGAAAAGAAAAACCCAAAAAAAAGAAAAGAGAAATAAATATGTATATCCAAAAGGCAAAAAAAATACAAATACCCAAAACCCAAAAAAAATTCCAGTGTGAATATTTTTTACTACTTGCCGAGAATAAAGGGAAGGCGAGAATTTGCACCGAGTGTCCTACTCCACATCATCTCAACCCCCATCGTTTTCGAAAACACTTGGCTTAGGAACTTTTTAGTTATTATCTAGGCTTTAGTGTGGTGATTTCCTTAACCCTAGTTGTGGAGTCCCTGACGCATGATATGTTTCGATTCTCTCTCTATTCTCATGCATGCTTGAACCATATATTCACCGCTTAATTCAATTCGAATCGATATTTGGGTCATATCTTGGGTTTGTGTATATCGAGCTTTATTGCACAATGTAGATAGTGACACCGTTTGCTAGCACACGACCACGCTCACTCGCGCTTCACCGCGTGGGCCCATGGCACTTGTCTGGACTCGTATTCCTTGGTTTAGTGATGTGATTTGGCGTTTGCTCGCTTGGCGTGTCATTTTTGATTTTGTTGGCCCTAAAGGGTGATCTAGGATATAGAGTTTTCTTTTTCTCTCTTTCTCTTTATTTTTCCTCCCCGAGCTCCTACTCTCACTCGTCTTTCTCGAGGACGAGGAAGAGTTATGCTTGGGGGATTTTGACATGCGTTTATATTTCATATATTTGCGCACGTTTTCTTCCGTGTTTTTCCGTATTTTACCGCCGTCTTATATTCGTTTTCTCGTGTTTTCTTGTTTTCTTTCACTTTTCCGTATTTTTCGTATTTTGCAGGAATTTACCGGCGTAGGGGACATAAAACGACGATATCATGAGTCCCCGAAGCAGCGGGAGGAGCCGCACGCGATCCAGAGGGTTAAACGACGATGATCACTATTTCTCAGCCCTCAACCGACCGGGTGGACCAGCCACCCGGTCGGTTGATGCACACATATCCGACCCGAACGGCTGCTGAAGAAGAGTAGCAGCTCACCCGATCGGTTCATTGATCGGGTGAACCGACGGAACTCTCTGTCTTTTTGGAAGTGATTCCAACCGATCGGGTGACTTATCACCCGATCGGTTCATATGTAGCCGCAACTCCTCATTTGGCGAACCGACGGCGCCACCCGATCACCTCAGCGTCCGGTTGAATATCTTCAAAGCTCTCACCCGATCGGTTGACCCATCAACCGATCGGGTGGCGATTTTTCTGCGGGTTCTGGACCCGAACCGCTAGGGTTTCTTTGGGGGCTATAAATACACGATGTTGGCCGAATGTTGGGGGGACTTCTTCAGTTTTTTAGGGCTTTTGCCCCTTTCTCTTGTGAGATTTATATTAGTTTAGATTAGGTTTTTGGTTAATAAATCTTGTATTGGATTGAAGGTTCAAACTCAAGATAAGTATTTCTTTCCCTTGTTTTCCATTATTTTGTGTTGTATTTGTTTTGCTTCATGATGAATGTTTGTATGTCTTTTGCGTTGTTTGTTTATATGTTTTTCATCATGGAGTAGTATTGATGAACCCTAATACGGGTTAGGGTAGGATTGATGCTTGGAAATTTACATTTGGCTTGGTTGCATGGCATGTGGTCGATGAAATGCGTCAATGGGGATTCTAGCAATCTGGGTCCAATTCGTACGGCAACACACTAGTTGTGTTGGGGGTTGGGGTCCGGTGTCTTGTCCAGTCAAGACCCGCTTCGATGTATTGCTAGAAATCACATTCGACCTATTTGCCCATTAGGGTTACGCGGGGGCGTTTCATTGTCATTGGCGGGAGAAAGACCGCCTCTGACCGTCGGGCCAAGGGGGAATAAACTTGGCGGTTGACTCCCTAGCCACAGCTCACGCCCCTAGCGTTGACATTGAGTCCTCGCGCGTGGGAACGGCTTGGATGAATGTTGGGAGTTATCATTGTAGCCTTAATGCTCCCGGTTGCGGAGGGTGTTAATGGACATGTGAATGCCCACCGTCCGGAACCGGGTAGGCCTAGCGTACTTGGCACCGACCGGAATATCGGGCCATGGACGCTAGGTACCACCTTTTGTGGCAATGTCTCGCCCTGGGTCAAGTCAAATGCCAAGTGTCATGACTGCTCTAGCCCGTGTTAGCGGGGATTCATTTCGTGTCTTTTTTATTTCTTCTCTTTATTTCTACACTTCACCCATATCATCCGCGTATCTAGCACACAACCTAGGCGAGGCTAGTAGCCATTCAAGCCATCCACCTCCCTGAGTTCGATAAACCCGCACCCTACACTAACCGTGCACTTGAGGTAAAACGACACCGCGCACAAACCGTAAACGGGGCGTCGGTTATATATCTGTGTACATATTGTTATATATGTATGTTCAGATACTTGTACATGTATGTAACACAGTTGTACACACATAGAGTGCAATGTGAACATACATGTATGTAAGCCATAATGCAATCTGAACACACATATAATACAATCCGAACACACATATAGTGCAATCCGAACACACATATAATACAAACCGAACACACATATAATGCAGGCTGAACACAATAACCAGGTAGGACACACTTAGAATTAATTCATGTTACCAATGTTAGGCCACCTCATGCTTGTTAGGTGTCACTTAGTAAATGAACTTCACCTAACCCCTAATAGGTGTCATGCCATAGTTAAACCCCACTTAACTCTCATCCACATGTCGCTTGAAGAAGTGTTTAAGGGGATGAGGTGGAGGACGGAGTTATTATCAAAATAAAAAGGAAAAGAAAAAAAGATTTCTTATTCTCTCACCTTCCCTTCCCTCACTCCTCCTCCTTGGCCGAACCTCCCCCTTCCGACTTCAAAGAGGCTAAGCACCCATAGGGCCTCTCCACCCTCACGTTGCACACTTCCGTAGCATCCATTTCGTCTCTGGGATGCCGTTGCTCATTCTAGGAGCCTGTGGGAGAGAGGAAGCTAGAAGGAAGGTTAGAGCTTGTAGAAGGAGGATTATCTTGAGGTAGGATTACCTAACAACTCTATTTAGGAGTCATTCTTTAAGTTGTGCAGGAAAGAGGAAGTTCCATAATGTTAATTATGCCATGGAAATAATGATGCATGCTATAGTTTAATGTTCTTGCAAAAATTAGTGATGATGTTGTAATAATGTTAACCATTCTAATAATGTAGTAATGCTATGTTAGATATGTTCAGATTATGCAACATGCATGTTCAGATTATGCTATAAGTATGTTCAAGATATTATACAAGTATGTTTAGTTTATGATACAAGTATGTTCAGGATATGCTACAAGTATGTTCAGTTTATAATACAAGTATGTTCAGGAGATGCTACAAGTATGTTCAGTTTATAATACAAGTATGTTCAGGAGATGCTATAAGTATGTTTAGTTTATGATACAATTGTGTACAGTGTAGTGTATATGTGTGTACAGAAATTTATATATGTGTATACAGTGCAGTGTATATGTGTATACAGTGTAGTGTATATGTGAACAAAACTTGATATATGTTTATACAGAACTTCATTTGCTAATAACTTGTCATATGTCATATGCTATGCCATACCATATTATATCATGATTAGTAGTAAAGTTGTGCATGCATAAGCTATGATGCTCATGTTCATGATGATGTTAATTATGCTCAAGCTATGGATGCTTATGTGATGGTGTGAGGTTGACTTGGTTGAGGCATGGCCTTTTATTGTGATATATGGAATTTAAAAAGGGAATACATAAGGAGATGCATGTCCCAAGTATATTGTGAAATATGGAAAGGAAAGAATGGAAAGAAATTGAAAAGAAAGTGATATGCACATGCCAACTTGATTTCTTTCATGTTCATGGATGTATCTTATATCAGTAAACAAAAGATTAAGTCCTCTTAAAGGAAGGTGACATGAGGTTGGGGGGAACCGTGTAATAAGTAGGCTTTTAAGGAGCGGACATCAGTTATATTTCTCACCCGATGTGTCACTCCCGGAATGGAGAGTTTGAGAGGGTTAGAGAGGCCGGTGGTGTACTCATGTTGCACCATTAGGTAAATGATGGTTTTCTCCGTTTTCCATTGAAAACCCGAGATTTGTCTCACTCCCGTAAGGGGGAGTTACGAGAGGCCCCTCCAGTGCCCGTGTCGCTGGTGGTTGTACCACCTTTCACCCACCCTGGGTGAAGTCCGGCTCCTTAAGTGTCCTACTATTTACACGGGTTCCCAAACATGTGAATTGATAACTTAAAGATATTGTCTTTTAAATTATAAATGCTGTTAATTTATGTCTAATTGTTCTTATATTTACTTTAATGTTGTTATCTCATATTTATCTACACCTTTGTTTATTTTAATGCCACTACCCTAAGTTAACATGTCCATATGCTTACTTCAGCAGTTGCATGTCATGCTATTGATACTTATGCATATTCTTCAAGTTCTCCTTTCAGTACCTGCATGTTAGGGTGTAAATACTATCATCAGCTCAGTTACCTTATTTTTGTAGACACTCTTCTTAGATAGGTAGCCCCTGTGTAGTATTGGCAACTCGGAGGCTGATCCCTACCTAGTGTTGTTAGAATTTCTACTGGGTCACGCTGTGACGTATCACATTTTGTAGTTTCAGGTCTGATTTGATAGCAAGAGCTATGTTAGAGGACTGGAACAGTAGAGCTCACGTGAGGATGGTGTAAGAAAAGTATTTGGGTTGGTGAGTGAGATGAGTCAAGAGTATGTTGTACCTTTTAGGTTTTGTTTGGTGAGAGTTGGGAGGTGCTACATATGATGCTGTATATGAGAATATTGTAAGAATGAGATGATGTAAATCTTTGTTGTATAAATGAAATTATGTTTTTGTCTCTTGTTCGTCTTTCTGTGCTATGATGTTTAAGGTGTTTGGGCTGGAGTATTGTCTGTACTTCCCAGCATGTGTGCAGTGGCCTATAGAATTGTCTAATGTACTTTTATTCTCTCTTTGTCTTCTTTCTTCACACCCGTAGCTATGGGAATACCTGATACAGATTCATACTTATCAGGTATCTTGGAGAGCGGGACGTGACAGGTGGTGGTCCATGTAGGTCTATACACTGCGGCGTGCGTAAGGTAGTATATGTAATGCTCCATATGGGTAGTTATGTCCTAAGGTGGGTAGGTGACCAACCGTAAAATAAAGCCCTGATATTTAAAAGCCCAAAATACAGAGCTTCCTTCGAGTAAGCATGCGTAGTCATTTGTATATGTACATATATGTTTGAGTTGTTATGATTTTGCATAGATATATAAGTATCGTATGTATATTGGCATGTATTCTCGTAGGTGTGTATCTATAGCTATATATGTATGTACGATACGTTATAGATATGTGTATGATTGCTTGTGTGTATCCTTATAATTCATAGTAGAAGTGTTCGTATATGGATGAACTATTAGGTGTATATATAGTAATGTTGTTTGTATAGAATGATGTATAGATAATATATGATGTGTGGATCTATGTGTAAGGCATACTATCTGTGTAACAAAGTACTGAGTGTGGTATAAAGATATGTGCTAATATATGCCTTGTCTACATTTGAGTGTATATGTATGACTATATTATTGCATGTAAGGTGGTAAGTGTAGATACTGAGTTTTATTTAAGGGAGTTAAGGAGATATGTTTGTATATGGGTATCTAATGGATGTTTACATATATGAAGTATCAGTAAGTATAAGTATTAGTGTATGACTATCCACTATAAGTGTATCGGTGTATACATATGTTACTGTGTATATTCATATGGTCTGTGCATAGTTATGTAGTGATTGTTTATATATGTTGGTCCGTGTGGTGGTATGGATATTTGTTTGTATTGGAATAAGTTGTATATGTACATATATGTAGCTGTATGGCTACTTGTGTATCAGATTATATCTCTATGTGAGTATGTTTAGTGTATGACTAGTGTTTTGGCGTTGCCAGTCCATTAAATAATCTCGCTAAGGAAGCGAGCCTTCATATTGCCTAGGAAATACTCTTATAGTTATGGTGTACGTATGAATATTCATATAACTACTAGATATACCTATGTGACCTACACATGTATACTTGTATATGGTGTGTATGTCGTGAAGGTGTTTGTAAGTATACGTGGCTGAATATTTGGATATATCTCTGGAAGTTTAGGAATGTAAGTATATGGAAGAGGGGTTTGCATACGTGGATGTATATGTGTCTGTATATTATGTATATTAGTGTGTATCAGTTATCGATGTTGATTGTGCGTCTGTAGTGCTATATGTGGTGATGTATTAGTGTAGTGTTATATCTGGTGCTATACTAGTAATATTATATGTGTATGTGATGTTATAGGTATGTATACATGTCGTTATATGTATATATGGTGTAATATTCTGAGTGCACTAGGTTTATACATGCCCTTATATATGGTGATTTTATGAAGCCCTATGTGTCTCTATGCCTATCATATGGTTGTATAACTATGGTTGCCTTGTGTGTATCCTAACTGTATGGCTTATTTGTTCGATGTTAATTAGGTATATATATATAGTTATATACGTGAATATGGATTTCATGTTTGGGATTGGACCTTCTATAATAATTAGAGTATACTACTTTTGTAGTGTAATTATATCATGATACAGTTGTCTGATCTTAATTATCTTGGCACGGAGTAATAGGTAGCACCAGTATTGGTTTATAAGACTATGAGGCACGTAAGCAGATGTATGACTATTTGGATGCCTATTTCTTTGTATGTCTAGTTACATAGGTAGCTATGTATTGTGACATGTGCATTCGGATCTAAGTGAGTAGCATGTGGCCTGGGTAGTTATACTTAATATGATTGTGTAGACGATATGTGTAAGTAGAGATGTATAAGCAGATATATATGTGTGGGTAGGCCATAGGATTGAGCATAGGTACACAGAGTCTCATCAGATAGATCTGTGTATGTGAGTATATCCTTGTGGCACACTTGCACGTACCCACAATGGGAAATTTGTATGTGCATTGTGCATATATATGTGACTGCGTAATTGTAAAATACCGTTGCATGTTTATGTCTATCTGCATGCATACTTGGGCATTTGGGAGCATAATTGGATAGATGCGTATAGGCCTGAGTATGTCTGGGTGTTGTATATAGTGTGGATGGTTAGATGTGTGCATGAGAATGTCTTGTGCTAGAAAGTAGTAACTGTATGCACGGAATATGGTAACCTTTAGCGTCCATATCTATTCACCCTAGGTTGACCCTTAGCCAAGAAATTCCGAGAACGGACTTTATTTTAAGGTGGGTAGGATGTAATGCCTTGTCCCCATACGTACGGACGTTACGTACGTATTTTCGATCGTATTTATACGCATGTACAGTTAGTGGTATATGCATGTACATATGTTTGAATATGCGTGTACATTTACCATATATGTATATATTGGCATATATCTATTTATGTACTTCTGGTGGTATATATGTGTGTGTATTGTATATCTGTGTACAACTATGTATATAACTGTGTACAGCTATGCATATGTCTGTGTACAGTTTCTTATATATGCGTGTGTAGTATCTGTGGGTACAATCTTCATCTATCTATGTACAGATCCTTGTATATCTGTGTGCAGATTGTTATATATGTATGTTCAGATACTTGTACATGTATGTAACACAGTTGTACACACATAGAGTACAATGTGAACATACATGTATGTAAGCCATAATGCAATCTGAACACACATATAATACAATCCGAACACACATATAGTGCAATCCAAACACACATATAATACAAATCGAACACACATATAATGCAGGCTGAACACAATAACCAAGGTGGTACACACTTAGAATTAATTCATGTTAACCATGTTAGGCCACCTCATGCTTGTTAGGTGTCACTTAGTAAATGAACTTCACCTAACCCCTAATAGGTGTCATGCCATAGCTAAACCCCACCTAACTCTCATCCACATGTCACTTGAAGAAGAGTTTAAGGGGATGAGGTGGAGGATGGAGTTATTATCAAAATAAAAAAGGAAATAAAAAAAGATTTCTCATTCTCTCACTCTTCACTTCCCTCACTCCCCCTCCTTGGCCGAACCCCCCCTTCCGACTTCAAGGACTGAGCACCTATAGGGCTACGCCACCCTCACTCTGCACACTTCCGTAGCATCCATTTCGTCTCTGGGGTGTTGTTACTCATTCTAGGAGCTTGTGGGAGGAGGAAGCTAGGAGGAAGGTTAGAGCTTGTATAAGGAGGATTATCTTGAGGTAGGATTTCTGAACAACTCTACTTAGGAGTCATTCTTTAAGTTGTGTAGGAAAGAGGAAGTTCCATTATGTTAATTATGCCATGGAAATAATGATGCATGTTATATTTTAATGCTCTTGCAAAAATTAGTGCTGATGTTGTAATATTGTTAACCATGCTAATAATGTCGTAATGTTATGTTATATATGTTCAGATTATGCAACAGGCATGTTTAGATTATGCTATAAGTATGTTCAGGATATGCTACAAGTACTAGTAATAACCCGTGCCCGGAGGGCACGGAGGCAGTCGTCGCCCGGGCGCAAATGTGGAGAGAAGCAGTCACCAAAGTGCAAAAAGCGTGGGTGAGAGAGAGAGGAGGGTCGGGGAAAAAAGAGGAAAACAGGGACTAAAACGCAAAAAAATCACTAAAACCCATACCAAACCCAAATCCAGAACTCCGCCCAACCCACACGTTGTGTCCCAGTCAGCAACCAAAAATATGACTGTGACGAAACTGCCACGTGGGAAAAAACTGCCACGTGGGACAAACTTCATGAATTGTATAATAGATATTGAGTTTATAATACAAGTATGTTCAGGATATGCTACAAGTATGTTCAGTTTATAATACAAGTATGTTCAGTTTATAATACAAGTATGTTCAAGAGATGCTAAAAGTATGTTCAGTTTATGATACAACTGTGTACAGTACAATATATATGTGTGTACAGAACTTTATATATGTGTATACAGTGCAGTGTATATGTGTGTACAGAACTTGATATATGTGTATACAGCGTTTCATTTGCTAATAACTTGTCATATGTCATATGCCATGGCATACCATGTTATATCATGATTAGTAGTAATATTGTGCATGCATAAGCTATGATATTGCTCATGTTCATGATGATATTAATTATGCTCAAGCTATGGATGCTTATGTGATGGTGTGAGGTCTACTTGGTTGAGGCATGGCCTTTTGCTGTGATATATGGAATTGGAAAAGGGAATGCACAAGGAGATGCATGTCCCAAGTATATTGTGAAATGTGGAAAGGAAAGAATGGAAAGAAATTGAAAAGAAAGTGATATTCCCATGCCAACTTGATTTCTTTCATATTCATGCATGTATTTTATATCAGTAAACAAAAGATTAAGTCCTCTTAAAGGAGGGTGACATGGGGTTGGAGGGAAACGGGTAAAAATAGGCTTTTAAGGAGTGGACATCAGTTATATTTCTCACCCGATGTGTCACTCCCGGAAGGGGGAGTTTGAGAGCATTAGAGAGGCCGGTGGTGTACTCATGTTGCACCATTATGTAAATGATGGTTTTCTCCGTTTTCCATTGAAAACCCGAGATTTGTCTCACTCTCGTAAGGGAGAGTTACGAGAGGCCCCTCTAGTGCCCGTGTTGCTGGTGGTGGTACCACTTTTCACCCACCCTGGGTGAAGTCCAGCTCCTTAAGTGTCCTACTATTTACACTGGTTCTCAAACATGTGAATTGATAACTTAATGTTATTGTCTTTTAAATTATAAATGATGTTAATTTATATCTAATTTTTCTTCTATTTACTTTAATGTTGTTATCTCATGTTGATCTGCACCTCTGTTTATTTTAATGCCACTACCCTAAGTTAACATGTCCATATGCTTACTTCAGCACTTGCATGTCATGCTATGGCTACTTAAGCATATTCTTCAAGTTCTCCTTTCAGTACCTGCATGTTAGGGTGTAAATACTATCATAAGCTCAGTGACCTTATTTTTGTAGACACTCTTCTTAGATAGGTAGTCCCCTTGTAGTATTGAGCAACTCGGAGGCTGATCCCTACATAGTGTTGTTAGACTTCCTACTGGGTCACACTGTGACGTGTCCCATTTTGTCGTTTCAGGTCTAATTTGATAGCAAGAGCTATGTCAGAGGGCTGGAACAGTAGGGCTCTCGTGAGGATGGTGTAAGAAAAGTATTTGGGTTGGTGAGTGAGATGAGTCAAGAGTATGTTGTAACTTTTGGGGTTTGTTTGGTGAGAGTTGGGGGGTGCTGCATATGATGCTGTATATGAGAATATTGTTAGAATGAGATGATGTAAATCTTTATTGTATAAATGAAATTATGTTTTTGTCTCTTGTTCGTCTTTCTGTGCTGTGATGTTTGAGGTGTTTGGGTTGGAGTATTGTCTGTACTTCCCAGCATGTGCACAGTGGCCTACAGAATTTTCTGATGTACTTCTATTCTCTCTTCGTCTTCTTTCTTCACACCAGTAGCTCTAGGAATACCTAATACGGATTCATACTTATCGGGTATCTTAGGGAGCGGGGCGTACAGTTTGCGTAGACTATGATGAGATATTCTCTCCGGTGGGCAAGCACACTTCTATTAATATATTCTTGGCTATGGTGACGGAGTTTAACATGGAGCGTGAACAACTTGATGTGAAGAAAACTTTCCTTTTGGTGAGTTGGAGGAAACAATTTGCATGTCACAACTGGAAGGGTTCAAAGAAGTGGGCAAAGAAGATTTTGTTTGTCGGTTGAAGAAGTCTCTCTATAGGCTGAATCAATTGCCAAGACAATGGTACAAACACTTCGACTCCTTCGTGTTGCATATCGGATACTCAAGGAGTGAGTATGATTGTTGCATTTACTACAATGTCCTTGATGATGAATCTCCTATCATGTCACTTCTCTATGTGGATGACATGCTAATTGCATGAAAACACATGTCAATGGTGGTTGAGCTCAAGTCTAAGTTGAGCAAAGAGTTTGACATGAAGGACCTTGGGGCGGCCACAAAGATTTTGGGCATGGAGATAAGGAGAGAAAGAGATGCGGGAAAGTTGTGGTTATCACAAAAGAGGTATGTCTCTAAAGTGGTGGAAAGGTATATTATGAAGGATGCAAAACTGGTCTCTACACCACTTACTTCCCATTTTTCTTTGAGCAAAGAGCAAAGTCCAAAGATGGTGGTAGAAATTGAGAAGATAAAAGCAATACCATATGCAAATGCGGTAGGATACTTGATGTATGCCATGATATGCACAAGGCCGGACATAGCCCAAGCGATTGGTGTAGTTTGCAAATACATGTCAAATCTGGGCAAAGAGCATTGGAATGTGGTGAAGTGGATTTTGAGGTATTTAGGAGGCACCAAAGAGTTGGGCATCATGTTGAAAAGAAAGATGACTCAAATGTTGTAGTGGGATATGTTGATGCGGATTATGCAAGGAATCTTGACAAGAGGTGGTCTACTACCGGGTATGTCTTCACACTTGCTAGTTGTCCTATTTCTTGGAGGTCAGTGCTACAATCCACAATGGCATTATCTACAATGGAGGTCAAGTACATGGAAACACGGAGGCTTCCAAAGAATCTATTTGGTTAAGAGGTTAGGTAAATGAACTTGGGTTGGACCTAGAGAACATCCAAGTATTCTCGGATAATCAAAGTGAAATTTTCTTGACCAAGAATCATGTCTATCACGCAAGGACAAAATACATTGCTGTGATGTATCAGAGAATTCGTGATTGTGTCAATGATGGTGAAATTTCTATCAAGAAGGTGCACACCGACGAGAATGTGGCAGATGTCTTTACCAAGCCAGTGGCAAGAGAGAAATTTAAGCATTGCCTAGACTTGCTAAACATCTCTTTGTGCTAGAGATGAGGAGGAGCAGCTGCCCTCCGGTCAATGGTGGTGCGATGTTGGTGGGTTATTGTTCTCACCA
Organism: Scilla litardierei; assembly: GCA_030789695.1. Classification (NCBI taxonomy): domain Eukaryota; kingdom Viridiplantae; phylum Streptophyta; class Magnoliopsida; order Asparagales; family Asparagaceae; genus Scilla; species Scilla litardierei. Next base: position 294,362,044 of record CM061142.1, on the reverse strand, counting down.
TGGTTGAGGTGTATGTGATGTAAGGACAATGGTGGTTCTCAATGAAGAGAGGAGCACCTTTGCTTGTCACTACCAATTTCTAGAAGAATAGGATTGGATTCAAGATTTGGTGAGCAAGAGAGAATTGAACTTGAGAGCTTGAGAGCAAGAGAGCTTGAGATTAGGTTAAATCAATAGTGTCTCTAATTGTGCTCAATGGAACAGTAAAACTCATAAATATATATATATATATATATATATATATATATATATATATATATATATATATATATATATATTGGGCGAGTAAATAGAAAACTTTATTAATATCAAAACCATATACAAAAAAATTGGGGGATCGCTCCCCTGCACTGGAAGATAGAAGAGAGAAAGGGGAGAGGGCACAAGCGTCGTCACCCTTTACAAACCAATATCAGCTAAAGCAAAGAATTGATCCAACCCAACAGAGAAGATGTATACACAAGTCAGCCCGTATCTATAAAGCCCCAGTTCGAGAAAGGCGTTGTGTCAGATGCCTTATCAAGAGCCAGGTCTCTCAGGGAGATAGTAACATCAGCAACAATGTCCTCGAACAGCAAAGTCTTCCCCAATGATTTGGACTCGAAGATCCTCTTATTTCGTTGTTTCCAAATATGCCAGACCATGGACGCCAGGGCAGATCTAGCGAGGACTCCAACCGGATCAGATTTTTTGTACGTAGATAGGATCCAGTCGCACACACCCGATAGATTTGTAGGGACAATACCAGTAAACCCAAGTTTAAGAAGGCTTCTCGTAAGGATATAATGGGAGTACGCACACTCAAAGAATAGGTGTGGGACGCTTTCCTGTATATCAACATCGCAGAGAACACAGTTATTGTCTGGAATAATCCCCCACTTGGAGAGGATATCTTTAGTCGGCAACTTCCCCTGAAGAGCACGCAAGATGGATAAGGCCATCTTTGGGACGTGGAGACTGTACCAGAGAATTCCATCATATGTAAATTTCGGCCTCTGGTTGCGAGATCCATTCCAAGCCGTGCTATAGGAAAATTTCGGCCCAGGCGCCCATTTCCAGCTATCCCCAAGCCGGCCAAGGGAACTGCTTTGCAGATCCGGAAGGAGGGGTTGGATCTCAGGAGTATTGCGCCAACTTCCATCATGCCAATAGTCCCGAATCACAATGGACTCGGCCCTTAGCGGAGGGGGATAAAGGAGATGCAGAGGGCCTTTGGCATGCCAATTGTCAAACCAGAACAAGGTGGTGCTCCCATCCCCAATAGTGCGCTTTATTAAATTCTGAGAAAAGCATCGGTTCCTTAGCATACATTTTAGAGTGCCTGAATGCATAACACTTGGCCGCATGCTGAAGAATTCTTTAGTGGCTAGGTCATTACGCCTCCTCATGTGCATAGCCCATAAACCCTCGGAATTTAGGAATCTCCAAGTAAGTCTAACGCCCGATGCCGCATTCAAATCCTGTAGTTGCCTCAACCCCACTCCTCCTTCCTTCTTTGGTACACATGATTCCTTCCAGGCCCAAATATTATGATTTCCCCAAATGAATTTTCTGCAAGCCGAATTAATGGATCTAATGACAGAAGTCGGAATGTGATATGCTTGCATCCAGAAGGCCACCATGCCATGGATGACACTTCGAACCAATTCAATTTTGCCCGAGGTGGAAAGAAGAGAGGAAGACCACCCCATAATTTTCTTCTTGCATTTGTCAATCAACCTTCCATACATGGAAGCTTTGGGATATCTGGAAGAGAGAGGAAGGCCAAGGTAGATAGAGAAGGAGGTTACCAATTTAATGCCAAGGGACAAAGCAAGGCCCCTGGCATCGCGCACACCCTTGCTAAATAAGGCAGAGCTTTTATCCCAGTTTATCTGAAGCCCTGTAAAAAGATGGAAATTATATAAAACATCCTTCAAGCCTTCAATAGATCGTCGGTTGGCACGGCAGAAAACAAGTAGGTCATCTGCAAACAACAGGTGAGAGATAGAACCCACTCTCTTCAACGGTTGAATAGAAAGTGATGTTTCAGCCCTTTCCATCAGCAGTGAGAAAGCCTCCATTACCAACACGAAGAGGAAGGGGGAAAGAGGGTCACCCTGGCGAAGACCTCTGTTGGAATTAAAATACCCTTCAGGAGATCCGTCAATAAGGACAGAAAACATTGGCGTTGATATACACTCTTTTATCCAGGCAATAAAAGTGCTATTGAAACCCATCTGATGCAAAAGGAAGTAAATGAATTCCCTGTTTACACTGTCGAATGCTTTGCGAATGTCCAATTTAATACATGTTCTGGCACCCATGGGATTGCTGAAGCCCCTAATCTGCTCATGAGCAATTAGAGTGCAATCAGCGAGCAGTCTGCCCTTAAGGAATGCAGCTTGGTTAGGAGAGACCAAGTCAGAGATGACATGCTTCAACCTGTTGCATAAAACCTTACTGATAATCTTATAGATCACATTGCAACAAGAGATAGGCCTATAATCCCCTAGATCAGAGGCAGTGGTGCTTTTAGGGACAAGGGTCAGGAAAGTATGATTAATATGGTGGAGCATACTACCAGTACCAAAGAAGTGAGAAACAGCAGATATAACATCAATACCAATGATATCCCAAGTCTGATGGTAGAAAAACGCATTGTAACCATCAGGCCCGAGGGCTTTATCTTTCCCAATTTCAAAAACCGCATTTTTGATTTCTGCCTCAGAAACCTGCCTATCCATCCAACTAGAAGCCTCAGGGGTTAAAATACGCTTGGGAGTAAGGCAAGGGAAGACATTCCAGTAATCAGACTGCTTATATAAATTCATATAGAAATTAGCAGCTTCATGGCGAAAGGTGATCGGGTCCTTACTCCACTGGCCATTAGCAGACAATAAGTGGGAGATGTTGTTACGGCATTGCCTGGATTTAATTGCCGCATATAAAAATTTTGAATTCCTATCGCCCAGAGTAAGCCAATTATGTCTGCTTTTCTGCCTCAACTCCTCCTCCTCTACATCTAAAGCTTTAGCTAGTTGGAAAGAGGCCAGCTTTTCCATTTCTTGCAACTTAGGGTCAAAGGCAATATTTGGGTTAAGTTGTAAGCTTTCAAGTTCTTTGCGACAAGAGGCAACATCCAATTTTGCCCTATAATTTGCAGCCCAAGGCTTAATATAGGTCTTAAGGTATTTTAGGTTCGCCGCCAACCTATGCATCGGGTTACCATTTTCTCCAGTTTTCCAATTAGAATGCACCAACTCATGAAAACCAGGATAGTTGACCCAAGAATTATAAAACCTAAAGGGTTTAGGAAAAGAAGGTACCTTAGGTTGAGGCCAAACCATCATACCAGAATGATCACTCGTACCAGGGGCGGTGTATTCATAATAAGAGTTCGGCAAGCTCTGCATCCAGGCAATATTGCCAAAAATATGATCCAGCCTAGCTGAGATACGGGAGGCCCCTATGCGGCGATTACTCCAAGTAAACTTGCTTCCGGTGCCTTTAAGCTCAATGAGCCCACATCTGCCAATACAAGAGTTAAAAGAGTCCATACTGCTAGAGTCAGCAACACGCCCACCAACCTTATCAATAGATTTTCGTATACAGTTGAAATCTCCTCCTACCAGCTAGGGATGGCCGTTCAATAGCACAGAGTCAGAATCAAGGGATGACCACATCGGCAGTCTAGAAGAAGCAATATTATGCCCATACACAGCAGTGAGGCCCATGATGAAGCCACCAATGTTAGAGAAAATAGAAGAAATATGCTGATCAGATTCCGAAATCATCACACTGCTCCAGACAGTGGTGTCGTAAAAAATAATTATCCTACCCCCTTTATGAAATTTCCGATTATCTATACTCCTCCAATTATTTGCAAAGCATTTGGCAACCCTTGCTTCATTAACAGCCTCCACTTTAGTCTCAAATAAACATACAATAGAGGGGGAAAGGGAACTCAGCTTATACCTCAAGTCTGCTAGCCACGCAGAGTTGTTGAGCCCCCTAGAGTTCCAGAAGAAGACAGACATTAAGAAGGAGTGGATAGTGGCTGGCACAGCGCCAGTCTTGAGCTTCTTCTAATAGTAGTTGGTGATGATTGTAAAGGTTTAGAATGAGTCACCGCTGCCTTTAACTTAGCCTGCTCAGCCTCCCATGCGGGGTTGAGGAGAGTTAGATGTTCAGGTGGCTCAGCATTGTCAGAACTCTGAATAATAGAGGGTGATGGTTTATGTTGGCCAGCCAGCCGAATGGACCCAATGGTCACTCCCGGATCAGCAGCAGGGGGGAATTCCTGACCTCCGGAAGGGGGGTCTCTAGGTAGGCTACATTCGCCCTCCTCCAGTATGGAGTTCTGAAGGCTTACGTGACCCTCATCCCCCATCGGTAGAATGGCAGTTTGGGCCTCCGCTACAGGGCCTGGAGTAGCATGGATCTGAGCTTTGATTACCGGAGAAGCATGGGCCTCCGCCACAGAATGGACCGTCTGTAGAATGGACGTTTGGGCCTCCGCCACAGGGCCTGGAGTTGCGTGGATCCGAGCTTTGATAGCACTGGCGGCCAAGGAACTAGGAGCAGCTTGCACCGGAGTATCAAATGAGATCGCAGGTACAGGGGCAGGGGAGCTCACTGACTCATTAGGACCTGTTGAGGAGGCTTGCACCTGAGTAATGTCCTCACCCCCACTATTTTTCCCAAGATTTGAAGCATTTGTGTCAGTTTGGATTGAAGGCAGCTTGGCTAAAGCTGGGCATTGAGTGTCTTTGTGTCCAAAGCACACACAATGGCTACATCTCGGTGGCTCTCCTTCATATTTGGTGTCAATAGTAATAACCGACCCATCGTCCAATTCCAACCCTACCGTTCGGGGAAGCGGTTTAGATGCATCAACCTCCACCAGGCATCTAACATATGTAAGTCTTTCCAATTTTGCCGATGCTAGGTCTAGGCAAAGGGGGTTACCCACAATAGAGCTCATAATGTTGAATATATCAAGTGTCCACATACTCAAAGGCAAACCATGAAACTGCACCCACACAGGCACTGTAGCGAGCATGTCACGGTCGTATTGAAGTGTAGGGCTCCACCGTTGCAGAACAGTCAGCCTACCATCAAAGAGCCACGGCCCGCCATAGAGGATTCGTTCGCATTCTTCCGCACACTCAAATCGGAAGTAGAAGAAACCATTGTCCCTACTAAAAATACAAACACCCTTTTTCAGTTTCCAGAGTCGGTCTACCCAAGCCCTCAATTGTCCGTAGTACGGGACATCACCCAACACATAGCCAACCAACGTGTTTGTCCAACGTTCAGCTCCCTTCTCAATCAAGGATCCCAATACTCTACCAACGCTACTACCGTCGTCTTTAGTAATGGGGGGAATAAATGTCATAGCCAATGATTCCTCGTATGTTCTTCTATTAGCATAAACATCTGAGAAAGAAAGTTTAATACCAGCTGTATTGATAGTGAGAGGAACATTTGGTCTAACAGGCATAGCAGCGAACACCTGATCTGCAGCCGGTCTTTCTCCACTGTGAGGAATACCTCGTCGATTCTCAGGCCCAACCGCTGGCCGAGGCACAAAGCTCCGACCCCTACGCATCTGCCCGTCACGATTTAAATCAGATCTAACGCCTCTCGAGTCAGACGATCGGCGACTGTCCCTCGATCGTCGATGGTCCCTGCGACGAGAGACCACATGCCATCCATTGCTAGGATCAGTCCCAACCTCCGTAATATGGCCCACGCCTTCAATCTTGCTTCCTGCGCCTTGTCCTTCGATGGTTGCAGCAGAAAACGCCGCCGGAGCCGATGGTCCCATAGTCGCCGGAGCCAAAGGTGATGGTCCCAAAGACGACGGAGCCAATGGTGCGCCATTCCCACACGTACGGGATGCAGCCGAACGAAAGTCGCTGGCCGTCGCCGCAAATCTCCTTGGATCGCCAGTATCTCCTCCGAGAAACTTGGAAACCCTCATTTTTCTCCATATATATATATATATATATATATATATATATATATATATATATATATATATATATATATATATATATATATATATATATATATATGCTCACTCAAAACCTCCACAAGATTACCCATAGACCCCTTTTAAAAAACCCTATGAAAAAGGCCAACAGATTAAAAATCCAGACAGGATAGGCGCCTGAAGAAACAAGAGTAGGCGCCTGCTGAACAATGTCAGAGGGTAGGTGAGAGTACAAACGATAACTTATCACGTGGGACATGCGACTACTTAAGGTTAGACATATGCATATATAACATGCAGGTGCCTGTGAAACCAAAGGTAGGCGCCTTAATGGCAGAAGTGCGAAAGTGCACAAAATCAAGAATTGGGTAAGCTAAGACATGTGACTGATGGGGTATACACAGGCGCATGTGCCATGGGCAGGCACATGTAAAACCAACGTATAGCGCCTGAAAGCACAAGTGTGTAACTTGTCAAATGAGAACTTTAAGCAAAGATGGACATGCACCTGTAGTGGAATGGACTGGTGCATGTGCCTTGGGCAGGCACCTGTAAAACCAACGTACAACACCTGAAAGTGCACAAGGGTGTAACTGTAATGACCTGATAGCTACTGCACGAGTACTAGAGGGGGTGAATAGTACTTTAAAATAATCAACATAATTATTCCTAATTATTGTGCAAACTCAACCAATAATGCAGAATGAAAATATGACAACAAAGAAAGGCAATGCAAACAGGCTATGTAACGGGTTCGGATCCACCCAAGTCTCCCCGACTTGTTACCGGCGATCCTACGTCCCAGACACCCGGATCCCCTCCGGCTACTTGAGTTAGAATCCTCTAACCCAAGTTTGCACTATGAAATTCTTGTAGAAAACCTCTACAAGATCAAATCATACACAAATGAAAACGTGACTCCCACAACCCGGGATCACAATCTTCTCTCACAACCGAGAGATAAAATTAATAGCAAAGTAAATGAAACAATAAAACACTTACCAACAAAATCATATGCCTTGAGTAAACTTACTGATTTTAGGGCAAGAAGGATTTTGAGGAAGAAGAATGTCACCAAACCCTAGCTCCACCAAGATGAACATCGATCGAAGGCTAGGATGGAGTTGGTGACTTTGAATCAAGCTCTTGGCTTGAGTGGCTCACAATGAAGAGTATCTCTCTTGAAGAAATTAGGGCTCAAGGAGTTTGGAGAGATTCTTGTAAGAGAGAGATAGCTTTAGAAATGGAGTTGAATGCTTCTCTTTGATTTCTCTAAGTCTCAATAATGGCAACCTTGAATGCAAGCAATAAGCTCATCAAGTATATATAGGATAGAGAGAAGAGAGAAGCAAAAATCGTGGCATTAAATGCCCAATGAATCTATTTCTGAAGCTGCTTAATCGGTCTAAGAAGGATCACTGACCGATTAGTTTTGCAACTAGTCGGTTGGTGATTCTTCTTGGACCGACTAGAAGGAAGACAACAAAGATAGTGAAATTCGGAAGAAGAACTAGTCGGTCTAAGAAGAGACACCAACCGACTACTTTGTCAACTAGTAGGTCGGTGAACCTTCTTGGACCGACTAAGAGGTTGACAGCAAAGAAGTTGAATTTCATACGGAAAACTAGTCGGTCTAAGAAGGATTGCCAACCGAATAGTTTGACAACTAGTCGGTCGGTAATTCTTCTTTGACCGACTAACATGTCAACAGTGGCTAGGCTGAAATGAGCAATGAAATCTAGTCGGTTCAAGAAGGATTCTTAACCGACTAGATGCCAATCTAGTCGGTTGGTTCTTCTTCTTGAACCAACTAAGTTGCATAAGAAGCCGCGAAATGAAGCGTAAAGCTTCGGGAAAGATTCTATGGGCTTCTAAGATAATCCTAGCTCTAAGATATGAGCGTTATAAAGATTATAATGTAAGTCCTACTCAAGGCTTAACATTCTACGAAAAGAAGCTAGAAGACTATAAAATAAAGTAGACGAACTGTTTTCAAAGCTTCAATCCGAATCTCTTGACTTTAATAATGCTCCTTAAGCTTCAACGAAGCTTCAGGCACACGATCACGTGCTTTGAGAAGTCTTGAGATGTCGCTTTTGATGTACGTAGAATTTTGGCGACAATCTCCATAACTGCGCTCACAAAGAGTTAATTCACGATATTTATGTTTGTTCATCATCAAAACTAAATCCGGGGAATCAATACTCAACATTCTCCTCCTTTTTGGTGATGACAAACCAACATAAATAATAATCAATAATAATGAGTCAAATGAAATTTACTTACTCCCCCTGCATTGATGACACGTTAATTCCGTATTAAATAATAATCATACGCATCAAGCAGGCGAGGAAAGTATAAAATATGAACCCAATTATTGAAATTTAGGATCTAAACCCATTTTTATATCTTACCTCCCCCTGAATCTAACATATCAAATTAGATTCACGGTAAATTGCTTTAAATTATCATTTAGCACATCGTCATTATTAATTCTCTCCCCCTTTGGCATTAGAAAAAAGAGAGGGAGGAGATCAACGACAACAACAATGGCTAAAATAAAAGCATGAGAGTCGAAGAATACGACCACGGTCCAAATGACACCAATGTAAAATAACGAAGAAAATCAAAGCGTGCCAACGAGACCATAGTCGAAAATCGAAAAATGAAATCATCAAAACTCAAATCAATTTCACGTATTGAGTTATGGAACATACTCTCCAATATCAACATACTTAGTGAATTTAGTGCATGGAAAACAATTCTATGTTCTCATAGAAACAATTCTATTTAATCAATATAATCATCGAGCGATGAAATCAACATCAGAGACAAAAAGAAATATAATGTGCACACTGAAGTAAATGGAAACACGATGTATATATATATACAGGATACATCAAAAGGTATACATCCGCCAACACAAATATAAACGATCATCAGATCGGTGCACAACATACAATACATGTCTCAACAGACATCAAAACGAACATACATCAAAATGTATCACCAAATCATCCAAAAATACATCAAAAATACATAATCACCCAACTATCCTACCCCACTCTCTCACGACAAAATAGATCATCCAAGTGCATATGGGAGAGTCCTCTACGCAAGCTCAGGAGGCAGAGGCAGGATCAGCAGCAGCATCAGGCTGTGCAGAAGGGGTAGTAGAAGAGAGGAGTCGACGGGTTTGAAGGGTTTGAGAGGGAAGTGCACCGATTAGAGTGAGATCTAATCGGATTACAATCAATATAAGTCGATTGAAAGAGTGAAAAGACCAAAGTGCCCTAATGCATTTGTCGGTCTCAGTTAAATCGCTGACCGACTAGAATACAATTTAGTCGGTCGGCCAATGAGCTTGGACCGACTAACTCCAAATAGTAACAGATAGTCAAAACTAGGACATGATTTAGTCGGTCTGAGTTCAATCACTAACCGACTAGAAGTGAAACTAGTCGGTCGGCAAGTGAACATGGACCGACTAAGAGAGTCCAAAAAATTGAGAATTTGAAATTTTGAGTTCTCTCCAAAGAACACTTGGACAAAACATCTAAAACATTCTCATGCACTCTTATTCTACCCCATAAAACATAGAAAATCATAAATACGACGTGCATGAACATATCTAGCATAAGTTCCGAAAATCCAATCATAAATCCAGAAAATCCCAACAAATCTAGCATGAGCATATAGATATCATTAACCTGCAGGATTATCGAAAAAAATATGAATCCTAAATCTCGGATTCACCCATAATCCCCAATTCTCGACGTAACTGCACAAAGGAATCTTCCTTGAGTGGTTTCGTGAAAATATCGGTGATTTGCTTCTGGGTTTCAACGTACACTAAAATGATGTCCTTTTTAGCAACATGATCATCTAGGAAATGGTGACGGACATCTATGTGTTTGGTACGGGAGTGATGTACCGGATTCTTAGAGAGACATATTGCACTTAGGTTGTCCACCATGATAGGGCAAGTATCACAGTTTATACCGAAGTCTTTAAGAGTGCGTCTCATCCAAAGAACCTGTGCATATGCAGCACCGGCTGCAATATATTCCGCCTCGGTGGAAGAAAGTGATACAGAATTCTGCTTCTTGGAAAACCAAGAGACAAGAGAATTTCCTATAAAATGGCAAGTGTCACTAGTACTTTTCCTGTCGGATTTGCATCCAGCATAATCTGCGTCACTATATGAGATTAACTCATATGTGCTAGACTTTGGATAAAATAATCTGTAGTCGAGTGTGTAACTTAAATAACGGAAAATACATTTTACCGCTACTAAGTGTGTTCCTTAGGTTGTGACTAATACTGAGTATAAACACATACGACAAACATAATATCAGGCCGACTGGCAGTAAGGTATAATAAACTACCTATCATACCTCGATATAGACGAATGTCTACATCTTTGCCGCACGTATCTTTATCAAGATGTGTAGTAGTGCTCATTGGAGTCTTCTTTCCAGAAGCATTCTCCATTCCAAATCGCTTTAGCAACTCCACCGTGTACTTGGTTTGGTGGATGAAGATTCCATCGTGCATTTGGCGAATTTGCAGTCCTAAGAAATACTTGAGCTCACCCATGTGGCTCATCTCAAATTGGTCCTTTATGACATTAGAAAACTCTTCGCAAAGAGTGAAGTTATTAGCACCGAAAATGATATCATCAACATAAATTTGAACTAAAATAATACCATGATTCACATACTTAACAAATAGTGTAGAATCAACTTCACCCATTTTAAAACCCAAATCCAAAAGAAAGTTCTTTATGCTGTCATACCAAGCTCTAGGAGCTTGTCTCAAACCATAAAGTGCTTTCTTAAGTTTGAAAACGTGATTTGGAAACTTTTCATTTATAAAACCCAGAGGTTGAGAAACATAAACTTCCTCAACGACATCTCCGTTTAAAAACGCACTTTTTGCATCCATTTGAAAGAGTTTAAAATCTTTATGGCATGCAAAAGATAACAACAACCTAATAGATTCTAATCTAGCTACAAGAGCAAAGGATTCTTCGAAATCTATACCTTCCTCTTGCCTGTAGCCTTGAGCTACTAACCGAGCTTTATTCTGGACGATGTTTTGGTTTCGTCGGTCTTATTCTTGAAGATCCACTTCGTTCCTATAACGGTGTAGTTCTTCGAAGGCAATGGAACTAGCTCCCAAACCTTATTCCTCTCAAACTGAATGAGTTCCTCCTCCATGGCTAGGATCCAAGCACTGTCTTCGCACGCTTCGTTAATATTCTTTTGCTCTACTGAAGAGGCAAAGGCACAATGAGCGAAGTAGTTGACTTAAGATCTCGTCTTGACACTATCAAGTATGTTACTAATGACTTGCTCATGGGGATGGTCACGAACTGTATGAAGCCGTTTGGGAATTCCCTGATCACTAGGAACATTCTCAAAAGAATCATCAGTAGGGTTAGTATCAATAGAATCAATAGAATTAGAATTATTAATAGAATCACATATAACTTCCATGGAGTCATCATCATTGATAATTCTAGACGGGACAAACTTTTCATTGAATGAAACATGAAGTGATTCCTCGATTGTTGAGGTTCTTTTGTTATATATCCGGTAGGCTTTGCTACGTGAGGAATATCCAACAAATATCCCCTCATCGGATCTTGGATCAAATTTGTCCAAGCTCCCATACGTGTTTTTAATAAAACATTTTGCACCAAAAACTCGAAAATGTTTAACTTGAGGCAATCTACCAAACAACAATTTATAACAAGTTTGTTTGTGCCTGGCCTCAAGAGTATTCTATTAAGCACATAGCAAGCGGTATGTACCGCTTCCGTCCAAAATTGATGGTCAAGTTGGCTATCATCAAGCATTGTGCGAGCACATTCCACTACCGTCCTATCCTTTCTCTCAACAACACTATTTTGAGGGGGTGCGCGAGGGAAAGAAAAGGTGTGTGTAATACCAACTTCATCACAAAAATTTGAGAAAGACTCATTCTCAAATTCCCCTCCATGATCACTACGAATAGTGACAATGGTGGTTCCAATGAGATTTTGTACTTTCTTCACAAATATTGTGATAGTTTTCAAAAACATCATTTTTATTACTTAAAGAAAATACCCAAGTAAATCTAGAAAAGTCATCAATGATGACAAGTCCATATCGAGCATTCCCCAATGAAGAAACTCTAGTTGGCCCAAAAGATCTAGATGTAAAAGCTCTAGATGCCGTTTAGAGGATATGCTCTTTTTAGGTTTGAATGACGATTTTGGAAGTTTGCCTCGTTGACACGAGTCACAAAAGCTTTTATTTTGCAAGGCAAGCTTAGGAAATCCTTTTATAGAGTTTAACTTGGATAGTTTGAAAAGTGTTCCAAAGTTCACATGACCAAAACGTCGATGCCATAAGTGTTGTTCACTTGTGTTGGCAATGAGACATTGTTCATGTGATTTTGGAAGATCTAAGATATATATGTCCTTATGGCATGTGCCAGAGAACAACACATTATTATTATCTTTACTCAAAATATGACACATTCCTTTCGCAAAGCTAACTTTGTAACCCTTGTCACAAAGTTGACTTATTGAAATGAGATTGTGATTTAAGCCTTTAACAAGGTAAACATCACTTATTAGAGGTTTAGATGGGTTACAAACTTTACCAACACCAATGATGGTTCCGCTCTCGTTGCCTCCAAAGACTACTCGGTTCCCATTCTCAATGGGCACCACTCCGGAGAGCAATTGAGCTTCACCCGTCATGTGTTTTGAACATCTGCTATCGAGTATCCACCCATCCTTTGAGCTAAATTTGGATTTGTTGCTCCTTTTCTTTTTCTTGAGTACCTGAAGATAAAAGTATCATTCCATGGTACCCAATGTCATTGGGTCCTAAAGATTAGACCTTTGGAAGCCAAGTTCAATTGGACTTAGACTTTCCAATATAATCATCATTGTGCACAACATTCATGAAATAAGAATTAATGTATGCTTGTTTTTCATGCATGCTAGTGTCCTTCGGGCCCCAAATAGTGAATGTCTTGGGAGCCTTATTCCTATTGGGAGCATGCATATGTTGTTGATGTCTACGTGATGCATGTGGCCTACGAGGAGTTGGCCTAGGAAATGCATGTCGTTGATAAGCATATGCACATGATGAAATGGTGGTGGCATCATATGATATGATGTATGATGGTAATTGTTCATATGATAGTGATGTGGATGAACATATGCATGTGGAGGAACACGTGCGTGAGTGTGTCTCACTTGGTGTGCATGTGCTCGTGGATGTGGAGCATAAAAATCATCATACCTGTGAACATGTGGAGTGGGAGGTGTGTTCCTACGTGGCATAGTTTTGGTGTACATAAATGCATAACCCTTCTTTGAGGTCCACCCAAAGTGGGTTTCTTTCCAAACAGGGGTGTGTACCTAGTAAAAGCACCATTGGTAGATGAACTACCCATGGGGTGTTTACTCCCACGAGTTGAGGCATCAGAAGTTGGCCTTACAAAGGTGGTGGAAGATTTGGATGAATTTTCCTTTTTATACCCCAAGCCAATACGATGATTGGCCGGAAGTAAATCATTTAGGATAGTGTCCAAATTGTCCTTGCCTTTGTTGAATTTATTAATTCGGCCTAATGTGGACTCATACTTCTCGGTGAGAGAAAGTATCGTAGCATCCAAAGTGGACACATGTGTAGTGAGTTCACAAACACGAGACTTGAGATTCTCATTCTTAATACTCAAAGTTGAGTTTCGAGAAATCCAATCCGCTATCTCGTGTTCCTCCGAATCCTCAATGTGAACATGCTCAAGTTGAGATTTACAATCTCATTTCTCAAGCCTTCAATAACGGTGTCGTTGATGATGATGATAGGCTTAGGTGAGGTTTGGATACTAGTTAGCTCATCTTTAGTCTTAGTATATCTATTTACCAATTTAGAATACTTAGACCAAATTTGCTCGTTAGCTAATCTAAGGTCATCCATTGTTACCTTATCGCCTTCATCCTCGCTTTCATCGGAAGAGGTCTCTTGATCATGTTCCTCTCTTGCCATGAAGCACATGTGTGCTTGCTCCACTTGTTCATCATCCGACTCTCCACTTGAGGAGTCCTCGTCGGAGTCGGTGAATGTGCCGACAAGTCCTTTCTTGTACCCTTTCTTGTACTTTCGAGACTTGTCGAACTTTGGCGCCTTCCATTTCTCCTTTTTCTGTTTTGAGGACAATCCGCTTTGATGTGTCCTGGCTTGTTGCATTTAAAACACAAAGGAGCGGAGGCGTTAGTAGAACTAAATTTAGATTTGTTCTTGAAGTTACCTTCTGGAAGAATCGGTTGAACTTCTTTGCCATAAGGGAAATGGATTCTAAGTCAAACTCGTCTTCCGATTCTTCATCATCGGTAGATGTAGATGGAGCGGCCTTGAACGCAATCGCCTTGTTCTTCGGCTCGTCTTACTTCAAGTACGACTTCATCTTGTCCTGCATCTTTATTTTACTGTCCTAGCGTACCTCATAGGACATCAAGGTACCCATTAGTTATACGACAGTATACTTATTCATATCGTTACCTTCCTCGATGGCGAAGGTACGCTTTTTCCAACAAGAAGGAAGTCTGTCAATAATCTTTGGGACTATCTCCTTTTGGGTGTAAGTCTTTCCAAGAGCCTCCAACTCATTGGTAATGTCAACGAAGCGAGCATAGTACTCCTTCATCTTCTCACCCTGTTGCACGTGAAATAATTCGAATTCTTTATTTACAACAGTGAGTTTGGAGTCTCTTACCCCACTTGTTCCTTCATGCAAGATGAGGAGTGAGTTCCAGATTTGATATGCACTCTAACATGTGCATATATTGTTGAAGTCTTCAGGCTCTAATGCACATTGCAAGGCATTCATTGCCTTGGCATTGTTTACCTCCGCGGCGACCTCCGCGGTAGTCCACTTAGCGAAGTCTTGTTCGGCGGGCTCGACATACTCCGTCAACGTAGCTCTCCATAGTGAAGTTATCCAGAGGAACGTTTCCATCCGGCATTTCCAGTACCCATAATTGGCACCGTTGAAGTAAGGAGGCCTAGTTGAGGAGTGTCATTCCATCACTGAAGAAGCTCCTTCACGGTTCTTGAAGGTGCTATAGTCTGAAGGTGGATGAACGGTCTTGTTGTCGTTGGTAGACATAGCTATGAACTTGGCTCTGATACCAAATGTAATACCCTGATAGCTACTACACAAGTACTAGAGGGGGGGTGAATAGTACTTTAAAATAATCAAGATAATTATTCCTAATTATTGTGCAAACTCAACCAACAATGCGGAATGAAAATATGACAACAAAGAAAGACAATGCAAACAGGTGATGTAATATGTTCGGATCCACCCAAGTCTCCCCGACTTGTTACCGACGATCCTACGTCCCAGACACCCGGATCCCCTCCGGCTACTTGAGTTAGAATCCTCTAACCCAAGTTTGCACTATGAAATTCTTGTAGAAAACCTCTACAAGATCAAATCATACACAAATGAAAACGTGACAAAATCATATGCCTTGAGTAAACTTACTGATTTTAGGGCAAGAAGGATTTTGAGGAAGAAGAATGTCACCAAACCCTAGCTCCACCAAGATGAACAACGATCGAAGGCTAGGATGGAGTTGGTGACTTTGAATCAAGCTCTTGGCTTGAGTGGCTCATAATGAAGAGAATCTCTCTTGAAGAAATTAGGGCTCAAGGAGTTTGGAGAGATTCTTGTAAGAGAGAGATAGCTTTAGAAATGGAGTTGACTGCTTCTCTTTGATTTCTCTAAGTCTCAATAATGGCAACCTTGAATGCAAGCAATAAGCTCATCAAGTATATATAGGATAGAGAGAAGAGAGAAGCAAAAAATCGTGGCATTAAATGCCCAACGAATCTATTTCTGAAGCTGCTTAATCGTTCTAAGAAGGATCACTGACCGATTAGTTTTGCAACTAGTCGGTCGGTGATTCTTCTTGGACCGACTAGAAGGAAGACAACAAAGATAGTGAAATTCGGAAGAAGAACTAGTCGGTCTAAGAAGAGACACCAACCGACTACTTTGTCAACTAGTCGGTCGGTGAACCTTCTTGGACCGACTAAGAGGTTGACAGCAAAGAAGTTGAATTTCACAAGAAAAACTAGTCGGTCTAAGAAGGATTGCCAACCGACTAGTTTGACAACTAGTCGGTCGGTAATTCTTCTTTGACCGACTAACATGTCAACAGTGGCTAGGCTGAAATGAGCAAGGAAATCTAGTCGTTTCAAGAAGGATTCTTAACCGACTAGATGCCATTCTAGTCGGTTGGTTCTTCTTCTTGAACCAACTAAGTTGCACAAGAAGCTGTGAAATGAAGAGTAAAGCTTCAGGAAAGATTCTATGGGCTTCTAAGATAATCCTAGCTCTAAGATATGAGCGTTATGAAGATTATAATGTAAGTCCTACTCAAGGCTTAACATTCTACGAAAAGAAGATAGAAGACTATAAAATAAAGTAGACGAACCATCTTTAAAGCTTCAATCCGAATCTCTTGACTTCAATAATGCTCCTTGAGCTTCAACAAAGCTTCAGGCACATGATCACGTGCTTTGAGAAGTCTTGAGACGTGCTTTTGATGTACGTAGAATTTTGGCAACGATCTCCATAACTGCGCTCACAAAGAGTTAGTTCACGATATTTATGTTTGTTCATCATCAAAACCAAATCCGGGGAATCAATACTCAACATTAACTTGACAAAATGGGATTTTTGGGCAAGATGATACATACGACTGATTAACAATACATAGGCGTCTGAACCTCAGACAGGCGCATGTACTTTGTACAACAGTCACCTATTAGAAGTGAACAATGAAAACCCAAAAACCCTAGCAAAAATGTGTGCATTACAGGAGACTGTTGAACAAAACATAGGCGCCTGTAATAAGACAGTCGCCTGGCTATTGTTCAGCAGTTGGCTGTCAAACACCGAAATTGCACATGAAGGGTTTTATGATCTAGTGTCCTAGGAAAATGATTCTAAGAGTTTTCTAGGATAAAGTGAGTGATGTGTGTGTGCTCCAAGTTAACTTTACTTCAAGGTTACAATCTAAGAGAAATAAATAAAAGAACAAAAAGATTTCCAATGAATTTTAGCTTCTTTTCTTTCTCTTGATTGATCTTGAAGTCTTTGAGTCTTCTCTCTTTGTCTTGATCACTCAATCATCTCTTTAATCTTGGATTTATCTTGATCGTCATTCATTGCAATTGATCTTTATGATTAGATTTTGCAATGACTTAACTACTTGGAGGGGATTAGTCACAAGTATTTATGTTTGCTCATCATCAGAACCAAGTAGGGAGAAGTCAATACTCAACATTCTCCTCCTTTTTGGTGATGACAAACAATCATAAACAAAAATAAATAATTGTGCTTAAAAAATACTTACTCCCCCACATAGGTGCTAATCAAGTTAGACAATATAGATATGGGCATCAAATAATCAATTAAAGATAGAGTATGATATAAGTGACATATACATGCATATGAAGTGTATGGAATAAATTCAAAGTTTTTGAATTTAGGATTTTTGAATCTAAATTGACTAATATCTTACTCCCCCTGAATCTAAGGATATATCAATATCAGATTCAAGATAATGTTTAATTTCTAATTAGCACAAAATTATGAGTTTGTTTATTTCTCTCCCCATATGGCATTATCCAAAAAGTGTGAGTGGAGAAACAACAAGTAGGGCTAAATAAAAGATAAACAACATGGGAGTATAAAGAGTAGGATAGGTATTTAATGTGATACCAAATTAAAACTAGAATACATGAAGGTGTATCACATAAATACTTATTAAAATTATCAAAAACATAGTTGACTAGAGGAAGAGAAGTCCAATAGCAATACAAATGCAATGAAATAAAGAGATTGTAATCTCATACATCTCAACATTCAACAAATATAATGTGATATGCCGTTACAAACTTAGGAAATATTAGCACTTTATGGTTACAAATAAAGAGATTGCTAAAGCGATATGTCGTTATCCTTCACATTATATATGTTTGTAACGGCATATCACATTATATATGAAATAAAGAGATTGTAATCTCAGACATCTCAACATTCAACATATATATTAAAATGTGCATGCCTATTATTTGAAAGAATCTCAATTAATTGTCCAAATCCAAGTTTGAACAATCGACCAATATTAATATATATTGATTGTATCGAATCAGAATGAAGGTTTCTACGAAAGAAACAGTAGTAACTAGACATGATATAATATTGTGTCTAATCTGGTCCTAAATTAATATCATGATGTTATCATATGCAAAAGGTCGGCTCTGCTCGATGAAAAGCATGTGATGACTTCTTATTGATATTTGAATTGTACATGTAATGACTAGCATAATCTTTGTAGACATCAGAGTATCTGTATAGTGTGTAGTATTTATCATGACTTTTGGAGTATACATTAGAATACGATTCATGTATGGTAGGATTACTATAACCTTTATAATAATCAGAATGTTGATACCCATGATGATAAGATTATCTACCATATGTATCTCTCTTCCTTTCCTCACTTTATTGTTACATATCATGATCTCTGTACATGCAAATAAGTTATATCATAAGCATGGTTCCCACTTCTCTGAATAGGTTGAGTGTATTCTAAAAGCACCATAACCTTCATCTGTAGGACCTTATTCATCAGGAGATGAATCATCATCGATTATTTTCCAAACTACTGCCATTTTTTGTTTATATGTGAGATTCACTTGGCTTTAACTTAGTCATAGTTGATTAATTTTTGTCCGTCTGCTTCTGCAAGTTTTTCTCCATCCAAGGGTTGTTTCTGTCATCATGCAGCTCGTCTTTTGCCTCCCTGGTCCATTTCTTCAATGGATTGTCCTCGTAAAAAATTTGATCCAAATCAATTGGTTGATCTTCGGTTCTCCTCATACATCGTCTTTATCGCAGTCTCATATTATAATGCATATTAACCAAGTTTTAAGACTTTCCATTGTTAACATGTTCATGTTATTTGTGTGAATGAGTAAGAATGTGGTCCAATTTCGTTCACGGTTAGAAAATGAGATTTTTGGCTTAAAACACTCACAGCTAAGTGTATAAGATTTGAAACTTGTTCTCTCCTAGTGATTGAACACAATTCAACTTTAAAATTTCTTTTGGGTAGAAATCTAAAGTAGTTTATGAGGATCATACAACAAACTAAGATTCTCATAAACACTTGAAGTGACCTAATTTGTTGCCATACGTGCCTTTTGTGAGGTGAAGGTATCAAATTTTATTCTATTAACTTCACCTACAATTATCATGCATAATTTACGATTGGATTGAATATTATATCAAAATAAAATATCTGAAAATCATTTACAATTGTCTATACCAAATTACTTCACGATGTCTGGTTCCAACTTCTCAAGTATATATCAAAATACAACTAGCATCTCGTCGTCATTTGTTGCCCTGATTAAGTATTAGAAATGAAGATTCGGGAAATAACATGCAATTAAATTTATGTAAATAAATGATATGTATCATATTACGTTTACTTATAAAAAATAAAATACAGTACTTATTTGCGTCATGAAAATCATGATATAGTTTTTTATTCCATCTTTTGTCGATCATGTTTCACCATTTTTTGTATCACACCTACCAATATTTTTTTCTTTTTGCTCGGTTTATGGCCTCGTAAAGATAACATATCTCAGCTTTATCGTCGATGTCGATCATTCTTAAACCTTTCACTGGCGGCTCAAATACGATCATAACATTAAGGAAGTCTTACCAGAAGTCATCACCTTGAATCAGATTGTATACGTTAGTTACAACAATCTTATATTTGGATTTGAGCTTAGGAATGTTTTTGGATCACTCTTATGGTGATCATTCTTCTTAAATTATCATAATGCACATAGATAGAGTCCAATGCAATAACATATGTTGTAAATTTTATGATTGTATGCTAGGTCAACTCTTTTTCAGCGTCTCTTTTCTCATCAAGCTGGTCACACAGCCTTTGTTGTATTTAAATCATGTTACCATTTTGACTTTACGGGACGATATTTTTAATAACCTATTCTTTTAACATATCAAAAAATATCAAATTAATATAATGCACTACATATGGAGACCAATACATATGTTATCTTTTTTGCATAATTAACTGTCTAGCTGGTTTGTAATTTGCTCCATTGTTAGTAACTACTTAGACGACTCTATGCTTTCCAATTATATCTATATATTTATCTATCAAGTCAAATATGTATGGATCATTCTGAATATTATCAATTGCATCCACTATGTCAAGGAACACTGTCCTAAGCAATGGGTAGAGGAACGTCACAACCTACTTTGTAAAAGGATCTTAATGAGGGGGTAGTATGGACTATTGGCCATATTGTGTGGAATAGGACTGTAGTATATAGATTTGGCTACACGTCTACCAAGAAAGCTCTTGGTATTTTTAAACATATCATTGCATCATTTATAGTTTTCTGGATTTTAACTTGCTTCTTTAAAGTAAAAGGGCAAGTACTATCTTAATCAGATTTGAGAATACCAGATGATCTGTCTGCAGGTTTAACACAAACAGAATCCATTTTAGAAGACCAAACGATCTACAGGTAGGTTCGGCTCGGCATGAATTTTATCGAATTTGTATCGACCAGACGATCATGCTCTTATTCTTCTACTATCAATTCTTATTCTTTTTCTTCGGTAAATTCTTACCTACTTGCTCTCAGTTCTTTTTTAATCTCTATCCTCTTTGGTCTCATTATAATCCTTATCATCCTCAGTTGAGTTTGCTCCTTTAGGCTTAGCCATTAACTCTTCCTCCATCTTCTTCTCAAACTGTCACGCCCCGCTTCCCTTAATATGGAAGGCGAGATGTGAGGAGGTCCGCTCAGACGTGGAGCTGTGAAGCTGCAGTCTGATAAGCGTCTGTAAAAATTTCAAAAAAATAGCAGGTCCTTGCATTGCGTCGAAACAACAACAATAATAAAGCAGATAAAAAGTATCCATCAACAACGTCCAACAAATATTACAACATCACGGAATAGTCACAAAAGTACAAGTCTGAACAATAGGCCTAAAGCATGGCCGAAACAAAAACATAGAGATATATAGGTGTTACACACCGAAACCTAACAACAACTACTAAAGCTGCAACAACTAAAAGAAGTCTCTAGGTGAGACTAGGACTGGTCACCAGTGTCCTCGAACTCGGTCTCAGCAGGGACCTCGAACTCAGCGTCAACGAACTGGTCGTCTTCTGCTATTTGCTCTGTCTCAAAGTCTGACATGTGACACCCAAAGAGAAAAGGGCACATGTCAGCAAAAGTCTCCCAAGAAAGGCGGAGGACTTTTGTGCAAGGATACAAATAAAATAATGCAACTAGCAGTTCTAACATGATGAAATGGCATGACATTTAAGAATGCAACATTTAAATGAACAAGATAATAATAATCAAGCACGGTGTAGCAGAAAGCTACAATTCATTATTTCACGATTCACGAATCACTGATTTATCACTTTGTGCACAGAGTTTCCGTCTTTTGGCTGAAGTGGCCGTACGGGCTCACTTCTACGCTCAAGCGATCGTTTAACCCTACCCCTCCACGTGTATATGGACTGGCGCCCATCTTCTGGATCACGAGCCAGGAAGTGTTATTGGCATAGGGTTGTGCCCGCAAAGCAGGTGCCTAGCCTCAATAGCAATAACATATGTAGCGTGTGCTACTCAATCACGATGAACATTAAATGCATGCAATGACATGGCAATGAGCAGATAGATTGCGTACCGTTAATTGAAATTAAACATGGCATGACAGCATGAATGAAAGCAGGTAAAGTGTCGCATCTAGTTTCGTTGTCAAACTAGATCAAATAGGGCGTCTAGGCGACTATCATTTCACCGCCTAGTCTCTTTTACACAATTTCACAAATTGGCCTAACACATGGCCTAAATAATTACTGGCAAGTATCACTTGCATGTTTCCGCTGATATCGGTTGTCGTAGGTTCGTCTGGACGTGTACTACGTGTCGATACTTCCGGTTCTCTGTTTTGGTTAAACATATATCTGGGTTAGATTTTATTGTGAAATACGTGCAATATTAAAAATAATGCCCGAATTAGGTTCGTCAAATAGTATCGGGTTCACTGGCTTGGGTGATGTCTGTATTGCGTAATAACTTATTTTATTACAGTGCTAGTTTAAGGAGTGCATTAACCTATTAACGTCCGTGTTGAATTCTGACGTTGAGAGATTACGGCATGTACTGCCATGGATTGCCCATAGCCTACTAGGATGGCTATTAGTTGGCTAATAGAAATGTCTTCTGGATAAATTCGTAGGACAAGCACTGTTATAATTCGGCCAGATCATATGGTGTAATTAATACAGTACCCTTGATGAAATAAGTCTTAACCCCAAATCCTAGTGTCATCTGTGTACAAACTGTGTAAGTTGCAAATGGTTGTAGGTCACACATGAACTTACGGACTATTGTAGGTGAAGGGAATTAACTGTAGTGTTTCGTGATTAATACATCTGTTCTTATTTCATCTCCCCTAGGAGAATAAACTACTTACAATGTCTGACATAGTTCTATATTCATTTTAAAATATCTTTTCCCTTCATTCATCTACTTATTAACTCACAGGTCATAGCCCATTTCTTATTAGGTGTGCCTCCCACTTCTCTCTCATCTGTCTCCTGCTCTCCTTATTTCTTTCTTTCTTTTTTTTCAAAACTTGGCAGCCTCCAGGGCATTCACGCACAATGGAAAAGAGGGGGGGTCTCACCTTCGCAACGGCGGGGAGGAGCAGCGGCTCCGGCGGTTCGGCGGCTTCGGCGACCCAGGCGGCGGCGCGCGCGGCCTTCCTCCGGCCAGGCGGCGACGGCTACTCACGGGCGGCGGCGCGTGCTGTTTGCAGGCGAGGGAGGGTGCGGCGTTGGGCGCGGGGAGAGGGTGGAGGCCGGCTAGGGGAGAGGGTGGAGGAGGAAGGAGGAAGAAGAAGAAGAAGGAGATGAGGGTTTGTAGAGTTTGCTAATTTTTGTAAATCTTTTGGGTTTAACAGATCTGAAGTTTGGGTGTTGATTTCTGAAACTGGTTTCAGATCTGAAGTGTTTGGATTTGGAGTTATTTGATCTGATTTAAACTCAGATTTCCAATTTGTTCTCCTCAATTTCTCTGATTTGGGTTTTTGGTTTGTTGAATTTGGTTTTGGAAGGCTGAATTTGGTTTCGATTTGAAGTTGTTGGGTTGATTTTGTGAGATGGAATGAAGGATCTGCTGTTGGGTTTGATTTGAGAGATAGGATAAAGCTTGCAGAGAGATGGAGGTTTCTGATTTGTGTTTTGGGTTGGAGAACTTTGCAGGGATTTGGGTTTGACGGATTGCAGGGAAGGAGAAAGTGTGCTGGAGGGGTTGTTTGCAGGAGAAATTGATGTCGTTTCCTCATGCCGATGATGGTGATACGGATATAGGAATAGTGCAGGGGGACAGTCAGAGGGGGAGATAGCTGGAGGTGGGGGAAATTTTGATGAAGGATGTTGGATCTCACCAACCGGAGGAGGTGGGATTCAATGGGGTTAAATTAGTGATTTAATTATGGCTAAGTTAATCAATGTTTGAATTAGGGATAATTTAATTAGGGTAAAAATTAATTTAGTAAATTAGTGATTTGATTTTAAGCCAATAATAATAAGTTAAAGTAATTTAGTAATTAAATAAAATGTGATTATTAAAATAAATGAAGTAATTAGTGAGGCTAAAGGTGATTAGCAATTTTGTAATTAGCGAGATAATTAAGTTAAGATAATTCATTAAGATTAATAGTCAATTAACGATGGTACGGTAAAATGAAAAGCGGATACGCGCTCGCGTCGACGCACAAAAGAATTCGCGCACAAAAATATCCGGGTGGAAATACGGACATACAATAATCATACGTCTAGAAAATACCGGCCGTTACATTCTACCCACCTTAAGAAAAATTCCTTCCTCGGAATTCTTATCTACTAAAGAGTAGGGAACAAATATGGGTAACGCTCCCGTATCTCATCTTCCCGTTCCCAGGTAGACTCTCCTGGTGAGTCACGACGCCACATCACCATGACTAGATCAACAGTCTTGTTCCTGAAGACTTTCTGGCGTCGATCTAGGATCTCCACTGGTTGTTGTTCGTACGTCAGATCTGGTCGAACTGTGATCTCTGAGTAATCCACAGCATGAGAAGGGTCGCTAATATAACGACGGAGCTGGGACACATGAAAGACGTCATGTACTCCCACTAATAACGGTGGCAAGGCTAAGAGATATGCTACCTCTCCAACTCGCTCTAGCACATCGAAAGGTCCAATAAATCTCGGACTAAGCTTGCCTCTCTTCCCAAATCGAATCACTCCTCGATTTGGTGAGATCTTCAGGAACACATGATCTCCTGGCTGAAACTCTAGAGGACGTCGTTTGGCATCTGCCCAATGCTTATAACGGTCCTGGGCGATCCGAAGCTTGTCCCTGATATCACGCACAACATCAACCGCTTCCACTATCATCTCTAGCCCCAAGAGCTCTCTATCACCCACGTCATCCCAACTCAGTGGCGATCGACATTTCCTCCCGTAGAGAGCAGCAAAAGGCGCCATGCCAATGCTCGCCTGATAGCTGTTGTTGTAGGAAAACTCCACCAGGTGCAGATGATCCTCCCATGAACCTTTGAGATCCAACATGCAAGCTCTCAACATATCCTCCAAGATCTGAATAGTGCGCTCCGACTGTCCATCCGTCTGCGGGTGATACGTAGTACTGAACTTCAGACTGGTACCCAGATTGGTCTACAGACTTTTCCAGAACTGAGATGTGAATCTCGTATCACGATCTGATACAATGCTCACAGGGACTCCATGCAAGCGCATGATCTCCTACACGACATAATTCATATCACGACTAGTACTAGAAGGAAACTATTAAGGTATGAGTTAGGTTATTACCTCCATATACTTCCTTGCTAATATCTCCGTGGATTGCCCGACTCGGAAAGGTATAAAGTGCGCAGACTTGGTCAATCGATCCACGATGACCCAGATCGCGTCGTTCTGCCTGGTGCTCCGAGGTAAGCCAGTCACGAAGTCCATCGTGATGTGCTGCCACTTCCACTCGGGAATCGGCAGAGGTTGTAGTAATCCAGCAATGCAATGGTGTTCAGCCTTCACTTGCTGACACACGAGGCACTTGGCAACGCTCCGTGCCACACTTCTCTTCATCCCATACCACCAGAAATTTTGTCGAAGATCCTTGTACATTTTAGTACCTCCAGGATGGATAGAATAAGGCGAACGGTGAGCCTCATTCATCAACTCCTCTCTGATATCTCCTGCAGGTACGCAGATCCTGCTACCATATCTCAAAGATCCCTCTGCGTGAATCAGAAAATCTGTTCGAAGTCCTGCTTCGACTTGCTCTCTGATTTTCTTTAACTTAGCATCTCCATCTTGAGCAGTCTTGATTCGATCCACGATCGTCGATTGAATTTGCATGTTCATCAACGACGATGTGACTCCTGATAGTACAGCTTCAACATTCATCCTTCGCAGATCCTGCTGCAATCTCCACTGAGATGTGAGAATCATCACTTCGGGCAGTCGACTCAAGGCATCTGGTACGACATTCACCTTCCCTGGATGATACTGAAGATCGATGTCGTAGTCTGCCATCAATTCCAACCATCTGCGCTGTCTCATATTCAGCTCCTTCTGGGTGAATATATATTTCAAACTTTTGTGATCAGTGAAAATTTTCACTTTCTCACTCAGTAAGAAATGTCGCCAGATCTTCAGTGCAAAGACGACAGCGGCTAACTCCAAGTCGTGGGTCGGATAATTCTTCTCATGGATCTTCAACTGTCGAGAAGCATAAGCGACTACATGACCGTGCTGGTGCAGAACGCATCCAAGTCCCTTGCCCGATGCATCGCAGAAGATTTCGAAGCCTCCGCTTCGGTCCGGAATAGCTAAAACTGGTGCAGAAGTCAGCCTCTCCTTCAAAGTAGAAAAAGCTTGCTCACAAGAGTCTGACCAACTGAACTTAACATCCTTCCTTGTCAATTTTGTCATTGGCTCAGCTATCTTCGAGAAATCCTTGATAAATCTGCGGTAGTATCCAGCCAATCCAAGGAAACTCCTGATGTCCGATGCCGATCGAGGTGCATGCCATTCACTGACTGCTTTGACCTTCTCCGGATCCACTGAGATACCAGCTCCCGATACTACATGCCTAAGAAATGCAATCCTATCCAGCCAGAATTCGCATTTGCTGTACTTGGCATACAGTCTATGGTGACGGAGCGTCTCTAACACCATCTTCAGATGCTCTGCATGCTCTTCCTCGCTCTTCGAGTACACCAAGATGTCGTCTATGAAAATCACCACGAACTTGTCGAGGACGTCATAAAAGATAAGGTTCATGAGATTCATGAACACAGCAGGAGCGTTGGTCACACCGAACGGCATGACAACGAACTCATAATGCCCGTACTTAGTCCGAAAAGCGGTCTTGAGTACATCTTCCTTCTTGACTCTGACTTGATGGTATCCGCTCCGGAGATCTAACTTCGAAAATACCCTCGATCCACCAAGCTGATCGAAGATATCATCAATGCGAGGCAGCGGGTACTTGTTCTTCACTGTGATCTGATTCAACTCCCGATAATCAATGCACATTCTTCTAGAGCCATCTTTCTTCTTTACTAGCAAGACGGGTGCACCCCAGGGAGATACGCTGGGATGAATGAAACCCTTCTGTAGTAGCTCATCCAATTGCTTCCTCAACTCTTCTAATTCTGCAGGAGCCATACGGTATGGCGTCTTTGAAATTGGTTGAGCTCCTGGCATAAGATCGATGCCAAACTCCAATGCTCGATCGGGCGGCAGTCCAGAAATGTCTTCAGGGAAGACGTCTTCGAAATCTCTCACCACTGCAGGCTTCTCCGATTCAACAATCATAGATGCAACGGTCAATCGATAAGGCTGGGCTCGGAACTTGACAGGTCCAAGCGAACGTCCTCCACCGACAAACTCGAACACTGGATGGTCGGGAATTTCGAACACCACTTTCTTCCGGTGACAGTCGATCGTGGCATAAAAAGCTCCTAACCAGCCAATGCCAAGAATAGCATCAAAGTTGGGTAGGTCGTGGACGATGAAATTAGCATATAGTTCGTGTCCACTAATCACCAACAGGCACGGTCTACATCCCAGTGCAACCTTCACTACACCATTCCCAGTTGTAATATTCCAACACTTGGGAAGTGTATAGGTGGGTATCGAGTGTTTGACTACGAACTTCCGAGATAGGATGCACATGGAAGCTCCAGAATCGAACAGAGTCAAGGCCGGGTGAGATGAAACTAAGATGACACCTAAGGGTAACATGCAACTAAATTAACATGGATATAACTAATCAAATATAATGGATAAATAAGGAAGACTAGTATAGAAGTTACCTGCAATAACTCTGTCCTCGGTCTCGGCCTCCACTGCAGTCATCGTGAAGGCTTGCCTCTTAGGCTGAACGGCTTGCTGGAAAGCCTGTTTCTGGGGAATGAGAGGCGCTCCACGTCCAGCGACCACCGGAGCTCTCTGCTGCTGAACTCCGACTGGTGCCTTCCACGGCTGCTTAGCACTCGGACAGTCCTTCAATGCATGCGTAGCGTCACCACAAACCAAGCACTGGCCCAGAAGCCTCCTGCACTGCTCCTTCACATGACCAGTCTTGCCGCAATGACTGCACGTCTTCTGACTAGGCCCACCTGGCCTCTTAAACTGCACGGACGGATTAGGCTTGAACCCAGGCCTAACCACAGTTCTGGCCTGCTCCATAGGCCTCTTCCCAGCACCTGAATACTGCCCTCTCTTCTGATTGGCAATCAGCTCCTGTCTCTTGGCAGCTATCAGCAACTTCTTGTAGGAGTCTAAGTCCGAAGAGGAAATCAGACTCTGCAACTCCAAAGATAAACCTTGTAAGAATTTCTGAGCTCGATCCTCAGCAGTCTCCACCATCTTCGGCGCAAAGCGACTCAGTTTCATGAACTCTTGGTGGTACTGATCCACCATCAGATTCCCTTGCTTCAGATTGATAAACTGCTGCATCAGCTCCCTCTTGGCAGCTCGAGGGAAATACTCATCATTAAATCTCGCCTTGAAAGTGGCCCAGGGGATAGGCTTCGCCAACAGCTGCTCTTCTGACTCCCACCAACTGCGGGCATTGTCCTTCAGTTGCTTCTTCACTAAGTCAACCCATCCAGCCGGGTTAACCTTCGAGAGAAGCAGATTATCCTCTGTGTTCTTCATCCATTCATCCGCAGCTAATGCTCCTTCTGACCCAGTGAAATATGACGGGCCCAGCTCCCGAAACTGCTTCGCTCCCGGCTCGAAGCGAGGGGCATTCTGAAGCATGCCCTGCTGA
The DNA here is from genome assembly GCA_030789695.1 of Scilla litardierei. Taxonomy (NCBI): domain Eukaryota; kingdom Viridiplantae; phylum Streptophyta; class Magnoliopsida; order Asparagales; family Asparagaceae; genus Scilla; species Scilla litardierei. The sequence goes on along the minus strand of CM061142.1, from coordinate 294,333,559 downwards.
ACCTGCATCATCTGATGCATCATCCTCATCATCTCAGCCGTGGTGGGTTCTCTATCAGCATCCGCAATACGTCCTGCTCCACCACCAGCTCCAGGTCCACTACCAGCTCCTCGGGTAACGCGTCTACCGGCCATCTAAGACAAGAAAATGCTCAGATTAGACTTAATCATGACTCGAATGTTATGAATATTTAAATGGATGTTGTTATCATCATTGTTGTTCCGATATTTCGCAGATGCAAAGAGGAGACCTGCATGGGCCACCACTAAAACCTGTCACGCCCCGCTTCCCTTAATATGGAAGGCGAGACGTGAGGAGGTCCGCTCAGACGTGGAGCTGTGAAGCTGCAGTCTGATAAGCGTCTGTAAAAATTTCAAAAAAATAGCAGGTCCTTGCATTGCGTCGAAACAACAACAATAATAAAGCAGATAAAAAGTATCCACCAACAACGTCCAACAAATATTACAACATCACGGAATAGTCACAAAAGTACAAGTCTGAACAATAGGCCTAAAGCATGGCCGAAACAAAAACATAGAGATATATAGGTGTTACACACCGAAACCTAACATCAACTACTAAAGCTGCACCAACTAAAAGAAGTCTCTAGGTGAGACTAGGACTGGTCACCAGTGTCCTCGAACTCGGTCTCAGCAGGGACCTCGAACTCAGCGTCAACGAACTGGTCGTCTTCTGCTATCTGCTCTGTCTCAAAGTCTGACATGTGACACCCAAAGAGAAAAGGGCACATGTCAGCAAAAGTCTCCCAAGAAAGGCGGAGGACTTTTGTGCAAGGATACAAATAAAATAATGCAACTAGAAGTTCTAACATGATGAAACGGCATGACATTTAAGAATGCAACATTTAAATGAACAAGATAATAATAATCAAGCACGGTGTAGCAGAAAGCTACAATTCATTATTTCACGATTCACGAATCACTGATTTATCACTTTGTGCACAGAGTTTCCGTCTTTTGGCTGAAGTGGCTATACGGGCTCACTTCTACGCTCAAGCGATCGTTTAACCCTACCCCTCCACGTGTATATGGACTGGCGCCCATCTTCTGGATCACGAGCCAGGAAGTGTTATTGGCATAGGGTTGTGCCCGCAAAGCAGGTGCCTAGCCTCAATAGCAATAACATTTGTATCGTGTGCTACTCAATCACGATGAACATTAAATGCATGCAATGACATGGCAATGAGCAGATAGATTGCGTACCGTTAATTGAAATTAAACATGGCATGACAGCATGAATGAAAGCAGGTAAAGTGTCGCATCTAGTTTCGTTGTCAAACTAGATCAAATAGGGCGTCTAGGCGACTATCATTTCACCGCCTAGTCTCTTTTACACAATTTCACAAATTGGCCTAAAACATGTCCTAAATAATTACTGGTGTAACGACCACTTTTCGTCGTACGTTTTTCGTGCACGTGCTTTTGGCCGTGCACGTGTTTGTTTGGACTTTGTTCGTTTGTGAACACTTTTGTGTGATATGCCGTTGTGAACGTCTCTGAGAGTAGTAAACAGTGGTGCTATCTTGTAACGACACTTCTCGAGTCGTTTTTCCACAATTTAAACTTACTCGATGAGACGTGACGATTTTCACTTTTGACGGGAGACGTTTCTATTTTTAGTTTCGTCGTCCGACGTCGAAATTGAGATCCGTCTTCGTAGATAGCTCACATTCGTCGCCACGATCACCACGATATTTATTTTATAATTTTTGGAGTTTATTTGACCACTTTTATATTTTTTACAAGTTTTATATTATTTTTAATAATTTATTTATAAATTATTTTCGGCCAAATAAAATTTATTTAAGTTTTAAACGTTTTAAAGAATTTTTGAGCCAATTTCCAGCTCATTTGGACCAGGTCAAACCCTTGGATGAGTTGGAGTAATTGAATTTCAAATTTTAAATCTTTTTGAACTTCTAATCCTATTAGATTTAGCCCTAGACCAAGTCAACCCATCTATACTATATAAGCAACCCCTAGGAAGACCTATTTTCGCAAGAAATTAGCCCTAGCCTCTTCCAAACTCATTTTGGACGTTGCGACGAATCGTCGCAACGTTGCGACGTTCAGCCCCGACCTGACCGAGAAAACCCACCGCAAATCACCGCCCCGACCGAGGCCCAACCCCGCACCGCAGCCGCTCCGCATCGCTTCAGCAGCCGCCGTCCCATTCCCCCGCTCTGACCGAGAGAGGCCATCGGTCAGACCGAGGCCTCAAGCCGCACAGCGCTCCGCATCGCACCCCCGCTTGTCGCCCCGCTCCACACCCCGCACGACCGACCCGCCGCTCCGCACTGACCGACGTTGCAAGCGCTGCAACGTTGCAACATCGCCCCGCCCGCAATCCAAGCGCCTGACCGACCCGTTCCCTCGACCTGACCGACGAGAACTCTCGCACCCAGCCACCCCGCAGCCGCTGCACGCCCCAAATCGTCGCAGCCCCGCATTCACAGCGCACGACCGACGGATCTCCCCGCATTGGCTGTGTACAACCGAGAGCCACTCGTCGCAACCCCGCATCCGTCGCACCACTTGCCTCCGTGGGCCCCCCAAGTTCTCCAGAGTTATTGTGGGTCCCCCAAAGGCCCCTAGGAGTACTGTGGGCCCCACCTAGGTGCTTGCTCTTCGAGGATTCGTCGCGTACGACGTCGTCGTACGTCGTAGCCCGTCGTCGCACGTGCTAGCTTTGGAATCTGGAATCGTCGCCCGGGTTGATTGCTCTGAAATTTCCAGCGAGGAATCTAATTGGAATCTGGACTTGGAGCGCGATCTTTTATTCCAACCCCCGGCGTCGCTACCCGACGCCGGTGTAGCTTTCGCGTCGTGTTGAGGTAACGTTTTGCACCCCTAGGACCCCCAACCCAATTGCATGCTAATCAAGACTAAAAATCAGTATTTTAAAGTATTTTAAATGTTTTATAAATCACTAATCAAGATTAATAAAACGGATGTAGGCCGGTGGACTTGTGCACGTAGGAATCGTGACTTTGGACTCGTTGGACGGTGTTTTCTTGACGTGATAATTGCAGGCAAGTGAAACTTGCCAACTCTTGTGTAGGGCCATGTTTTTAGGCCACTTCCTTGTTTTTAGCGTAAAAGAGACTAGTCAGTGAAATGATAGCTGGCTAAACGCCTACTTGATCTAGTTTGACAACGAAACTAGATCCGTCACCTAATTGATCTAGCTTGACAACGAAGCTAGATCCAACCTTTAAACTTGTTGTTCATGCATACTAAACTGTCACGTTTACTTTCCTTACCTGTACGCCTTACTACTTGTCATGTCATGTCATCCATGCATTGAATGTCGCATTGGTAGCACACGCTACAATACTTGTACTTGTACTCCCTTGACTGGCTAGGTGCACCCCTAGACCAGCAAGGTAAAACACTTCCTGGCTCGTGATCCAGAAGCGAGCATTACCGTTCGGGGGTAAGGCCCTGGCTCGACACACGTGGAGGGGTAGGGTTGAGCGACCACTCAGCGTAAAAGTGTGCCCGTACAGCCTCTTTAGCTGTAAGGCATGAACTCTGTGCACGAGGTGCTTACTTTTCTTGTCTTGTACTTGTCTTGTGAATGTCATGCCATGCTCGTACTTTACTTTACTTTACCTTACTTGTTGCACTCATACTTAAACTGCCATGACATTGCATCATGCTAGAACTTTTAGGTTGCTTTTACTTGTACTTTCAGTTTCACTTGCACAAGTCTTTTTAGACTTGCTGACATGTGCCCCTTGCTCTTTTGGGTGTCACATGTTAGACCCTGAGCCAGAGACAGGTGTTGAGGACGAGGTGTTTACTGACGCTGAGCCTGAGCCTACGTTCGTCGCGGAGTACGAGGACACCGGAGACCAGTCTTAGTGGCTGTGGAGTTACTTTTGCTTTAGCTTGCTGTTAGTTGTCGGTGCTTGCACCATTACTTTGTTTTCGTACTTTGTACTTTTGTTGGCCATGCTGGGCCTCTTTTAGACTCTTTAATTTTAGCCTGGTGGCTTTTCTGCGATGTTGAGATTTATTATTATGGATATTCTGAGATGTTTCTTTTGTCTCTTTCGTTATTATTATCTTTGTTTCGTTTCGCGTTGCAAGGACCTGCAGTTTTAAAGTGATTGACGCTTATCGGACTTGCAGCTTCGTAGCTTCAAGTCTGAGCGGACCTTCTCACGCTTCGCCTCCACGTTTTTGGGAAGCGGGGCGTGACAGGTTTTGTTGGTGGCCCATGCAGGTCCAATCTTGCAATTGCGAATTAACGGAACAACGATAATAACGGAATGTCCATTAAATAAATTGCAACATCCGAGTAATAAGCCCTGAGTCTAGTCGTTTTCTTAGGACACTAGGAGTAAGAAGTCTAAGTTAGACGCCTGTGTTTGCTAGTTAGAGGCCTCTGTTTGTTAGTTAGACCCCCCTTCTAGCAATTGATTCAATCGTCGTAGGAGTTACCTTGGTGGTTATTGACTACCCCTGACCATATTAGACTTCTAAAATTTCCTTTTGACGTTCGCGTGGGTTCATCGACTTCGGACCAAGCTGAACGCATTTCTTTACCGTCTAATCTTTAGAAGTCTTAGCGCTTAGTCTTTAATCTTTAGTTGATCGACCGTAGGACTTTCCGTAGACTTTCCTGATTCATAACCTAGGTGTATGAATGTTTTGATCATCCGACCAATTTCCTTGCCTCGATTCACGAGACCGCCCCGTAACGATCGTCGCCAATTTTCTAACCTCTCCATTATGAATTTTGAAACACTTGAAAGTATTTTTCGAACTTCCTCCTTACCGAAGTTTAATTTTGACCCAAATTTCAATGCATGTATACTTATACTTCATCCCCCTTCGTTAATTTAAAATTTAAAAAAAAACGTTGTCGGAATTTCTGAATACTAGTTTATAGTATTTTCCCAACCTATGTTTTTCGTACTTGCGTAAATGTGTCGTTCCTTCATATAGTAATTTATTCCTGAACCGTACTTTTATTTTGCACAGTTCGATTTATAATTTTCCCTCTTATTTATGCCATTTGAATAATACATCGTGTGTACTTTTAATATACTTTTCAAGACACATGGAATTTCAGCTTTCAGCAAGTTGGACTTTGCTCGTCGTTTTCGCTACTTCAGATTTTTGCAAAATTACTATTTTCATAGCATCTTCCTGTTTTAGACCCTCCCTGATTTGATTTTAAAGATTTGCTATTCGATCTTGATAATTCTTATGCTAAGTTACTATCATTTTCTTTCCGCTCACCATACACGTTTTTAGAAAAATTTCTAAACCAAATTGAATTTTAATTATTTCTATATCCGTGCCAGACTTGTTGAGCACGTATATTAAGAACCTTGCGTAAATCAGTTTTTTTTTCATTTTTGGCAAACACTGGTTCTTTAAAAGTAGTTTCAAACCGATCATTTTAAATTTCTCCATAGCCTAAAAGTTTTGAAAGCAAGAGTTTAAATTCGTCCGTTACTTGATTTCATTCTTCGACTTTCCAAAACTTTTTGACAACATTATATTAAATTACTGACGTATAAATTTTCTAAACCACGTCCTTAATATTCGTGTAAATGATTTTACTTCCTTTTAAATTGATTTTATATAAACCAATAAAACATTTTCTCTCATTATGAATAATCGACTCAAACTTATTTTGAACAACTCGTTTTATCGATCCCCAAATATTTCTTTTCAGACGAGGATTTTAATTTTGAAGAACAACAGTTTTCAGATTTCACGTATTTTAGCTTGTGTTACTTACCACATTTTCTTTTCCCCCTCATATATAAGCATCACTACATCTCCCTTTCCCTCAACCTAAACATTCACAAGTAAATCGTTGTTTCACCTAACCAAGATGTCTCCTTGTATTCGTCCTATCTGAACTCGTGCTTATCGATCCTTCCCTCGTCACGCTCTCGACCTCGACCTCTCTTTATTGCTTAGGCTTAAGTGCCCTCAATGTCTGTGCCAACTCTTAGTTGTTAGTAAACCCTTGGACCGTTGTGAGGTGTCGTAGTGCACGTACCTAAGTGGTGTACGTGGGCTTGAATGAGTATACCCCCATAGTATATGGATGTTTGCATATTGTGTGATATATATATACTCGGAGGTATTCGTGATAGTATGAAGTTGTCGTGTGATAGTAGTTATAGATAGCTATACTATACTAGGGATGCCTGTGTATATAAGAGCTAGCGTTGAAATATCTAAGTTGTGTATGTAGTAAGAGATACTTATAATGGTTGAAATAAAATGATTGGTAAAGCTATGTGTGTGCTAGGTGTGATAATAATAAGTGTATGTATAGTTAAGTAAGTAGGCCTATGGAGTGACTCATATATTATTACGTATGAGTATGTGCTCGAAGGTAGATATGTATTGTGCTTAGACGTAAGTAGTTATGTTTCGTTGTATGAGTATACAGGTGACATGCATATGATAGTAGATTATAATTGGTATTGCTTGCTTTTTCGGGATGTTGCATGCGTGCATACCGTGAGGTATACACGACTATTGCACATCTTTATTATGTACGTGTGAATGTGTTAGTATACTAATTATAGGTAGTAGGCTATGGTATGAATATGTACATTACTTATGTGTGACTATACGGTGAATGTTTTTACTAGGGAGGGTATTATAAATATGTGGGTGCTGATGTCTGTAATACTATTAGTATGGTATATAAATTGATTTAACTATGTGAGAATTGCCTGAATAAATATTAAGTGTGATTGATTTATGGAATGTATATGGTTGTATTGGTAGATGTATATACATTGGAGTGGTGCTGGTATATGTATAAATGCCGTGTTACGAATATTCTGATATGTGTACTGAGTCTCACTCAAGCTTGAGTGGGTATACTCTAAGTATATTGAATGTATATTTGTAATATAGTGATGTTTGATGTATGTATAGTGATAGGAGTGTTTGTGCCTGGTTGTGTTACGCACATGATTGTGGGTCGCTACACCAGTATATAGTTATAGGTGTTGGTCTTGTGGTATAGCTAATTACTAAGGACTTGCTCGTGTGAACGTATGTGTACTAGCTAAAACTAGGTGTGTATGTGTGATAGTTATATAATGGTATGATTGGTGTATTTAAATGAAATGTTAGCGTGTATGGGTGTGCACCATGCACGTGTAAGTATGTGCTTAGTTATAGGTATGGATGACTATGGTATATGTGGCGCGTCGTAAATATAGTTATAGGACCGAATGTGATGTGAATATACTGTGAAATTATTGCATGCATTTGTATGACTATATAATGAGGGAAATATGGTAGTAGTGACTATATATTAGGTATAGTAAATTTTGACTTAATTATGGTATGGTGTGACTACATGTGTTGAAGTGTTTGGTATTGAATGAATATTAGAGGTAGTATACCCTTGATGTTTGTGCATAGGTAGCTATCTATACGTAGAGCAATGATTGTATTTTGTGAGACTATCCTCATATGAGTATCTGAAATATTGTTTTGTGATTAGGTAGGTAGTAGTTATATAAGGGATGCATGCTTATATATATGATTGAAATATGTGTATGAGTTTGACTGGCTATAATAGGTATAAGCATATGACGTACGTGAATGAATATGTATACGTGTTGGTAGTATTAACGTTTGACTACCTAGTGCATATATAAGCACTTGTAATGACTATACTTGGTTTGATTATTATGACTTGAATGGGGTAGTTACTAGAGCGACTAGCTATATTAGAAAGTCCGAGGACGGACTTTATTCTAAGGTGGGGAGGATGTAACGACCACTTTTCGTCGTACGTTTTTCGTGCACGTGCTTTTGGCCGTGCACGTGTTTGTTTGGACTTTGTTCGTTTGTGAACACTTTTGTGTGATATGCCGTTGTGAACGTCTCTGAGAGTAGAAAACAGTGGCACTATCTTGGAACGACACTTCTCGAGTCGTTTTTCCACAATTTAAACTTACTCGATGAGACGTGACGATTTTCACTTTTGACGGGAGACGTTTCTATTTTTAGTTTCGTCGTCCGACATCGAAATTGAGATCCGTCTTCGTAGATAGCTCACATTCGTCGCCACGATCACCACGATATTTATTTTATAATTTTTGGAGTTTATTTGACCACTTTTATATTTTTTACAAGTTTTATATTATTTTTAATAATTTATTTATAAATTATTTTCGGCCAAATAAAATTTATTTAAGTTTTAAACGTTTTAAAGAATTTTTGAGCCAATTTCCAGCTCATTTGGACCAGGTCAAACCCTTGGATGAGTTGGAGTAATTGAATTTCAAATTTTAAATCTTTTTGAACTTCTAATCCTATTAGATTTAGCCCTAGACCAAGTCAACCCATCTATACTATATAAGCAACCCCTAGGAAGACCTATTTTCGCAAGAAATTAGCCCTAGCCTCTTCCAAACTCATTTTGGACGTTGCGACGAATCGTCGCAACGTTGCGACGTTCAGCCCCGACCTGACCGAGAAAACCCACCGCAAATCGCCGCCCCGACCGAGGCCCAACCCCGCACCGCAGCCGCTCCGCATCGCTTCAGCAGCAGCCGCCCCGTTCCCCCGCTCTGACCGAGAGAGGCCATCGGTCAGACCGAGGCCTCAAGCCGCACAGCGCTCCGCATCGCACCCCCGCTTGTCGCCCCGCTCCGCACCCTGCACGACCGACCCGCCGCTCCGCACTGACCGACGTTGCAAGCGCTGCAACGTTGCAACATCGCCCCGCCCGCAATCCAAGCGCCTGACCGACCCGTTCCCTCGACCTGACCGACGAGAACCCTCGCACCCAGCCACCCCGCAGCCGCTGCACGCCCCAAATCGTCGCAGCCCTGCATTCACAGCGCACGACCGACGGATCTCCCCGCATTGGCTGTGTACGACCGAGAGCCACTCGTCGCAACCCCGCATCCGTCGCACCACTTGCCTCCGTGGGCCCCCCAAGTTCTCCAGAGTTATTGTGGGTCCCCCAAAGGCCCCTAGGAGTACTGTGGGCCCCACCTAGGTGCTTGCTCTTCGAGGATTCGTCGCGTACGACGTCGTCGCACGTCGTAGCCCGTCGTCGCACGTGCTAGCTTTGGAATCTGGAATCGTCGCCCGGGTTGATTGCTCTGAAATTTCCAGCGAGGAATCTAATTGGAATCTGGACTTGGAGCGCGATCTTTTATTCCAACCCCCGGCGTCGCTACCCGACGCCGGTGTAGCTTTCGCGTCGTGTTGAGGTAACGTTTTGCACCCCTAGGACCCCCAACCCAATTGCATGCTAATCAAGACTAAAAATCAGTATTTTAAAGTATTTTAAATGTTTTATAAATCACTAATCAAGATTAATAAAACGGATGTAGGCCGGTGGACTTGTGCACGTAGGAATCGTGACTTTGGACTCGTTGGACGGTGTTTTCTTGACGTGATAATTACAGGCAAGTGAAACTTGCCAACTCTTGTGTAGGGCCATGTTTTTAGGCCACTTCCTTGTTTTTAGCGTAAAAGAGACTAGTCAGTGAAATGATAGCTGGCTAGACGCCTACTTGATCTAGTTTGACAACGAAACTAGATCCGTCACCTAATTGATCTAGCTTGACAACGAAGCTAGATCCAACCTTTAAACTTGTTGTTCATGCATACTAAACTGTCACGTTTACTTTCCTTACCTGTACGCCTTACTACTTGTCATGTCATGTCATCCATGCATTGAATGTCGCATTGGTAGCACACGCTACAATACTTGTACTTGTACTCCCTTGACTGGCTAGGTGCACCCCTAGACCAGCAAGGTAAAACACTTCCTGGCTCGTGATCCAGAAGCGAGCATTACCGTTCGGGGGTAAGGCCCTGGCTCGACACACGTGGAGGGGTAGGGTTGAGCGACCACTCAGCGTAAAAGTGTGCCCGTACAGCCTCTTTAGTTGTAAGGCGTGAACTCTGTGCACGAGGTGCTTACTTTTCTTGTCTTGTACTTGTCTTGTGAATGTCATGCCATGCTCGTACTTTACTTTACTTTACCTTACTTGTTGCACTCATACTTAAACTGCCATGACATTGCATCATGCTAGAACTTTTAGGTTGCTTTTACTTGTACTTTCAGTTTCACTTGCACAAGTCTTTTTAGACTTGCTGACATGTGCCCTTTGCTCTTTTGGGTGTCACATGTTAGACCCTGAGCCAGAGACAGGTGTTGAGGACGAGGTGTTTGCTGACGCTGAGCCTGAGCCTACGTTCGTCGAGGAGTACGAGGACACCGGAGACCAGTCTTAGTGGCTGTGGAGTTACTTTTGCTTTAGCTTGCTGTTAGTTGTCGGTGCTTGCACCATTACTTTGTTTTCGTACTTTGTACTTTTGTTGGCCATGCTGGGCCTCTTTTAGACTCTTTAATTTTAGCCTGGTGGCTTTTCTGCGATGTTGAGATTTATTATTATGGATATTCTGAGATGTTTCTTTTGTCTCTTTCGTTATTATTATCTTTGTTTCGTTTCGCGTTGCAAGGACCTGCAGTTTTAAAGTGATTGACGCTTATCGGACTTGCAGCTTCGTAGCTTCAAGTCTGAGCGGACCTTCTCACGCTTCGCCTCCACGTTTTTGGGAAGCGGGGCGTGACAACTGGCAAGTATCACTTGCCTGTTTCCGCTGATATCGGTTGTCGTAGGTTCGTCTGGACGTGTACTACGTGTCGATACTTCCGGTTCTCTGTTTTGGTTAAACATATATCTGGGTTAGATTTTATTGTGAAATACGTGCAATATTAAAAATAATGCCCGAATTAGGTTCGTCTAATAGTATCGGGTTCACTGGCTTGGGTGATGTCTGTATTGCGTAATAACTTATTTTATTACAGTGCTAGTTTAAGGAGTGCATTAACCTATTAACGTCCGTGTTGAATTCTGACGTTGAGAGATTACGGCATGTACTGCCATGGATTGCCCATAGCCTACTAGGATGGCTATTAGTTGGCTAATAGAAATGTCTTCTGGATAAATTCGTAGGACAAGCACTGTTATAATTTGGCCAGATCATATGGTGTAATTAATACAGTACCCTTGATGAAATAAGTCTTAACCCCAAATCATAGTGTCATCTGTGTACAAACTGTGTAAGTTGCAAATGGTTGTAGGTCACACATGAACTTACGGACTATTGTAGGTGAAGGGAATTAACTGTAGTGTTTCGCGATTAATACATCTGTTCTTATTTCATCTCCCCTAGGAGAATAAACTACTTACAATGTCTGACATAGTTCTGTATTCATTTTAAAATATCTTTTCCCTTCATTCATCTACTTATTAACTCACAGGTCATAGCCCATTTCTTATTAGGTCTGCCTCCCACTTCTCTCTCATCTATCTCCTGCTCTCCTTATTTCTTTCTTTCTTTTTTTTTCAAAACTTGGCAGCCTCCAGGGCATTCACGCACAATGGAAAAGAGGGGGGTCTCACCTTCGCAACGGCGGGGAGGAGCAGCGGCTCCGGCGGTTCGGAGGCTTCGACGACCCAGGCGGCGGCACGCGCGGCCTTCCTCCGGCCAGGCGGCGGCGGCTACTCACGGGCGGCGGCGCGCGCTGTTTGCAGGCGAGGGGGGGTGCGTCGTTGGGCGCGGGGAGAGGGTGGAGGCCGGCTAGGGGAGAGGGTGGAGGAGGAAGGAGGAAGAAGAAGAAGAAGGAGATGAGGGTTTGTAGGGTTTGCTAATTTTTGTAAATCTTTTGGGTTTAACAGATCTGAAGTTTGGGTGTTGATTTCTGAAACTGGTTTCAGATCTGAAGTGTTTGGATTTGGAGTTATTTGATCTGATTTAAATTCAGATTTCCAATTTGTTCTCCTCAATTTCTCTGATTTGGGTTTTTGGTTTGTTGAATTTGGTTTTGGAAGGCTGAATTTGGTTTCGATTTGAAGTTGTTGGGTTGATTTTGTGAGATGGAATGAAGGATCTGCTGTTGGGTTTGATTTGAGAGATAGGATAAAGCTTGCAGAGAGATGGAGGTTTCTGATTTGTGTTTTGGGTTGGAGAACTTTGCAGGGATTTGGGTTTGACGGATTGCAGGGAAGGAGAAAGTGTGCTGGAGGGTTTGTTTGCAGGAGAAATTGATGTCGTTTCCTCATGCCGATGATGGTGATACGGATATAGGAATAGTGCAGGGGGACAGTCAGAGGGGGAGATAGCTGGAGGTGGGGGAAATTTTGATGAAGGATGTTGGATCTCACCAACCGGAGGAGGTGGGATTCAATGGGGTTAAATTAGTGATTTAATTATGGCTAAGTTAATCAATGTTTGAATTAGGGATAATTTAATTAGGGTAAAAATTAATTTAGTAAATTAGTGATTTAATTTTCAGCCAATAATAATAAGTTAAAGTAATTTAGTAATTAAATAAAATGTGATTATTAAAATAAATGAAGTAATTAGTGAGGCTAAAGGTGATTAGCAATTTTGTAATTAGCGAGATAATTAAGTTAAGATAATTCATTAAGATTAATAGTCAATTAACGATGGTACGGTAAAATGAAAAGCGGATACGCGCTCGCATCGACGCACAAAAGAATTCGCGCACAAAAATATCCGGGTGGAAATACGGACATACAATAATCATACGTCTAGAAAATACCGGCCGTTACACAAACTTTACTATTTTCTTTTTTTCTCTTGCAACTATGTGTGCCTTCATGTTTGCTTACACTTCTTTCGGTGCTTCAATAAAATGTTATTACATCCCTGACAATTCCCACCAAATGTTACTGAAGGTGAGTCACGTCTGTATGCATTTCTTTTCGACAATAGTTCACTTTAAAATAGAACCGATCATGAAAGCAAAGGTGCTCAATGCCAGAAGGGTTCCGAGCACTAGAGACCATGTTTATGGTCATTTTGAACCATTTTACTATTGAGCCCAACTAATATCCAACGATTTCTCTTTAACAGTTCTCTGAGACATATCTTAATTATCGTTAATAATTGAAGACACCATATAATGGTTTAATTGTTTAGTACCATTTAACTATTAAAATTAACTAATCATGATATCAACTCTCTTAATAAAATATCTTAATGCTAATTGTAAAGTAAATTAACATATTATAGAACATGCTACAACATAATTTTGAACCTGACAATATTCATGGATCATTTAACATTATCTTAAAATTTCTATAATGAAATTTAACTGATCTGTAAAGTTTATCCAATGAATATTAAAATAAATATTGACCGATAACAATAAAATTAAACTTGATCAATAACAATAGAATTTATAATTAAACTATCAATAACAATAAAATAAAATAAAATATGAAATTAAAATAGCAATGAGCAGAGCTATTAAGAATTAAAATTTACATATAACATTAAAATTGATCAATAAAGAATTATTAAGGAATATTACTCAAGCAAATTACATAATGAAATAATAGTTAATATTATTATGTAATATTATTTCTGTAATATTAGTTAATATTATTAATAATTAATATTAGATAAGAATAATTTTAGAACAATGATGCAAATAGGAAAATTTTAAGTGCAATACTGCAAATAGTTAATGGTAAACTTGTAAATAAGTGTAATATTATTTATAAGTTAATGACGAATTTGTAATGCGAGTTCTTGTAAGGACACTAGCTATGAGGAAAACACTATAGGGTGGGTGAATAGTGTTTATAAAATTAATTAAGCAATTACGCCTAATTAAAATTATAATTCAACAAAGATGC